>JBAIZL010000002.1:127863532-128011032 GCA_036971475.1 Prosapia bicincta | reverse complement strand
TTAAAAACGTAATAAAAAAGTGGAGTTGGCAGGAGACGAATTCAACGAAAATTTCATCACACGGCCCACTAAAAGATGACTACGTAGAAAAAGGTCTATATATCTACATAAGATTCAATGTTAGCTACATACTTTAATTCACAATTTTCGAGTTTTATTGTATTATGAGCTTATTTTTTTGAATATACCTCTTATATAACGGCTTGCTGCAAGTCGTTCTTCACTACTACAATGGTAATGTTCTATTTACCTTTATCTGTAATTTTTTCATCTAGCTTGTTTAATCCTTCTTTTACCTCACCCTCGTCACAGTAAGGATTACGCAAAGCGTTGTTTCTAAATGGATTTATTATTTTAACTCGCAAGCAATAATAGTATAAAATTCTTTTCTAATTTGGTAAACGTCTATGTATTCTTTAATGGAACCCCTAGATCGAAAGAACCATTAATAGTTTTGCACGAATTTGGCGGACTTTCGAAGTTACCTTAAATGTTAACAACTTATAATGAAAAATAATGTTATATGAAATTAAAACAAATCATTAAGAAACATTTGAGTGTTTCTAAATAGTTTTACTGTTAGTAGACTGTATTTATTTTATATTAATCAAAGTTTAAAATGGGCTGATTAAAGTTTTTTAAAATAAACTTATTTAAACTAATTTTAAAAAATACTTAACCAGGTGAATACGTAATTGCTTACTTGCTGACGGGTTTCAAAACATTTGTTCCTTTTACGAAGCTAACCCCCTATTGGCGGCATCGGTGAGGTGTAAAGGCTCTATTGGGAATTGGTTTATGACAGTGGAATGGGGTGGGTTGTTTTGGTTGTCAATATAGTAGAAATAGGTGTTAGCTTCAAAGTGTGTGTGATCATTTAATACGTTTTCTTTATGCGTAGTGTTTGTATATTGTTACTTATTTATTATTATAACTTTATATATTTAAATTTTACAATTTATAAGTATATAAATTTTACTTTTAATGCATAAGTTTACTTCTTCTAAAGCTTAAAATTACTGGTTTAAAACAACAAAATAACAAACAACGAAAATAAGTATCAATTGATAAATATTATACATGTTAATATAATAACTGCATGGAATCATACGTCATCACAATTTAATAAAATATGTGATAGGCTGTCCCTGAATATGTAGGACATTGGATTTGGAAAGTTATTTGAACATAACCTATAAGTGTTAACCTCAATGTGTTTAATTGTTTCCAGAACATATTTATTTTATTTGTTTAAAACTTCAGCTAAATTTATTCAATGTTTTAAAATTAAGACGCTAGTTATAATTAAATACATCTTTTTAAAATTTTGGGGCTTTGTTGGTATTATTTGTATCAGTTGTGTGACTTGTTAGGGATGGACTAATTCGAAAAATTTTCGAATTTTTAAAACTATTCTTCCGATTTTCGATTGTTTTAAAGTTATGTATATACTATCGAAAATTTAAACGATGATATCTTCTATAGTCTATATGATAATCTGTAACAATAATTTAGTTAACACAATGGTCATGCAGAGAAACATTTTGAAAGTTCCGCTTTAATGTAATAGGCTACAAAAAAAAAAAAAATAAATAAAAAAAAATGTTTAACAACATTGTAATTGATTTGGCATAGCTATTTATTTGATCTAATTTGCACATATGTTAATTTTAATTGTTTAATATTCCTGATGATGCTGGTACTGTTAGCCAACGAAAAGCTTTGAATTGTAAATTCAATTATAATTCTTGTATTTGTATTTTGACTTATGTTCTTTATTAATACACAAGAATACATATTGCGATATTTATATCTATAACCTTACAGGGTTTTATTTTGTGTGAATTAGAAGTGAATGTATTTTTTGAGGTTAAGTTCCATATTTGTTTATTTTTTATAATTTGTTTACATATTTTTTGGTATTTTACTATATTACAATTTAATATATTTATTATATTATTATTATTTCATATTATTATAATAATTTTTATATAAATTGACATGATATCAGTTAATAATTGTAATGCTGCCTTAACAAAGGACTTAAATTTATTTGAAAAACGAAAATTTACTGAAATATATAAGGATCCTACAAAGAAATACCAAAATGAAATGAAAAATTTAATAAAATTTTCTTATAAATTATTTAATAAATATAATATTAGTAATTATATAAACGATAATCCAAAAATTCAAATAATGAATGGACTTATTACATTATAGATTATAAAATAAATAAAATTATACAGACATTTGATAAAAACGGTTATTGGTTTAGATATGTAGATGATGGTTTGTATGTATCTAATAATAATGGTATAAACTTAATAACTATTTTAGATAAAATAAATGTGATAAATAAAAATATTGATTTTATTTATGAAATGGAGAAAAATAATAAGATCAACTTTCTAGATATAACAATTATAAGACATATTAATGAATTCGAATTTAACATATATCGTAAACCGACACAAACTAACCAAATTATACCTAATAGTTCTAACCCTCCATGAAATCAAAAAATGGCTGCATTATACAATTTATTTTATAGATTAGATAATATACCTATGAATAATGAAAACAAGATAAGAGAGAAAAACATTATCTATCAAATTGCAATTGAGAATGGCTATAAAAAGAAAACTGTTGATAAACTTAATTATAATATTTTAAAGAAACAAAATAATAATCTAATTTACAAAAATAATGGTGAAAATGTAATATGGACTTCATTTACATTTTTTGGTAATGAAGTAAAAAATATCACAAAATTGTTTAAAGGTAGCAACATAAAATTCGCATATAATACTAATAATAAATTAATAAATATAATGAATAATAATAATATTATTAATATGCATGAAAAAAACGGTGTATATAAATTAGAATGTGATTATTGTAATAAAGTTTATATAGGTCAAACTAAGAAAAAACTTAAAGATAGATATAAAGAGCATTTTAATGCATATAAAAAGCCAGAAATTTATAAATCAAATTTTGCTAGTCATTGTATTAATAAAAATCACTTATTTCCTAATATAGATAATATGATACTTGTAAAAGAAATTAACAAATGCCTGAGAATGAATATTTATGAAGCTTTAGAAATACATATATATAATAATAATAATGAGTTTATAAATGAACAAATACAAGTAAAATCTAAATTTGATAATATATTCAGTGTTTGTAATGTTAGGGCAGCAAAAAAAAAAAAGAAAAAAATTCACATCATTGTAATTGATTTGGCATAGCTATTTATTTGATTTAATTTGCACATGTGTTAATTTTAATTGTTTAATATTCCTGATGATGTTGGTACTGTTAGCCAACGAAAAGCTTTGAATTGTAAATTCAATTATAATTCTTGTATTTGAATTTTGACTTATGTTCTTTATTATTACACAAGAATACATATTGCGATATATATATATAAATATAAAATACGTTTTCTTGTTTAATAATTTAAAACAACAGGTTATTCAAATACAAGAATATTTATTATTTTATATCCAAAGCTTTTCGTTGGCAAACAGTACCAACATCATCAGGAATGAAAATTACAATAATGTAAGCTATAGGCCTAAAACATATGTTTAATTAGAAATAGAATTATATCTATTTATTATCTAGATAAACCAATAAGACCATTAATAAATTTTATAAATGCTCCATCTTATAACATATCAAAGGTTATGGTAAATATTCTTAAAGATAAAATAGAACTAAATAATAATCATACTATCATAAATTCTATTAATCTTATTGAAAAACTAAATGCAATTAAAATTAATGAAAATACAAAATTAATATCATTAGATATAAAAAATATGTATACAAACATACCTATAAAAAAAACTCTTGAAATTATAAAATCTAAATTAGAACACGAGAAAGATAAAAAATTAACATTAGAAATTTTAAATACACTGAAAATAATATTAAATCAAAATTATTTTTCATACAATGACAAAATTTATAAACAAGAAGATGGTCTTGCTATGGGCTCGCCATTATCAAATATATTATCTGAAATATTTTTACAAAAATTAGATAATAAAATAAAATGAAATTATAAAAATATATGATAAATATGGTTATTGGGTTAGCTATGTAGATGATGGAATGTATATATCAAACAATAATAATATAAATTTAACAAATATTTTGGATAAAATAAATAAAACTAATAATAAAATCAAATTTACTTATGAAATTGAAACAAATAACAAAATAAATTTTCTAGATTTAACAATAATAAGAAAAAATGAAAATTTTGAATATATGATATACCGTAAACCAACTTTAACAAACCAAATTATACCAAATAATTCTAATCATCCATATAATCAAAAAATGGCTGCTTTATATAACTTATTATATAGAATGCATAAAATACCCATGAATGAAGAAAATAAAATAAGAGAAAAAAACATAATTTATCAAATTGCATTAGAAAACGGTTATAAAAAGAAAACTGTTGACAAACTTAATTATAATTTTTTTAATAAACAAAATAATAATTTAATTTGCAATAATAATAATAATAATAATAATACAATATGGACTTCATTTATATTTATAGGCCATGAAATAAAAAATATCACCAAATTATTTAAAAATACAAATATCAAAATTGCATACAAAACTAATAACAAAATAATAAACATAATAAATAACAATAATAAAACAATTAATATGCATGAAAAAGGTGGTGTTTATAAATTAGAATGCGAAAATTGTAATAAAGCTTATATAGGTCAAAGCAAGAAAAATTAAAAGAAAGATATAAAGAACATTTAAATGCCTATATTAATCCAGAAATATATATATCAAATTTCGCAAATCATTGTATTAATAATAAGCACAAATTTCCAAATATAGAAAATATGAGACTTATAAAAGAAATTAATAAGGGATTAAGAATGAAAATATATGAAGCATTCGAGATATATAAACACAATAATAATAACAAATTAATAAAAGAACAAATACAAATACATTCTAAATTTGATACTATATTCAATGTCTATAATGTTGCAGCAACAAAATAAATTTGGCAATTTGTATAAATTTAGCAAGAATTCTATTTCTAATTAAACATATGTTTTAGGCCTATAGCTTACATTATTGTAATTTTCATTCCCGATGATGTTGGTACTGTTTGCTAACGAAAAGCTTTGGATATAAAATAATAAATATTCTTGTATTTGAATAACCTATGTTGTTTTAATATATATATATATATATATATATATATATATATATATATATATATATATATCGCAATATGTATTCTTGTGTATTAATAAAGAACTAAGCCAAAATACAAATACACGAATTATAATTGAATTTACAATATAAATAAATGATCTAAACATAACCTCTAAATAATCTCTAATAGTGGAAAGCGCCCGCCATGTTTGACTTCAGAAAATCTTCGGAACAATTCTTTCGTCTCACATTATTCACGTTACAGTTTATAAAGTTGTACTACTTTTAAAGTTCCATCTTGGACCTGTTTGATAAGTAAAAATAAACAAGTTAAAAAACAACTTAAATCAAGGCATTTCTTTCAAAGCGTTAACGACATGTAATTGTCTATGATGGCCAGCAGACCAGGTGTTTCCGTTACTGATTACGCCGCCGGATTAGATACTCACATTAGAGATTAGGGGTGAGGTGATATCAGAAGCTCAAGCTTCCCCTAATCTGTATCAAGCTGAAATTAACGTTTACTTCAGTTAGCCCACCTTCCCCCAAATGACACAACTAATCTCCATTAAACGAAGCTTTAACGCCTAATTAAAGCCTACAAATCGGATACAGTAATAAACACTTGTTCCAACTAAAACAATTAAACCATCGCCTGTAATTTATGTAATTACAATTCGTGTCTCATTTTATTTCGTTTAAACAACGAATAATGTTTTTGTCTTTTATAGGTATTGAACAGAATTTAGTTTTTAAAATACTTTCTCACAGATAGGCCTACATAAAATGAATCATTGCATCATTCTTACTAAATATTATTGTTATTTTTTAATTTTTAAGTATAAGTCTTATCGCCTAAGAGGATAGGAAAGGATTGTAAATTTAGATTGGGTTAGGGAAGGGACATAAAACCTCCTAGCAGAAGGTTCACCAATGAACGGTCCCTACACGACGTGAAAAGGTATAAAGAAGAGTAGATGGTAATAGTTAGGACCAATAACCTTATGTCCTACGGTACAAGATATAGTCTTGAAAAATTTAAATAGTAACCTCTTATACAATCTTGAAATGGGAGCCCAAAGAGCCATCTTTCAAGGAAAAGATTTGTGCGTGTGTTTCAGCGACGTTTAAAGGTCGCCGGAATAATAAAGTTAAAGAAATGGCTTGCAAGAATGCACTGTACAAGAAAGGGCGCATCAGATTTGCGTGTTCATTTCCACAAGTGGTTTTATACACAGAGGCGTTTAATCGCTATATATGTGTCGTGATCCTTGCTCTGTTTTTTTATTTTACTAAAATGATATGAAAATATAATGTGACAATTGGTAAAAAAAATTGGCTGTAATGTAATCAATGGTAGAAGTAATTGGCAGTGACGTACAAATTTTAGAAAAATTGGCAGTAACGTAATAAATGGAAAAAAGAATTGGCAGTAATCTAATATATGGTAGAAATAATTGGCAGTAATGTAATAAATGGTTGAAATAATTAGCAATAACTTACAAATTTTAGAAAAATTGGCAGTAACGTAATAAATGGAAGAAAGAATTGGCAGTAATGTAATATATGGTAGAAATAATTGGCAGTAATGTAATAAATGGTAGAAATAATTAGCAGTAATGTAATCAATGGTAGAAGTAATTGGCAGTGACGTACAAATTTAAAAAAAATTGGCAGTAACGTAATAAATGGAAGAAAGAATTAGCAGTAAAGTAATCAATGGTAGAAGTAATTGGCAGTGACGTACAAATTTTAGAAAAATTGGCAATAACGTAATAAATGGAAGAAAGAATTGGCAGTAATGTAATATATGGTAAAAATAATTGGCAGTAATGTAATAAATGGTAGAAATAATTAGCAGTAACTTACAAATTTTAGAAAAATTGGCAGTAACGTAATAAATGGAAGAAAGAATTAGCAGTAATGTAATCAATGGTAGAAGTAATTGGCAGTGACGTACAAATTTTAGAAAAATTGGCAATATCGTAAAAAATGGAAGAAAGAATTGGCAGTAATGTAATATATGGTAGAAATAATTGGCAGTAATGTAATAAATGGTAGAAATAATTAGCAGTAACTTACAAATTTTAGAAAAATTGGCAGTAACGTAATAAATGGTAGAAAGATTTGGCAGTAATGTAATCAATGGTAGAAATAATTGGCAGTAATGTACAAATTTTAGAAAAATTGGCAGTAACGTAATAAATGGTAAAAAGAATTGGCAGTAATGTAATATATGGTAGAAATAATTGGAAATAACGTAACAAATGGTAGAATGAACTGCCAGTAACGCAGAAATGGTAGAAAGAACTGGCAGTAATGAAGAAATGGTAGGAAGAATTGATAGTAACGTAAAAATGGCAGAAAGAATTGAAAGTAACGTAACAAACGGTAGAAAAAATTGGCAGTAATGTAATCAATGGTAGAAATAATTGGCAGTAACGTACAAATTATAGAAAAATTGGCAGTAACGTAATAAATGGTAGAAAGAATTGGCAGTAACGCAGAAATGTAGAAAGAACTGGCAGTAATGCAGAAATTGTAGAAAGAATTGATAGTAACGTAACAAACGGTAGGAAGAATTGGCAGTAACGTAAAAAACGGTGGAAAGAATTGGCAGTGGCGTAACAAATGGCAGAAAGAATTGGCAGTAACGTAACAAAAGTTAGGACGGATTGACAGGAATTTAATAAATGGTAGTAAAAATTGGTAGTGGCGTAACAAATGATAGAAAGAATTGGCAGTAACGTAACAAAAGTTAGGACGGATTGACAGGAATTTAATAAATGGTAGTAAAAATTGGTAGTGACGTAACAAATGATAGAAAGAATTGCCAGTAACGTAACAAACGGTACAAAAGAATAGGCAGTAACGTAATGAATGGTCGAAATAATTGGCGGTAATGTTATAATTGATAGTGTAGAAAGAATAAATGAATTACAATTTGAATTAACTGTGGCCTAATTTTTCAATTTAAATAATTAAAACGTCTTAACTAAAGTTAAAACAACAGGCAGACAAGAAAGCGAATTAATAGGAACGTACTAAAACGTATACAAGATCTTAAAAACGTGCCTAAATTTTAATATTTATAGCTCGAAAGACGTAGAGAGAGAATTGGCTGACTGATGACCGTGATCTACTTTTAACATTTAGAGTAATAGGGCCTGGTGACTCAGTGTTTTTCGAGGGTAGTTACTACAGGTAACGGTTCCCCACAGCCACTGCGCGTTGTTTACCAGTTGCTTGGTCTTCCACATACACTAGTTGGCTAATTCTCTTCCTCAGCTGATCAAGTCTCTTGCTATGTCTCTCGAGTTATACTGTATAATTTTCAAAAATAAAGGAGGCAGCGTCCAAAGCAAACTAGAGATACAGCCAAGAGTACTGTGCTTGAAAGCTTTGTTTAATCCGTGAATGTAACTCCTGTGTATCATCACCAGCTGTACGAAAACGGCACATCACTTCGCACGAAACCGCAGACTCAGTTGGCACTGCTTATGGCTCAGTCCAGCAAGCTATTCAAGATTTCAGCTCACTCCGAGCTAGTAAAAATCTTTGGATTATCTTATAGATAAATGAGAAACGCCCCATAAAAATGTTCAAATTCCCGTTAGGAAAATACACTTGTGTGTCCTGAGATTTTTTGTTCGAGGGTTTTACCATAAAACCACCCCCGGTTGTCCAACAAATAAAACTTTGAAGGCAAGATTACATCAAGCCACGCATAGCTTTGTGATGGGGGTGGAATCTATTTGTTTTACCCTTAGTTTCAACCCCGGCTATTGATTTGCTCGTGCCTTATTGACCTTCGGAATCTGTCGTTGATGATCTTTAACCTTATAACGACCCTAATTATTTAACACGCTCTTTGTAAACATACTTATACTTTTCACGAGGTGAAAATCTATTTTTAGAATGTATCGTTAAACGAGTGGGTTCGATGAATATAACGTCATCGATAATTGTACAAGCTTTATTGTCTACAAATGTTTATCTTTACTCAGAAATTTTCGCCACTACGGAAAGTCTTCTTTGGGTTATTTTGTTTTTACCATTTTGAAAATTTGTTGTACAAAATGGACAATTGTTCCCCTATATAGACTCTTATTTGTCTAACTTTAGGAACATTCAATACTTCATGATTATACTTACTGATTAAATCTGCTATTCTATAAACTAAAATAGATTTTTTATTTTATTTTTTTCTATTTTGATTTGCATAAATGAAACGACCCATTAGCGAGTCAAGAATTCGTTTTTATTATGGCAACGTTTTGCTCTCTTTTTCCAGTCTGAAATACAAATTAAATTGTATTTGTATAATTGTAAACTTTGGCTATAAAGGTTTTGTAGTAAAGAAATTGGACGTGCCATTTTAAGATTAGCCTTTAAGAATTTTAGAAATATTTTTAATGTTTTCTCTTATTCTTAACAATTTGTAGTAAGTATATGCAATCTAAAAAACTGTAATAAAGAAGTAAATTCCCAAAGATTTTGTTTTAAAATAAAGGGAATTTATAACAGAATAATATATAAATTCCAAATAGACTATATTATAATTTATATTTGTATCGAAAATAGTGTAATGTGTTCTATCTGTGACAACTATGTGAAATTGACTGAACAATCTTTGGAACTTTTATAATATTTTTTTATATGCTTATGGCTGTTTCCAAAATGTCTAGGCTAACAATTACGTCCTATAAACTATTTTTAATATAAATCTATTTGACTCTTATAGTATTAAAAATAGCCATTGGTAAATATGTGATATTTTTACTATGCACTTTTTTAATTTGTTGTTATAATTTGATATGTATTTCATGCTTGTAAAGGACAGCAAATTAGCTATCATTATAAAAATTTATTATTGACTTGCTAATTAACAGTTTCACTTATCTCTAAACAATTTTTGTCGAGTAATTAAACAGATGAAAATGGATTCGTAATCTTAAGGAAGAAAAAATATCCAGGTTTAGTTTCATATTTAAGTTTCATTTGTTTTAAGGTCAGTAAAGTTTGTTTTTTTCTGTTTAATGTCTGTATTTTAGGTCTATAAAGTTTATTTAATATTTGTTTTTTTTAGTATTTGTTTTTGTTTATTGTCTGTTTTTGTCTTTGTTAGTTAGTATTCGTACTTAAAAGGAAGAAAAACATTTTCCTATTCTCACTCTTGCAACATAATTAAATGCAATTGCTATACAAACATTTAGAGAGTTTTGTTCTTTATAAATTACCTAAACTGATTCTAAAATTTTAATTAATTAATTATAAATTCTAAAATTATTTTCGCTCTATTTTATTCTGAAAACGGAATATATTCCTTTTATTAGATGCAATTGGGTGTGGGCATTTTGTGTTTGACACCCAAATCTTCCAAAAGTTAACGTAAAGAAATAGTCGGTAGGTTAAACCCTGTTAACTCCGCTGACAGAACATTTTAAACGCTTGTAATATTCTGGTCACCAACCCGACGTACAACCGGTGAAATGTTTTTTTTTCAGACTGTTTTCAGACTAGTAGCAATACGCCTTTTTCCATTTTATTAGACTATAACATTTGCCAGAAAGTTTAAAACAACCACTTAACGTGACCAACCTTAGATGGAAAATGATGGAAATCACCACACTCTACGCAAGGTTTCTGGCTTGAATCGTTCATACAATTAGATTGTTTGGCTTGTCGAGTTGTATTCTATATTGATTATTCAGGGAACATAAATCGAATTAACTACACGAATAACTATAGAATGTTATTTATACTTCTTTTATCAGGCAAATTATTTGAAAGTAATTGCAATTAAAGTATTTTTTTGATGTTTTAATTTTAGACTAGTTCAGCAGTTCTAATTAGATCCATTTCTCTACATTTTTCTATAAACGTACTTTAGAACTTCTTCTAAGTCTGTAAATGGTCACGGTTCCGGAGTCTGTATTATCACTTTCTGCAGACATTATCTACCTCTGTAAACCACATATCTTTATTTTGTTTTAAAGAAATATGGTAATCTTTATATACTCATCTTCACTTCTGTTAGGAATATTTGTATACATTTGAATACATCTTTTTCTATTTCCTAACATTACATTTTCCTCTTTTCTAATATTTTCTTTTGTTGGCGCATTTCAGAATGACTCCATTTTCAGAACATTAATAGTACTGTTCAACCAAATCTTGAGTTTGTCTTTATATACTGTTAGCCACGCCTCAACCACTTGCAGACCTCACTTCCTATTGGTACACGCATAACAGTTATTTGTAAAATACCTCTGAAGATGATTACTTTGTAATCGAAATGTACATAAGGTTAAAATAAAAATTGTTGAATTTGTGGTAAGAGGTTGTTTTATTTAATATAAACATTTACGCCACAGTTGCTTCAAGTTATACTCTTGACTTCGTTTAAATACGAAACAAGAAATGAAAAATACAATGAAAAGTTTACACTATGTGAATAAAGGAAGACGTTAAATAATTTTATAAAAGCTGGAAATTTATAAAGCAAAGTTTAAATAAGGAAATATAATAAAGAAACAAATAAATATACAATCAGTCGTTATTTTTAAAAGTTTAAAGACGTTATTAATTAGCAAAATGGGTGGCGTCAAGAGGAGAAGTACACCAATAGGAAGTGTGGTCTGCAAGTGGTGGGGGCGTGGCTTATAGTACATAAAGACGAACTCGAACACTTGGACGAACAGTAAGAAAGGAAATTATTGCAATGTTGAGAACAGAAAAATGTACTCGAATTTACAGATGTAGTATTTTAAATTTATAACAGTGTAATAAAATTGAGAAAGTAATTGTAAATTTATTATATAACAAATATAATAATCAAATTAAAATTACTATCGGTCGTCGGTGTTTGTTTTTGCATGAGCCCAATGGATTTATTTTCGCAGTAAGAAATTGAGTATCCTGGTTAGGTAAGAAAAGAAGGTGCTGACCAGGCCCGACGGAAGCAGCTCTGGGGAGAGGACGCGACAATGCAACTTTGAGTAAGTGGTTCTGATGTAGCCACAGATACATGACCACTTAGATCTGAGGCGTCAGTTGACGGAGCTTAATCTTATATCCCTAATATCGGGAAAGCAATACAAACTGTTGTAAAAACGCTGACAGAGCGCAAAGGCACTCATACTAGCTTGCCAGTGGGAACTTTCCATAAAAAGATATGAGGTTCCCATTCACGTAAACATAAATGCTTTTCCGAATGGCATCATAATTTTTTACATGCTTACGGTCACGACATTTCTGGTCTTAGAACACAAGTAAAGCATTTCATTGCACAGTGCCTGCTTGAAATATGATTTGCCATTTTGTAATAAGCTAACAAGTAGAACGAGTGACGTAATGAAGTTGATATTTTTTGCAAACGTAAAAGCAATTTGTTTATCTCGTTAACTGTGTAACTTCCTTTGAACGGTCGTAAAGCGTCTACGTCTGCAAATAATTTTAAATTATAATTGAGTAATTGGCGCAGTTAACGTTAGCGAACAAATGAGATTAGGTTTTCAAAATGGCGTTTCAATTCTAATTTATATCGTCTTGAGGATTAGTCAAGATCCTTTATTAAAATTTGAATTAACAATGTTTTCCATTTTATTACTTTAAAGGTGTTTTTCGTTTGATATAACTTATGCTTGTATTATCTCAAGTTTTGTGACTCTAAAATGACTGAATGTTGGGAATTAGTCAAACTCCTAAAAGTGTGCTCCATTTTATTACTTAAAAAGTGTTTTTTGTTTGATATAACTTATGCTTGTATTATCTCAAGTTTTGTGACTCTAAAATGACTGAATGTTGGGAATTAGTCAAACTCCTAAAAGTGTGCTCCATTTTATTAATTAAAAGGTTTTTTTTGTTTGATATAACTTATGCTTGTATTATCTCAAGTTTTGTGACTCTAAAATGACTGAATGTTGGGAATTAGTCAAACTCCTAAAAGTGTGCTCCATTTTATTACTTAAAAGGTGTTTTTGTTTGATATAATTTATGTTTGTATTATCTCAAGTTTTGCGACTCACAAATGACTAAATGTTGGGAATTAGTCAAACTCCTAAAAGTGTGCTCCATTTTATTAATTAAAAGGTTTTTTTTGTTTGATATAACTTATGCTTGTATTATCTCAAGTTTTGTGACTCACAAATGACTAAATGTTGGGAATTAGTCAAACTCTTAAAAGTGTGCTCCATTTTATTACTTTAAAGGTTTTTTTTGTTTAATATAACTTATGCTAGTATTATCTCAAGTTTTGTGACTCTAAAATGACTAAATGTTGGGAATAAGTCAAACTCCTAAAAATATGCTCCATTTTATTACTTATAAAGTGTTTTGGGATTTATATAATTTAAAGTTTTCTAACTCTAAAATGACTAATCAAAAATAATATACACTTGAGTGAACCGTAATTCCAGTTATTTTAAATGTTGATTTTGTGATAAAATTAATCATCTTCAAATCTGATGGTATTATATTTTGCTACAGGTTTTAAAACATATAACGAAAAATTGAATTACTTGTAGAAAGACTGGAATTTTAAATGATATCATCTTTATTTCTGTTAGGAATGTTGGCAGACTATATATTTGTCTCCCTCTCCTAACATCAAAACATTGTTCTGCGTAGATGAGTTTCGGATTAACTCTATTATCAAAACTTTAAACTGTTCTCTTAGGTTATCAATGATTCCTAAACAATTTGAAGTTTTGATAATGTAAGAGTTCAGTTTGTTGATAATGGAGTTAATCCGAAACACGTCAACAAAAACAACGTTTTGATGTCTAGAAAGACTGTTAATGTTAATAAACTGGTATCAAATTTGCGATTGTTTTACAAAACTAATTTTTTCCAACTATAATATCAATAAGATTTATAAAAATATGGATTATAATCAATTCTATAAAGAATTTATTGAGGAAAAGTAGACAAAAGAAAGGTTAGAAATAAAGAAAATGCATATTTACATCAAAGAGCTTAAAAATACCTCTTGAAATCATACTTCTCAAAAGTATTTCTGGTTTTAGAAGTGTCCTATGTATTTCTAAAATATTTCTAGGATTGACAATGTCACCGACGAAGTACCGAGTCGGTCGAATAAGGCGAGCGGTGGGGCGGATAATAAGATAAGGTATCTGGAATTCCTGGGCCAACTTATGAAGGCTCAGTAGACATAGGTTGCAAGGACGAACTTACAGTAGCACGGGATCAGGTTGAAGTAGTTCTTTGCTTTGTAACTTGCACCGATGTTTTGGAAGCTGTCTAACTATTCATGTCTGCCGTTAATAAAATTGGAACAGCCTTGTTAATTGCCAACTTTTGCATGAATTAACCACGCGAAGAAGAAGATAAGTAGTTAATCGATTTTTCCTAATTTTTGTTAGTTTTATTGGGGGAAATATTTTAAATTATTATAGACGATTTGAAATGTTTTTTTATAATTTAAATTAGAATAGACGCCATCTTCTAGTTTTTTTTTTTGGAAATGGGTTGAAACAGGTTTGGAAAAAACTGATATTTTTTTAACAGTTGTTTTCCAAGAAAACTAATTGTGTTTCAACTTTCAAATTCTTTAATAGGTTTATCACAATAATAACTTGTAATTTTTAATAATAAATAAATAAAACCTCTAAAAAACTAAATAAATTAAAGCAAAAAATTTGTATTTATATCTTATAGTAGTTTCCTCTAAAGATGATTGCTTTGCAATCGAAATGTACATCAGGACATATATGTTTTGCGGTTTAAGAAGCTTTATTTATTTATAAGGTTTAGTTCAGGTGTTGGGCGATTTAATTGCAATTGTTTTACACTTCTCGTTTGATCCCTTTAAGTTTAATTGTTTGAATCAGAATCGCGAACACGTCTATTTACTGTTATCAGCGGTCAAGAAAGTAAACGTATTAGCGTAAATGAAGTAAGACACGAAACATTTGTAAAACGCAAACTGGCAACAAGTCCGATAAAGGAAAGGAAACGGCGCCGAATCAGGCGTATGGATACGAAGGCAACAAACTGTTTATCAGTTTCCTGTTTCCCACGGGAATATTTATTCTGCAACTTTGTTCGCTGCGTTTGTCGTTGCATACTTTTCTTTTCCTAAAACCTTTAGAAGAGTTTTTTATTTGAGATATTCGTATTCATTTAATTGTCTATGAGTTTGAGAGATGATTGGTGAGTTTTCTGTCTACTTCATTCACTCGTTTCACAAAGGTTTGGGTTTCTACTAAATTTGTAGACTATAGTTACAGATGTCTCGCAAATAAATATTAAAAGGTTTAGTATTCTCTTCCCTAAGATTGATTGTAACTCTTCTTCAGATGAACTACCTCGCCTCCTCGATGCTGCCATAGTTTCCCCTGATCATAGATTCCCAAACTGGAGGGAGGGGTGGCGTGAAGGCAAGTCAGAACGGTGGAGACCAGTTGGAAAATAGTAAGATAAACTCTCATTTAGTTAAAAATTAAGTACACAATTTATCAAAATTTAAAACTAAATTTACACGTCAGATTTTTTCACTTAGGTAATTTCATGATGTTCAGAAAACTTAAATTAAATGTTTGCATTTATAAAAGACATTTAAGTAAAGGTTGTGTAAATTTTGAAAACATGTAATTAAATCAACATGACAGCTTGAAAAGAATAATAGTACAAAAGTGTCGCGAAACGAATTGTTGATCAATCACACTATACAGAAATCCTTATTTTGGATAAAACACTTAAAAGTGTATCACAGGCAGTTCTTCGATTATACTTGTTGTTCTCAAGCCCTACTTGTTTGAAAACACAGTTTCAGCACTTGGTAAAATAAAGGAACAAACCTGATGTTGCTAATGATTTGCGTTGTGCCTTTACTAAAATGCAACCTCAAATAGGTATGCTTGTGAAACAAATTCAAGCTGATCCATCTCATAAACAGATTTCCCTCTTATCAGTTAAAATTTACCTTGCGAATTAAAACTTAAAATATTATATTATGTTTCTTATGAAAGTGTGTATCAATAAATTGTTACTATATATATATATATATATATATATATATATATATATATATATATATATATATATATATATATATATATATCACTTAAACACTAATTTATGACTATCCGAACTTTAAATTTAGTAAATTTATTAGAGACAGAACGTTTTCGATCGTCCGATGGTAAATGTCTGTGTAAGTGTCTGTTTGTGTATAACCTAGAAATCCTACACATAAAAAAAAGTACCCCATCTTAACACACTAGAACAATATGAAATTTACAGACACACAAAAACACAAAGTACAAACATATTAAACGAACAAACAATACAAATCAGACTTACTATTTGATACTATCGAAAACCTACCTTTAAAACCGTCACCGCTTGACCCAACATCTCCAAGCAGAAGACACTGATGAAGATCGGCACATAGCGATCGAAAACGTTCTGTCTCAGTAAGTTTCAACAAATTTACTAAAATTAAAGTTCGGATTGTCATAAACTATTGTTTAAGCGATTAATATGATTCACCGAACGTAGTGGACTACAAAATTCAAGATTATACATATATATAAGTTACGTGTTTTATTAAGCTTTAAAGGTTGTTAAAAATGATTTTTATTTTTACAAATCTTTGTTAATTACGAAACATTTAATTTTGAAATGATTAAAATAATTTAGCTTAACGAAAAACAATTACAACTGATGTACATTCAGCTGGAGTGGAGAACATCTGTTCGATACAGAGGCGATTTACACACTAAACTTGAAACAGTCTCACCACCTGCACAATAGAAAAGCTGCGTAATCAGGAATTATCCTAGCTATATATATATATATATATATATATATATATATATATATATATTTGTATCTTATTCATATGCCCATACCATTTATTTATAGAGTAAGTGTAGGTGGCTTTCACTTCAAGAAGAGGGGACGTGGTACCAAAACGTTTAGGAACCCCTGCCCTAGATGCTTCCAGTACCAAGAGATCATTATGAGGTTTCCTTAGTGCCACTTTATTCCATTTATTGTTTCGTGTATCTTCTTAAGAAGGTGTTGTAATGGGTAAACACGTCTTTATGAACTCATTAGAGGATAGGTTTACTTCAGGTATGAACCCTTCACATGCTCACCCCATATTGTCCCTAGGCACAGTACCAAGGCACCGTCCTTTCTCTAGTCCTATGTAATATTATATACACTTCCTTGTCCTTCTTTGTAACAAAATACTGAAACCTGTACAAGGCTTTTTATCAGCCTTATAGAACCTAAACCTACTTGGAGTTCGCAGAAAATTTAATTTCACCATCTCCTGATGGAACGATTATCTTGCTAAATGTCAGTCATTCCCGTTTCTTTCATATGGTTAGGGCTTTTAAGCGCTTGTGGATGTGAGACGGGCGCAGCTCTCTAGAGGTTGGCTGCCACGCGGGTCGGGCTGGTTTCGGGGGCCTAGACCCAGGTTAAAAAAAACTCTTCCCACCCTAATCACAATTTCCCCCTATACTCAGTATCCAGGGCCCTATCCTTACGGTTACCTAATTCCATCTATTCTTCTTCACCTAAACGCGTAGACACTTTTCTTATGACTTTTATAGAGAGTAGATTTGCTTCTGACAAGCGTTGCTACAGACGTCGTGTCACTCCTAATCCTACGTAAGCTACATTCACAATCTTCTACCTCTTTCGTAGTCATACATACTGATACCTTCAAGACTAATGAATAAATTTTAAAAAAAATTGATTGGTCGATTCACATTTTCGATTTAAGGAATCGTCGGTTTTAATGGTTGGGCTTATCGATAAATCGTGGATTCTCCATCGATTAAAGTGCTGATTCTGATTCTTGTATTTTCTAATTGTTAAAATACTTGTGGTTGTAATTTATTAGAAAAACAATTAATTATCAGCTATATCTTATTTGTGTAGCCTATTAGTTGCTTTGAATGAATTAAACTACTAAAGCAAATGCCTATTGAGGTAACGAAATTATTATTATTATTATTCATGACTTAACAACAAAAACGATCGAAAGCATTTCTGTCCGTTTGTTTGTCACCGCTCGTTTCACTCTTATTTAGAGGGGGTGGAGGGGTTGACTCTCTCTTTCTCTGTCTCTCACCGTCACTGGGCGCCAATACTCCGCCAACGCTTCATGATGTCAAAACAAAACCCAAAGAAAAAGTAGTTCCAATTTCTCCAGTTATACAAACTGAAATGGCCATTACTGAGGTTATAATGCAATTGTGACTGATGTTCACATTTGTAACTTTGAATAAATCATTACTTTCATCCGATATGTTTGTCATGCTCTCAGGAATTTCAACTATTAAATCAAGATTGAACGTTTTGTGTAACTCATTACACTGAAACGGAAATGTTTAAAGGTTTCTCCATACGTCCAAGAGATTAACTAAATTCATTATTAAAGAATATCATGTAGGCGTGTGAACTTAAAAGAATGGAGAATTGACTTAAGAATCGAGATTTGGTAGAAAGAGGTTAGAATCGGAATTTTTGGTATTGGCACATTCCTAAAAGAAATATAACCCAAAGCAGAATTGAATTGTTTAGGACGATTGTCAAAGTTACGATGAAAACATCAGTGGTGTCGCTTTTAATAAGACTGGTGTAACGTCTAGAGTCTTTGTAGCAAATACATGTTGCTCACATCCTTAGGGCGTGGAGGTGGTAAAGACACAGCGATGAGATGGACTTATGATTAGGTATTTTGCCGTAAATAAGCTATAGTTGTTCAACAGTGTTCAAGATATAAGAATTAAGACGACGCATTAAGTAATTACCTTGCAAGATGTACACATCTCAGACCTTACCCAGGATTGTAGGATTGACAAAAAAGTAGGAAAACTGGAGCCAAGAAAAATGCCTATGGTTAGGGGTAGGGGAAACGTACATAGTCTACAATCTTTACAGATAAGAGAAAGAAACATTTCTTTCATTCACTTTATATTATTTTTCATGCATTTTGCTTAACATTATTTTTACTTCTAGGGTTGGCCTGATTATCGATTATTATGTAGACATGTCGATATTGCACAAAACCTGATGTTCAGTAAACATAACAGTATGATGTCATATTGTTTGTAGACCTATATTTTCTCAACAATGTAGTTTTGTAAACCTAATAATCACTGTGTCGCCAGATTAGATTATGTAAATATAGATGAGCAGAAGTATTCTTTTTATTACTTATCATTTTAATCACGGAGAGGTAGTTTTATTTTAAATTTCATCTAGAAAATCTCTTTCTATGGCAATGTGATAAATAACTTCTCGGGTTATAGGACAATTTTCAGTTTCAATTATTTATATCAAGTGGTAGTAAAGTGAACATAGCTGACTTAAAACATTAAACGTGTACGAATGTTAAAAAGTTATTTTTACCATTTTTTAAATTATTTAAAATAAAAGACGGCCGTTTTAACGAGTTAAGAATGGTAATTTAACAGGACGTCTTTCCACAAATAATTTGTTTTCCTGTTCCATTCATTATTTAACTTAAGCTTGAGGAATGAACATCGACAATGATCCTATCAATACTGTACTAAAAAAATTAAATCTTGGGAGTTAGCAAAAATTTTTATTATTCAGATAACTTCCCTATGGTAGATTAATAAATTTATTGCAAAATCGTTTATTGCTTCGAGAGGGTAGAGTACTAGACTACAAAACTAAATGTACTGGGTTCGAATCTTAGTCGTACCAAAGAATTTCCGTTTGCTTTTTCAGTTCCCAAGGTCGACCTGACTCTAATCAGTATGCCACAATGAGTCAAACCTTACTAAAGGCCGGTTGAAGCGTAATTGCAACATTACCTTGTGTAGTAGGGGACATTGTGTCTCTCCTATAAAAAAAATTAATGTTGCAAAAAGGGGTCATTATTACTATTTATGTGTGAGGTCAAGGGACAGTATTTTGGGAAGAGTATGACGTTGCAGCTGTCTAGTAATAATAATATTAGGTAGCTGTCCAACAATTAACTGATATTAAAAATTAAAAACTCATTACAGTAGAACCTCAATATTTCAAACCTCTTTAATCCGGATCTCCGTATAATCCGGACCGGGTTTTGTGGTATATTTTGATTAAACATTGATTTCTACGATAAAATTGTAAATATTGATTTTAATGTACGTATTAGTTTTGGACGTAATACTGTATGTTTACAAGCCTCACAGTACATTACATACCGAGAAAAGTATGTGTCTTTTATATTGTAATCCTGGCCAGCTGCTATTCCCAGCATAGTGTGTGAATGTGACAGTAATATGCGATGGAGTGCAGTATTGGGACTATTGCAGTGATGCGACAAACTCCTGTCTACGCGCATACCATTAGTGTGTGTGTGTGTGTGTGTGTGTGTGTGTGTGTGTGTGTGTGTGTGTGTGTGTATGTCCAACATCACTCGTTATACATAAAGTGATTCTCTGTAAGTATAATATATGTTTTATTTCACTGTATTTTAGGCATTCTCTGCTTAACACGGATTTTCGGTAATCCGGATCGGCTCCGCTCCCAGTTAGTTCGAATTATTGACCTTATACTGTATTTAAAAAAATATTTTTGAGAAAAGTGACAGAATATTTACTTACATGTGACTATATTATTTTATATAAATGTTGCGAAATACTGCTACTTTTGGGGTCGATATGTAATTATGTATTTACATTAGAGCCCCAACATAACTGTCAACTACACCCGGACTTAGACATATTTACAATCCCATAGCGGTTTGTTTACTATTCCTGACACATTAATTTGCTTCAGTGACACGATAAGTTTGTCAAATTATTGAGTGTAATATATCGATATTTCTTTCGACACAAACGGTATTGTTTGTAAATGAGAATAGATTAACTAAATGGGCGCTTGGAAGCATAATTTCTGGGTCATTGATTCTTCGGTCGTAGAAAGTTTTGTTTATACGAAAACACATTGCAGTCAGCTGATAGGGTGCCGGAACAGAACAGAAATTTAATTTTAGTTGGTTTGCTGTTTTTTTTGTTTTTGTTTTACTCTTTTTGTTTCTGGTGACGTCCTCTGTACAATTATGTTTAGTTTTCTTATCAGAATTAGGCAATATAAGGCAGCGGGTTTTGTGATACTTAAGGCAATATGGACAAAACTTAGCTATTATTAAATAAAAATTCTACTTACATTCTATACCATCTTTGCTTGCGTGGTAAGCATCGCCTATTGGGATACAGGCCTAGTGCTCGGTACTGCTCGTGCTATTGGTAGTAGTAATACCTCAGTAAAAACACCTTTGGTACAGCTGGAAACAATTAAAAAGTAGAGGAGGTGAAAACTACACTGAAATGCACAAAAAGATTTTAAAAAACTATTTTTGTTTTAAAAGATAGCACGGTGTTTTTCAAGTTTTCCGGTTTAAACGAAATCCTGGATTAGTCTGAAGAGGGCAAAAGTAGTGGAAAGTACGTTTGTTAAAAATTTGAAAATACAATTTATTTCTTGAATTTTGTAGTACATTACGGTCGGTGAATCTTAACTAATCACTTACACAATAGTTTATGACTATCCGAACTTTAAATTTTGTAAATTTGTTAAGACTTACTGAGACAGAACGTTTTCGATCGCTATGTGCCGATCTTCATCAGTGTCTTCTGCTTGGAGATGTAGGGTCAAGCGGTGACGGTTTTAAAGGCAGGTTTTCGATAGTATCGAAGAGTACTTGTATTGTGTTTGTTCGTTTAATATGTTTGTACTTTGTGTTTTTGTTTGTCTGTAAATTTCATATTGTTCTAGTGTGTTGAGATGTGGTCCTTTATTGACGATGTGTAGGATTTTTAGGTTATGGTGAACGTCTGTGTATTTGTGTCCTGTTTCTTTTATGTGATTGTAAAATGTTGAATGGTGTTCTGTTTGTGTTCCTCGACTCTTTGTTTAAAGCTGCGATCTGTCTGCCCAATGTAGAATTTGTTATATTCGTCGCAGTTCAATTTGTATACGCCTGGTGCTTGTAGTTTATCTTTGTTGTTGGTGTTGTGTTGTATTTTGTATTGTAACTTGTTATTAGATTTGTATGCTATTTTTTATCCTATTTTTTGAAATTTGCGGGCTATTTTGTTTGTTGTTTTGTTTGTGAATGGTAATGTGATGTATTTGTTTTCCCTGTCTGTAGTGTTAATTTTAGTGTTTTTTTGTATTTTGTACCATAGTTTGTCTATTAATGTGGTGTTGTATCCATTTTTGTATGCTAAATATTTAAATGTGTTTAGTTCTTTGTTAATGTTTTCAGTGGTCATTGGGACTTCTTTAAGTCTATGGAGCATGGATCTGAAGGCAGTGTGTTTGTGTTGGATAGGATGGTTTGAGGTGTTGTGGATAAGTGTCTCTGTCGTTATGGGTTTCCTGTAAATGTTGAAGCTGTGTTTTTGTGTGTGGCATTTTGTTACGGTTAGGTCGAGGAAGGTTAGGAATCGGTTGGTTTCAATTTCTGAAGTGGAGTGGAGTTTTGGGTGTATTTTATTAGTGTAGGTGAGTAGTTTTTCACAATGACGGGAGTTGCCTCTGTATAGTGTTATGATATCATCGACGTATCTGTGCCAGTAAATGATTTTGTGTGCGTGTGTATTGTTATGAGTATTTTGGTGTTTTCTATGTGTTGTAGAAAAATTTCGCTTAGGACACTACTGATAGGACTTCCCATGGGTAGGCCATCTGGTTGTGAATAGAAGTTTGAGTTGTGGATGAAATAGTTTTGTTTGTTTGTGGTTTGGAGGATGTTTATGATTTCGGTAACGCGGGTTTTAGGTATGTTGTTCTGTATTAATTTTGTTTCTAGGATGTTGAGCGTTTCGGGTATGGGTATGTTGTTGTACTTATTTTTTATGTCGAGTGATAGTAGTGTTGAATTGTGTGGTATGTTTATGTCTTTTATTTTATTTATGAGGTTTGTTCTTTTTTTATGTGTGTTTCTGTGTTAAAGTTTATGGATGTCTGATTATTTTGTCCATGTATGCTCACACTCTCCTTATATATATATATATATATATATATATATATATATATATATATATATATATATATATATATATATCTTGTTTAATCGTTTATCAAATATTTTTTATTGATCCACTCAAGTTCAAATACATTTTTTTTAACTTGAGGTGGATGGCAATTGATGTAAATACTGAAAAAAAAATATTAATTTATTAATTAAATCTAATAATGAATCAATTTTAGTTGTTTATGTGAGAAAAGCGTTTCTGAAAAGGGGGCAGATATGCAATATAGTTATTTCGTCTCATTTCGTTCAAAATAAGTGATAACATATGATTTTAAAACAGCTGATTTTATGGTATAGGTTATATGGTTAAACAATTGTTAAACACATAATTTGTGCTGCTTTATTAAATGTAATTAATTAATAAAAAGTAACTATAATAAAATTTTTGTTTGTAGACCCATGTAGGAATTGACTTTTAAAACATTTTTGTTTATAGGCTCTATTGTTTCATTGTTGTATTTGATAAAAATTTTGTATTGTGCTATCAATATATTTTGAAATGTCGCATTGTACTGACATCGATCATTTAGTAATGTGATATAAAAAAAATATTTCTAACCTACGTTTTATTGTTGAAAAGTATTTCAAATTAAGAATTTAATTTACCTGGTTTTATTTACTTAAGAAAACGTACCTCTCCAATTTAAGATAACAATTTTCCTCCGAGATGTTAGAAAATTAATCATTGGTTTAAGGGAAATTGAAATTTCATGATTTTTTCTACAGTTCATACTGCTGGAATGTCTTGACTCAAACTAAAATCTGTATTATTTTACGTTTCCTTGTGGCGAAGATGGCGTTATTTGTTCTAAAACCTTATTAATTCCATATTATTTCATTTAATTTGTTTATGTTGGACGTTATAAAAACGTAGAGGTATCCGCATATATTGCGATCTTGTATGATTGAGTATTATAAAAATAGAATAGAATTAGAGTCTTTAAAGACAAGTTAAACATTGTAACGACTGTAATTAGTGGTTCGAGTTGCTAGAGTTTTAATTACGGTTTCTAGCGAAGTTTATTTAACAGTAATTAAGAGTGTTTCATTTTTCTACCTCGACTTTAAAAGCTGTAATCAATTAAATATACAATTAAAAACGATTAAGTAAAGTAAATAGGACATTGCAATGAATATAAATATATAAAAAAAATTGTCATTATAATACATAATTCTTATTAAATTGTCAGAGTAATTGGCGCCCAATAAATTAGTTTAAAATAGTGTCTTTGTTACACAAGTGAGTTTAATAATTGTTTACATTACAATATAGCAATATCTAAATAAGAGATCCCATGTATGATATTTTCTACTTTCGATTCGTACTCTCTGCCTGGTGTATTTACTTAATCTTATGTATCTGTGTTTAACCATGGTTTATTGTTTATTTTCAGACACAAGATTTAAATTAATTTTTAATTCTGACCTTTGACATCGTTTTGAACCTAATAATTAACAAATCTTGAAAATAAATATATAACAAAAAATTGTCATTATAATACATAATTCTTATAAAATTGTCAGAATAATTTACGCCCAATAAATTAGTTTAAAATAGTGTCTTTGTTACACAAGTGAGTTTAATAATTGTTTACATTACAATATGGCAATATCTAAATAAGAGATCCCATGTATGATATTTTCTACTTTCGATTCGTACTCTCTGCCTGGTGTATTTACTTAATCTTATGTATCTGTGTTTAACCATGGTTTATTGTTTATTTTCAGGCACAAGATTTAAATTAATTTTTAATTCTGACCTTTGACATCGTTTTGAACCTAATAATTAACAAATCTTGAAAATAAATATATAACAAAAAATTGTCATTATAATACATAATTCTTATAAAATTGTCAGAATAATTTACGCACAATAAATTAGTTTAAAATAGTGTCTTTGTTGCACAAGTGAGTTTAATAATTGTTTACATTACAATATGGCAATATCTAAATAAGAGATCCCGTGTATGATATTTATTACTTTCGATTCATACTCTCTGCCTTTTAAATTTACTTATTCATGGTTTATTGTTTATTTTCAGTCACAAGATTTAAATTATTTAAAAATATTTAAAATTCTGACCGTTGACTTACCTTTTGAACCGAATAATTAACAAATCTTGAATTTTTTCAACATATAAATTCCCTTCATCACAGTAAGATAGGTTTCGTGGTGTAATTTGCGTTCTCTAAATTTTTACGAAATAATTTTTAATCAAATCAGGTGGTTTTACTGTATGGTTGGAATAAATATAAGATTATTATTTGGGAAACACTGGCGACCTGGTCTTCCATACGGCTGTTGTTGAGGTTTTAAAACAATTCAAATATTATTTTAAACTAAGCATATAATGAATATTATGGCTTGGTTTCATACAGCACAGTAGCTGCGTTTCAAATTTGTATTTGGTAGGTCTTACCTCTATAGTAGTAAGGCGTTGCAACCTTGTATTTGGTAGGTTTTACCTCCATAGTAGTAAGGCGTTTCAACCTTGTATTTGGTAGGTTTTACCTCCATAGTAGTAAGGCGTTGCAACCTTGTATTTGGTAGGTCTTACCTCTATAGTAGTAAGGCGTTGCAACCTTGTATTTGGTAGGTTTTACCTCCATAGTAGTAAGGCGTTGCAACCTTGTATTTGGTAGGTCTTGCCTTTATAGTAGTAAGGCGTTTCAACCTTGTATTTGGTAGGTCTTACCTCTAAAGTAGTAAGGCATTTCAAGTTCTCGCAGATGTTAAAACTAAATGGTCTAAATATATTCAGATTTATGTAAAGTATACATAAGTGTATATATTTTGTTTCCCTATATCTATGTATCTATACATAGATCACGGATGGAAAAATATGATGAATAGATATTATCTGGAGTACATCCGTTCATTTTGACTGTATAAAATCGCAGTCCCGACGTTTCGTTAGAATCTCATCTATCATTGACGAGGTGAACCCAACATGAGTTGAAGAGCTAATAAAGAACGCATTTACCATCCCCCACCCGGGTCTGAGCACCCTAAGCCCGCTCAGACCTCGTGGCAACCAACCTCTCACGAGCTGCCTCCGTTTCACACGAACATGTGTTAGTACCCACAACGCGCGTGAAGGATTCAGGAAGACTGCCCATGAGCTAAGCTCATAAGCTCTTTCCATGGAAAATCAGGAGATAGTGAAATGAAACTGCACGTTAAGTGTCTCGTAAGGGCGGGATTAAATAGCCTGCTAAGAAACAAACCCTGGCAGGAAAAATCCCGCGATAGATCGTGCAGGTACCTTGGGGGCTAGGTTTGGGAGAGGTAATACCTTACAAAAGCCTTGTTAGTGAGGCTATGGTGTGGGAAGTAATCATGCATTTCTTCTTCTGCAGCCTACTCGAAACTGAAATGTTCATGCAATTAAAATTAGTGCGTTGACTTGTCCGTTGGGGCTAAGCTGCGTCCCTTTGGATGTGACGCAGCTTCATCTGAATCAAAGCAGGTAGTTAGTTCATGTTCTGAGTGTTGCGTATATTGAGTGGCCTGATCGCACAGAATGGACAGCAGCCGTCCGTGCTTGTCATGTGAGGGTCGTATCTACCAGTGAGGAAATTATTGTTGGTGTGGTGTGTCCGTGGGCCTGTTTGTGAATCGTATTTGCTAAGTGTCGGAGGTGTTGTTTTAAGAAAGGCACTTTCAAGACTGTGTAGAGAAGAGTTAACCTTGTGCATCTAGGTTCCTTCGTGATTATTCTCAGAACTGTGTTCTGGAATAACTGCAGTCTGCGTGTGCGTGTGTTACTTGCATGGCCCCAGACGGGTGAGTCGTATGTGATAATGCTGCGCAACAAGGTTACGTATCTTGTGGCGGCCGCCCGTAATGAAAGCGGGCTTGTTCAGTTAAGCATGGGGTACAATTTGCAGAGTCTGATTTTTGCTCATTAAAATATGTGTGAACTATGTGAGGGCCCTAGGATAGGGCTCGGTCAAGAACCACGCCGAGATACTTAGCCTGGTTCCCCCAGTGAATGTTTTCGTCTAGGAGTGTAAGTGGTGAGTCAAATTTCTTTTTTGTCCATTTGGAGAGCAAGAGCGCCTGGCACTTGGCCACTTTCGTCGTCCAGTGTCCCACCCAGGATTCGAGTGTTGTTAAGTGTTCCTGGAGTCTGGTTTGTATCATAAGTGGTTTCCAGAACTGAGCGGATAATGCGGTGTCATCGGCGAATATACCCACCTGAGTGATAGGTGTTGTAGGTATGTCGTTGATGTAAACGTTGAACAGTACGGGACCAATGATTGAGCCCTGAGGAACTCCCGCTAGTATTGTTCGCAGTGTAGATAGACTGTGATTGATCTACATCAACCCTAAAGTTACGATTGGTCAAGTATGACCTAATCAGATGTATCAGCCCGTCTGGGATGAAGGACGCAGTCAGTCAGTCAGTCAGAGAAGGAGGGGTTTGCTGGCCTCCGAGGTTATGCAGCGTCTGTCACGCGACACTGGCTGTGGGTAGGAATATGGGATCAGGGCTTTTTGGTTACGGCTGGATCTGAGGAGAGGTTTCTGCACGGCCGGACGTTTTATTGGGTGGGACGGATCCGGATTTTATGCTGGGGAACAACGTTTATTAAATAAGTTTGGGACTGGCTGACTGATAGTTTTTTTTGTATGACATTTACATTTGTGTAAACTCTGCTCCTACATATAGAGGAAAGGCCGATCGATGTCAATCCAGACACACCTGGCATGAACAATTTACTCGCATTCCTTTCCTTTTGTTCATGGTATCGAAGCTTGCTTTACAAACGGACAATGTGAAAGGAAAGCGAAAAGAAACTACAACACAATGTCAGCGACGAAACAAATATGATAACAAACAAAAATTATAGTCTAACACCATACATAGAAAGGAAACGGAAATTTACTTTCTATTTTACACTTACTAACGTTATTCTGACATACGTGTAGGCCTATACATATTTATACAATTGTAGTAAAACATAAATAAAAAGTTAAACACATTGACTTTAACAAGTTTTTTTCTATATTACTTGTTTATGAAATCTTCAAAAGCGTATTGAAGTTTTTAATCGACAAAATAAACATATAAGCACATGGTCGCGTTTTCGATCATCTTAGTTATAACAGTCGAAACTCAAATTTTATATTGTTTCTTAACTCAACATTTTTGCTTTTACTACACTAATAAATTAAAGTTCTAAGTGAAAAAATTGTAATTTTTTAAAAACTGGTTTACTAGTACAAAGTTTAGCTAAAAGTAAAGCCCTATGTTTCAATATAGTTTACATTTTTTTAAATCTTATCGCACTAACGAGCACTTCACGTTAATGGAACTTCCCCAAAACGCAAATGGTTCAGCGGAGTAAGTGTATCCGATGTTGGTACAGATAAGAGACATTTTAACCATCCTAGCTACCATGTAATAACCCTATAATTTTAACAATCGTAAGTATAAATAGGATACTAATAATAGTCTATATTTAATTGAATAATAATTATAATTTATCGTAACCTAAATTATAATATAATATAAATTTATACTAAACACTTGTAAATATTTACAAACTTGCCTATAGTAGCACTTATATTTGTTGAGGACGGCCGTTTCGGGAGATGTGTCCCATTGTCAACTCAGACCGTAACTGATCTCAAGGTTTACGTAGGTTAGGGTGGAGGTGGGATATTTTGGTGGTGTGGTTGTATTTTGTGTGTATTAGGAGTTATGATGTCAAAAAGTGTGTGTGAGTTGTAATGTAATTGTGTGTATTGAGTATGTGCGTAGGGTGTAGTGTTTATGAAGAATTTGTAGGTTAGATATGTAGTCATGTTTTGTGGAGCTAAGATGATCGGCGAAGTTTGATTGGTAGTTATTGTTTGTTAGTGTGCTTTTATATGTTTTTGGTAACGTGTGTAGAAGGACCTACCTGTCTGGTCTATGTAAAAACTGGGGAACGAACTGCAAGTTAGTTTGTAAACTCCTGTGGCATTGTAAATATCGTCGATTTTGTTGTTGGATTTAAATTGTTTATTGAGAGTGTTGTGTGTGGAATAAGCTATTTTATAGTTGTATTTTCGTGTGTGCTGGTTAGTTTGTGGGTTTTGGATGATTTGTATGGTATTGTTAAGTATTCTATGGGATTGTTCTGTTGTGTGTTTGTATTTGGGTTACTAGGTTTATTATTTAGGCGGTTGTGTTGTTTAGTAGCTTACGTGAAGATGGAATCAACAAATATATCAATTTATAATTAAACTGAGAACTTCCTAAGCTGGCGGGATATTAATTTAAATCTGAGAATGTGACTGTACAGCCGTCATACGTTAGTCTTGCTATTATTTCGGTGAGCAAGTTTGCTTCCTGGGCTTGAAGTTAAAACAACATCAAAACCTTTGAAGCTTTTGAGATGTGGGAGTTATAGGGAATTGTGGAGGATATTGTGGGTAGAAAGAGTAACAAATGAAGAGGCATTGGCAAGAATGAAGAAAGAACGAAACTTAATAACAACTGTAATAAGTAATATAAACAAAAACAAATTTTTTAAGTAAATTCCTATTCAAATTAATAAAAAGTTTTGATTTTAGTTACTTTTTGTTAAATAATTACAATTAATTTAATGGAAATAAAGTAAAATAACTAATGCGTTAAAACAGCTATTCCACCACAAAACCAATAACATAAAATCAGCTGTTTTATTAAGTCATATGTTATCACTTATTTTAAGCTAAATGGGACGAAATAACTATATTGCATACCATGCCCATTTTGTTAAAAGTTTTCTCCCATATAAAACTTAAATTAATTTAATTAATAAATTAATATTTATTAATGTAGTATCCACTACAAGTTTAAAAAATGTATTTGAACTTGAGTGGGGGAATAAAGAGGATTTTATTAACGATTGAAAATTTGAACAAGATATACATAAAAGGAGCGTGAGTTAATAGAAGGAATTGAAAATGGATAAAGTTATAATATCTGGATTATATAAGGAAGAGAGAAAAATACTCACTATTGCACCAGTCCAAGGCAAAATCAAAGGAACGGAAAGTATTCCATATAGCTGAATCTTAGAGAGTGGTATGACTGTAGCACCACTGGTTATAGTAAAAAATAATACAGAAATAATAGCGATTTTTCCAACGTTTGATAAAGGATGGATCCAGAAAAAAAGAAAAAACCCTTGACTACAATGGTTTAATAAATTGAAAACCCTTTGCTAATACAACATTGTTAATTTGCAACCTTCTGATGATGCTAACTGTTAGCGAAACGTTCATATAATTTTCAAACTGATTCAGTTTTGTTGCTAAAGAGTTATTGTTACATTACAGCCTATATAGAAACTTATTATCCAATCAAGTCTTAATAAATGTTTGGATAATAAACTAAACGAATCATCGTAAATTTATTTATTACATTTACTCTTTCGAGGTTTGATGTTTATTTGTGCTTTCTAAAAAAAATGTCGTCTCTTCTAACAATACAAAACCAGCTTTGTTTCATTGTTTGGTTTATTGTACGAATTAACTCATTCGGTTATTTCAACCCTGAGTATATCTCATATAACAATAACACAATGGGTAAATATTATTATTATAAGTTGGACATTATTAGGAACGTCATTCTGTTAAAATAATATAACATTTTTTTAAATAGAATATTTATGGTAATGCTTGTTTTAACATAAATGTTTCTCCAGGTCTACTTAAAAGAACTCATTAGCATCATTTGTGATAATTTCGAGAAGGTAAAATCAACAGATGATGAGGGTTACCGAAATTAAAACGATGGAAGTAAACATGAAGATTGGTTATGTATTGTATTGTAGAGAATGTCGATTACCTAAATGTATAGTGAAGGGGTTATAGAGAGAAATATATGAAATATTACCGCAATGAAGCCGTCTAAGGCGTAGGCTAAATATTTGTATGGGTCTTTGGGGAAACGTTTAGGACGGACTAGCGAAATGTTTTCGTGTTGAAATATTGGTACCACTATAACGAAAGAAAAACTATCGAAATGCTTTGACTTCTGGTGAAAGGTTAGGTTTGTTTACGGTAAGTACATACGTCTCTAATATCGCAAATAAATTATATCCGGTGATGTTGAAAGCCATACAATCTGAAAAAAATAAAACTGTCGCTGAAACCTCAAATATGCACAATTTTGTCAAAACCTAACCTCACTTTATACAACACATTTTAAAATTCATTTTTGAAACATATTTAATCTCGTTTTCCAGCATACACGAGATTGTTGTAGAAACACGTTTTTTACAAAGGATATGGTTAGGATAGTTTTTGTTTCAATTTCAAATACAAGCTAACCAGTTTATGCGTGTCTTGACAGTTGAAATTAATCTGTTATTTTGAAACGTAATGACGTACGGTATAGTATAGAACTGAATTCATTTGCGAACCTGTTAGCTTATTTGAGAAACTATATTACGTTTATAACCAAAGCTATCCTATCCAAAGCTATCAGGAGAATATGTTGTTACAGACCTATTGCAATTCTGTATGACATAGTTCTCTGTTTTAAAAAAGAAAATTTGAGTGTATGGTTTTGTGTGTATTGTAAAGGCGGTTATTTTTGTATTTTTTTAAACACTTTTAGAGATTGAAGCTAGGTTTTATGATTTTTTCCTTGTTCCTTTTGTTTTTCTAAATATAAGTACAGAATCGGCTAAGAATCGGGAAACGAAAAGATTAAACTACGAAAAAGGTTAGAAAAGTGTTAAAATTGAACCATAAAATATAAATACTACAACTGACGAGTAAAATAGAAGAAACTGGCCTAGGTGCAATGTTTAAAAAAAACACTGAGAAGAATTTGCTGACGTTATTGATGAAGGAGTGAAAGGCTCTTCTATTAAAACAGAAGACGATATCAGTTGTGTGTGAGCAAGATAAATGGATCATATATATGTTGAAAAAAAAACAGGATGCTGTAATGTTTTGCCAGTCTGATCCGTGGCCAGAAAATTATAAATTAATTAATTGTGGAGTCGTTGAATGTTTATTTCTAACGGTTCAGAGAATCTTTTAAGATTTAAACTTTGAATACTAATGCTTGAGTAGATTAAAAAGTCTAGTAAGGTTGTGTAAAACTTACCGAAGTAGAACGTTTAAATACATTAATAATCATTATAAATAGACACATTATACTTTTTTTAAATTGTAGTTTTAGGCGAACAACTAATTTGACTGTTACTCCCTTGAAGGGTAGAAAACTATTGTGAATATAGATGATATTAAGGTAAGGACGGAAACCACCCTAGAAGGGGATTAATGGGGGGCAGGGGTTAGATCATGACGTGTGCAATTATGGTCCAGAAAGTTTTTTGTTTTAAATAACATTATATATATATATATACATAATATACATACACACACACACACGTATATATATATATATATATATATATATATATATATATATATATATATATATATATATATTCAAGTTACCTACAATATACATATAATATTATCTCTAACAATACGGCCAGTTTTACGCTTATTTTACGCGTTTAAGGGTAAATCATCCATTTACTTATGGATAGAGGAGGGCGATGTGTACAGTTTAGTATACAGACGGTTTTATATATAAGTGTTCGTTTTGTTGTATTTCTGTTAGTGATGGCCTAATGTGATGATGACCTCAATGAGAAAGTATCTTTACCCCTGAAGAAGGAACATAGTTTCCGAAATGCGTAAGATTGTAAGCCCACAACAACGTATTGCCAATATTACTGTTACATAAAGTTTCATCTTGAACAAATGTTACTATTTTGCTAAAAAATAATAAACTTTATTTTGTCAGTAATTTATCATGAACCGTCCTCTGTTTACTGGCTTAGCTTTATCACATTTGAGAAAGGCACGTGCAGTTAAAGCTCTTGACAATACGCTGTAAACTGAACGGTCGTTAAACGTAAATCGATGCCCTGTGTGAAACCTGTCACCGTTTGTTTTGGTCCATAAGCCCTTCCCTAAATTGAACAACAGTTTAATTTGTAGAGCTCTTTGTACAACGCAATCGAAATGTTTATAGCCTTGATTTGCTTCTCGTGTTGATTGCAAGAGCTTAGCGCGTAGTGACAGTTTTACAGTTCATTATGAGTGGACATCTGGAAAGAATATTCTCTAATTCAGAACTAACATCAGAATTATGAAATAAGAATATATTTTTTTAATATTTCATCACTTTTACATTCCTAACTTTAATTTATTTTGTAAATTTGTAAAAACCCACCGAGGCAGAACGTTTTCGATCGCTCCTTGGCTATCTTTACCAGGGTCATAGTATTGTTGAGTTGTGAGGTATTATTACGTTTTTTATGTTGTTTATGAGGTTTGTTTTGTTTTTTATATATGTGTCTGAGTTCAAGTTAATAGATTGACTGATTGTTTTGTCCATGTGTTTTGCTAGTTTATGTACTGGGAAATTTTGGTAGTTGATGGTGGTTTGGATAGGGACATTGGGTTTGTGAATTTTAGGGAGAGCACGGGTAGTAGGTGCTTTAGGTGGCGTTTTTAGTTTGTGGTGGTGTTGTTTTTGGAAGCAGTAATTAGTTTTTTTGATGACTATGTGGCATTTCTCTGTTGCATCTTTAGGAAGTTGTATTATATTATTATTAGTTATGCATTCATTGATTTTGTCGCTTAGGCTGTTTGCGTTAGTAATTGCTGTAGTGTTCCCTTTGTCTGCTTTGGCGGGTGTGATGTTGTTTAGTTGTGCTTTTTATTTTATGTTGGCAGCGATTTTAATTTAATTTCTTGAACTCTGGCGTACTTTGAGATTGAAAACGGAAAATATTTTAAAGGACGAAAATAATCTAATACTTTCTAAATTTGAAAATTTGGTAAATGGAATATATGACTAAAGTAGAAAACATTTCTATGTCATGCTTTAAGTGTTTTAGTTATTAATTGTCATCTTCATTATTTTAGGTTTATTGTTTCATTTTCAAATTTATTTTCCCTCTTTTATTTTTGAAATTTTACATTTTTCCACCACAGAAATATAATAATTGTTTCTACTAATTTGAATTTTTAGCAATTTTTGAATTTAAACTGTCGTTGCTATAAACTTTAAAATTTTCGGCTTCACCGAAAAGAGCTCGCGCTTGCGCGAGTATGTATAGTTTACCCGGACTAACATTCTAAACCTGGGATCCCCCAATTTGACCCCTCAATAATTCCCTGTCAGTACCGTTAAATCAAGTCCCCTTCGAAACCTCAGTTCTTTGATTCTTATAGCCATTAGACAATGGGTTCCCAAACTGAGGGGGGGGGCGGCTAGACCAGTTAGAAAATAATAAGTGTGTGTGTATGCGAGTTAACTGTCGAGGACTAATCACGTGTCCTCATTTTCGAGCATCAAATGAGACTCAGTTGATGCTCGAAAATGAGGACTCGTAATTAGTCCTGGAAAGTTAACTCGCATATATACCAAGTAAGATTCTTGTTGAAGTACATTATAGTGTAAGTCATAAGTCAATACAAGAATACAGTGTTGCATAGTTAAAAATAAAAATAAACAAACAACAATTTATATAATAAATACTGTAAAATAATTTTCTGTAAAACGTTCAGAGGAGTTTTATAAAGGTTTATAAAAATTTCATTCAATATATAGAGACTCTCTCTCTGAAACGCGAATAAATTTTGTATTTAATCGGAAATATAGCATTCTCTGTGTATAAGGTTCAGTACCGGAAGCACTTTCAATATTAATATTCCGCCTGCCGACGCAACCCAACATACATCTCGCATACTATTTGCATGGGAAGGTTTTTACAAAGTAAGTGGAAGAAACAGCTGCCACATCCAGTTATGGCTGACGTTATTGGTAATTTCACCTTGTTAGTCTGTCCATGTCGATATCTGGTCGTAAAGAAAGTCGACTACACCAATAATGTACGACGATAAAATCCTGTTGCGTTTACACAGAGGCTTATCTGTGCATCTGTTAGTCGTTATATGGCCACGTTTATTGTTGAATATTTACTGCCTAGGAGTTTTATTGTCGATGAACTCAGCCCCTTTATTTTCTGAACTCTGTTTCTGTGATGGAAATCAGGTCAGTCAGTGTCGAATAAATACAATTGCGGGTCAGGTTGTCATGAGTACCCCTTCTTTCTCTCCAACTCCGATATTCGTCAATCCTTCCATGCTCCTACCCTGTCCCGCAAAACAGGGCACTGCCGAAAGCTCCAAATATCCACACATCCGGAAAATCAGCAATCTGTTTGGAGCCCCTCCCATCTTCTGCCACCGACACAAAATTCTCCTGGACACCCCAAAACACTAGCTTCCACGCAGCACCCTTTCCTTTCACTTCATTCTAGCTCTAAGCAATTACCACACTTTACTACACTCTTATGTCACAACATCCGTACTACCCACATGTTCATTGCATGTGCAAAAAGTGACAAAATGACACTCAACCAGGAAGTCCCAATAAACGATGTCCCCCAACATAAAATCCATAATTCGTGTCACCCAATAAAACGTCCTGCCATGCAGAAACAACTCATCAGATTCAGCCCTAACCAGAAGCCTTGATCGCAAATTCATACCAGCATCCAGTGTCGCATGTTAGACGCTGCGAAACTCCGGGGTACTCCAGGTTATAGCCCAAACCAGAAGCTTTGATCCCAAATTCCTACCAGCATCCAGTGTCACGTGTTAGACGCTGCGAAACTCCGGGGGTCTCCAGGGTATAGCTCTAACCAGAAGCCTTGATCCCAAATTCCTACCAGCATCCAGTGTCGCGTGTTAGACGCTGCGAAATTCCGGGGTCTCCAGGGTATACACACACACACACACACACACACACACACACACACACACACACACACACACACACACACACACACACACACACACACACACACACACACACACACACTCACACACACACACCACACACACACACACACACACACACACACACACACACACACACACACACACACACACACACACACACACACACACACACACAAACAAACAAACACACACACACTTTGTTCAAATTTACAATCGGTATTTACAATTCATTAATTAAATTTTAAAAAGTCAATGTCTTTTGCTTGAATTTAAAATATAGGACATGTTGGATATCCAGCACTCTGGCACTGAGCCAACAAGCCAATAGCCTGAAATAATTTTCATAGTAAAGTGTATGACAAGCAATATTTTAACCGAAAGCCTTTGTAGACTGCATACGATGAGAGTTTAATTGTAATAATGATTCTTTTTCAAGACATTTTAACATTAAATATTGTGATTTTGTTGTATGGATATACAGTGATCCCTCGTTATACACTATATACCTTACCGCGGATGCTGAAAGCGACTGTTTTTATGAAAAGGGGAGGTAATGATCTGCATCAAAAATGGTTACATGAATTACAGCTATACTGTACACTTGTAATACAGTATGGTATATTTACGTACTACATAATTACGTACATATTTTGTTAATGCTTACTAAGGTTTTTTTCAATCCGAAAACATTAAAATGCTGTTAAATATGCGCGCTCACACACACAGACACACGTATTCTTCATTGCTAACCACTATTCACTAAATTTCTAAACAAATAATTGTAGACAAATAACCTTGTAAACGCTGTTCATTTAATTTAGAAAAAACTTGTATTCTCGATGTTTGGATTTCGAAAACTACTAAAGCAACAGTATTGATGATAAACCTATGTATGGAGTTGGTTTCTTGCGTCTGATCGTCACTTGTTATAAATAAGGAATGCCTATATTTTGAGTAGTAGGCCTAGTAGTGTACAGTATAACGGAGAATAGTCAGATTTCTTTGTGATAAATAACTTACAGGACTACTAAATAAATAAGACCATAACACTCTATCCTACAATCTGCACAGTAATTATACTGTCTTTCTTCTCTTTTATTAAAAATACATATTAGCGGGATGTCCTGTAATTTTGCCAACCATAAATAGAGAGCAAGGATGGACGATATTTTCTGTCACAGGGACTTGTCATTGATATCCATTTCTCACTGGTGGTACCATTGACAAAATATGGAAAATGCCAGTTCCAGTGACAATCGATCGTTCGGAAGGTTCCTCTGTTGTGATTGGGAAAAAAGTCGCAGTCACTAAATTGAACAACTGTCATTCGTTGATTTGTCGCCGTCCCTGGTTCTACTCATTTACATCGTATATGGGTGGTCGATATGTGTCAGTTTTTAAGATAGTGAGAGAGTTGTGTACAGTAGACGCTATTTCGCACTCGGTAGTTTGTTTTTAATTTCGTATAAGTATATTTTTAAATAAAATGAGCCTTCAAAAAAAAAAAAAAAAAAAAAAAAATCGAGGTGTGGAATCATTTCACCAGTTTGCCTGTTATTGCCACAGAGATGTTTCAGTATCCCATGTCACCGGAACTAAAGTCACCGGTAAAAGTCACTGATCCACACCTGGCGATATCGTTAAAATCACCGATCAATGAAAGTCACTAGATCGACCATCCCTAATTGTGAAGGCCTATTGTACATGTTTATATTAATTGTAATTATTTAATAAAAAGTAACTAAAATAAATTTTCCTAAGTAGGAATTAACTTAATTTTTCTAATAATTATTTGTTTAAGACTGTCTTCTCTATGATCCATTTAAAAAGCGTTATCCTGTCCTACTTTTTAAAAACTTGAACATTCTGTGTATTGTTACATGCCGTAATATATCGACAATTATTAAATACATTTATTCATATATTCCAGTCGTATGAATAGTTTATTGATTGCCACAGAGATGTCTCAGTATCCCATGTCACCGGAACTAAAGTCACCGGTAAAAGTCACTGATCCACACCTGGCGATATCGCTAAAATCATCGATCAATTAAAGTCACTAGATCGACCATCCCTAATTGTGAAGGCCTATTGTACATTTTTATATTAATTGTAATTATTTAATAAAAAGTAACTAAAATAAATTTTCCTAAGTAGGAATTAACTTAATTTTTCTAATAATTATTTGTTTAAGACTGTCTTCTCTATGATCCATTTAAAAAGCGTTATCCTTTCCTACTTTTTAAAAACTTGAACATTCTGTGTATTGTTACATGCCGTAATATATCGACAATTATTAAATACATTTTTTCATATATTCCAGTCTTATGAATAGTTTATTCATATGATCTTTTACTGTTATCTGTGTGAGCATTTGGTTATAGAGTAGCCAAAGGCCGTATCAGCTGATTGCAGTTACAATGTCTCTTACCTCTTTACTGTAAGGATGCTATAAGACAAATAGCCTTCCTGAATGTAAATATGTGTACAAAATTTAGCAAAGAGTTACTAGCCAACGCCCACCTTTGCCAGAGTCACTTGGTGACGCGCTGACCAATACAGACGGACCACTCACCACTGAGATTAGTCGAGTATCGAGCGTCGTACACGACTCTACTTCAACATGACCGGGATTGTGTGGACGCACAGTGGTCCTGTATATTGGAAAATTCGGACATTGGAGAAAATAAATACTTACACAATAAGTCTTTTAGCTATGACAGAGAGATAGAATAAGTGCTGACGTAGCACGATTCGAAGTTCTCATCATCCTACCTTTACCCTGCTACGATATTGGCAAGATAAGAGAACCTGCAGCTGTGCTTGTTATTGTTTTTCTAAGCGTCAAATGTTTTTCAACTTTGAAGATGCATAAAGTAAAACTATTGAATCGATTTTAATTTTGAAAAATGGATACTCCTCAAGAAGGTAAGTACTCTTTATATATTAAAATAAAAAAAATATTAGTGAAATGCCTAATTACTACAAATTTTAATTAAAAAAAGACTATTTTGTAGAAAAATAAAGTTTTAATTTAAACAAAATATAGGGACTTGGTTTAAAATGTTGTATAGATTGATAGATATAAATAACAGGGACCTGAAAAAAACAAGGGACGCTCATATTACTTTATATTTTTAAGAAATATTAATAACAAAGTTATTAATTTCGTTTTTTTTGAATAATGCACATTTTTTTTACTTTAAAGCATTTTTTATTTTTTTCTATTATTTGAATTAGGTGGTAGATAACTAAACAATAATTGTTTCAAGCTATTGTTAAAAAAAAATTAAACTTCAAACTTTTCGCACTTAATTGCAATATTCAATTAATTTAGGATTATGTACTTGTTCAGCAATCTCAAAAATATCTATATAATTAATTTTGTAACGATTGGTAGCATAATTTCTTTTTATTACAATTTAATTTAAAACCCTTTTTGCAAGCTTAGAATTCATTTTTGAAAATTTTGTACACTAAAAAATTTGTTTATTTTTAACTACTATTTCATCTGTGGTCGATAGTTACTCAAAAATATGCTTTTTTATAGGTAATGTGAACAAAAAATTAAAAATTACAAAATTTAATTATTTTGACGTTAGATACTTTTATTAACGACCCCAAAAATCTATTTATTCAAATTTTCGTCAGAGTATAACAAAATGAACAAATATTCTTTGAGCTTAGCTTGTGAGGTTATGTTAAAAACAAATAAAAACATACTCAATACTCACAAATTAATAATTTATTTACTCATACGCGTTTCAATGACCAAGTCATCATCATCAGTGAGTGTTAGTACTACAAACTTTAACTTACAACTACCAGTTGTAAGTTAGAGTTTGTAGTAGAACCACTCACTGATTATGATGACTTTGTCATTGAAACGCGTATGAGTAAATAAATTATTAATTTGTGAGTATTGTGTATATTTTTATTTGTTTTTAACAAAATGTGTTTACCATTTTGTGTGCGGCATTAGTAGTCTACTCATATTTTGTGCAAGTGTGCTGCTACGTAATCATATTTTCATGCGGAAGCTGCCAACATTTATAGCTCGAGAGAGAAAAGGGTCTCAGGGCTCTACTTCTTGCTGGTCGAAATTTCTCCGCGTCACGTTGCTGACAGACCCACTCATGAACTGCAAGGCTGATTAAAGCTTTTAAAGTGTCCAGGGTGTTAGTAGCGTCTGGTAGAGGTAGGTGTGTTCCCTGTTTGGCAAGCGTGTCTACCGGCTAGGCCGTTAGGTCAGGTTAGGTTAGGCTAGGTTAGGTTAGGTTAGGTTAGGTCAGATCAGGTCAGGTCAGGTTAGGTCAGGTCAGGTTAGGTTACCGTTGGCGAATAATACAGAAAACAGACCAGAGGAAGATGTGCGTTACCTCAAATCATTTTATTCGCACCAGCCGGTACACTCGATTCTCTGACTGGATGTTCGTTTATAGAGCCCGGCTGTGAACGATACCTCTTATCGGCTGCCGGAGATTCGGAGCAGGAGACAGGCAGTGTAGGGCAAGCGGCTACTTGTCAGCGACAGTGTTGACTGAAGCACAGCGCGACCTTGCAAGGTCAACACGATGTTAAATAGCACGTATCCAAGTCAGTGGCGCGGGGTACCGCTGATGTGTACGTCAATAAGACGGCAAGAGGTGTGTCGTCTTGTAGTGGTGAATGAGGGGGGGGGGTTCGGTTTCGATCGGTGATGTAACTGTCCCCATCTAGAATCGCTACCAGCAATTGGTCGAGACACGAAGTGCCAAAATTCAAAATTACGCGCACGTGGCGGACGAGCTCCGTATCGAGGGTTACAAAGTGATCCTTAACTTCGTGGTTGGAGCCCACGGTTCGAAGGTCAATTGTAACGAGGACGTCGTCCGTTTGTTGAGGATATCTCCTTGTTACGGCAAAATCATGAAAAGGCTAATGGTATCTCATGTTATTAGGTGGTCCCTGGTTATATATGTAACACATATTACCGATCAGCAACAATGGTAGCAGCTAGGGATAATGCGGTTGGGCACATATTACTCATGCCACTGGAAGGAGAGTTGCACTAGTCACTGTTTTCAAACTCTTGATTATTTTAGGTGGCTAGTGTTACGTTAGGGCTGATTGTTTAAGTTTTTACTTTTGTATATGTATTTATTTAATTATTTATGAGTTTTAGTTTAACTCATCGGGGTACTACCGATTGAATTTATTTATTATATACTTTGTTGTTACAAAAAGGAAGTGCCATTTGCCTATAAAGACTGAACAGTTGATTTAATTAGTGTGGTGAAACAGATATTTTTCAATTTCTTTTGTTACTTTACACTCTTTTCATATATATCTTGTTCAAATTTTCAATCGTCATCCACTCAAGTTCAAATATATTTTTTTTAAACTTGTGGGTGACACTTGATGTTAATATAATTTTTCAAATAATAATTCATTAGTTAAATTTAATGAATTCATTTTAGTTTTATACGCGAGAACAACCTTTCACAAATAGGAGGAAGGTATGCAATATAGTTATTTCACACCATTTGCCTCAGAATAAGTCATAACGTAAAGGCATAAGTGATAAAATAGGTGATAAAATAAAACCCATAAGTGATTTCATAAATCAGCTGATTGAATGTTGTAGGCTATGTGGTAGAACAGTTGTTTACAGGGTATGTTACTTTATTTATAGATATTGTAATTATTTAATAAAACGAACAAAAATAAAATAATTCTTTGCTGACCTACGTAGGAATTGACTTGAAAAATGTTTTGTTTATATTACAATAATATCTTGTTTGATATTTTGTTGTAGTATTGAAATGATCAATTTGAACCTATTTTGATTGCTGCACCGGTTGTAAATTATTTTTAAAGTTCATGTCTGTATAAGTTATTATTGCTAGTAAAGGGTTTTTAATACTACCTCTGATTGGATAATGCGTTTAGCTTGGTTCTCCAGATGAACGAAAATCACCGCTTTTTTTTTATTTGCGCCATGTCATAGTTGCCTAATGAATTTCCATATCCAAGAATCTGTGAAAGCTTTGGTAGAAGAACCCAGCTTCAGGTTTACCTGAGCCTAGTAAAGCAGAATATATATATATATATATATATATATATATATATATATATATATATATATATATATATTAGGGATGGGCCGATTCCGATTCTCGATTCCAGGAATCGTCGATTCTACGTGGTATCGAGGAATCGTCGATACTCGATTCTTCATCATAAAAGTGTCGATTCCGATTCCTATTTTGTTAACTATTAAAATATGCGTGTGGAGTAATTTATTACCAAACAAAATTTATTACCAAAATTTATTATATTTGTGTGGAAAAATAATTAATTACCAACTATGCCTTATTTACGTATTAGTTGATTTGAATGAATTAAATGATTAAAGTAAACGAAAATATTATTATTTATGAAGCAACAGCAATCAAGATCGTAACCATTTCTGGTCGTTTAACATCGCTCGTCTCTCTCTCTCTCTCTCTCTTTCTCTCTCACTAAATGACAGAACAAAACACAAAAAAGTTCAGTAAAAACTCGATTAACCGTCACCGTCGAAACCGTGGCCATGACAGTTGAGCGAATAGACGGATAACAGATACACTGTATTATTCCTCCGAAACTTAAACTTAATAAATTATATTATAGACAGATATCACTCTCATTGTTGAAGGTTTTGTGTAGCATATTACATTAAAACAGAACTTTTAAAAGGTTTTGCCTTATGACCAAGATGTTAACTAAATTAAAGATTAGAGAACTTACCGTGTAAGCTAATATAACTTGAAAGAATCGAGAATCGACTAAAGAATCGAGAATCGAAAGGAAAATTTTAGAATCGGAATCGGAATCGAAAATTTTAGGAATCGGCCCATCCCTAATATATATATATATATATATATATATATATATATTAAATATGGTGATATGTTTTCTTGTAATATAGTTAATAAATTTAAAATATTTCAAAAACAATATATATATATATATATATATATATATATATATATATATATTCATTAAAATTATTCTTGTTTTTGAAATATTTTAAATTTATTAATTATATATATATATATATATATATATATATATATATATATATATAGCAGTAATACCTTTTTATTTGTCAAAAAGTATTCTTAACTCAAAACATTGCTCTCATATTATTCTTTCATGAAAAAAGAGGATTAGCACTATTCTTTTATTCTTTTTTTACACTCTTAAATTATTTTTTATAAATACGTAATTTAGGATATTTTCGGTCATTTATGTAACTATTTACATGAGTAAGCGTAGGTGTTTAACTAGTGGTATAAATGTTAGTGTTTTTAAAACTTTATTGTTTTTTAATTTCAACCAGTTATTTATTCATAAGACTTCAAATGTTTTATGATCTCCTGTGAATTAGAAATTACTTGCCCATCATAAAATGAGTTATAAAAAATGCATTTCATGACTTAGAAGAACAAGAGTCGAAATAATTAATGGACGTAGTTCGTACTTTATATTTAAATAAATTAACAGAAAACGCAAAATACATTTAGCGTAAGAATGTTAAGACAATACGACTTTATGCCAAATTATTAACTTATACTCATCAAGGGTGATAAACGTAACTATAAAATGGAAAATGTTTCCAATCTCCGCTCGGAGCAAGCGTTTGGACGGTTGCACTGTGAATCGGGCTTAACGATCTTCCTTTTCGCTCACGTGCTTTGATTGTTCACTTCTACTGGCCTTTTGAAACAAGGCTGCTGTTACTTTTATCTAGTCAAGTTGAAACAGATAATCTATTCTTCCTACTAAAATTGAGAGACAGTGTCAGAATCGTAATGACGTATGTACGTGATTAGCAAAAAAGAGGTCTAGATCAAAATTCAGGATCAAAGAATCGAACACGCTGAACGGAATAAACAATCGGTTTACTAAAGAACGTAACCTTAAGGTAAATAGAAATTTTTGAAACGAACAGACACGAAAAAAGTTTGATTATTACGACCATGGCACTGTTAAATAAAGAAAGTATAAAGGTTTGGTTACAATTAAACGCGGACGCTCACATACACACGCGCGTGGGCACAAAGTAATTTAGGAAAAATACCTACAAAGGGATAAGGAAAATGCTATATTCATGGTCGTGATTTGAGTAAAAAATGTTTGAACGTTTTTAGTGTTTTATGAATGAAAAAGTCCTTCTCATAGAAAATGTTCAGAAGATAAAATGTATAGACAAAGTAAACGAATAAATAAATACTGGCAAATATAATGTCAATGACGAGGGAAAAGTTAATATTATCTCTTTCCGTACTAAAAAATAATTTAACAATAAAAATAGGATAAAAAATGTCAAGGAATTTTAACAAAAAATAGAAACTCTAAAGTAATGTATGAAATTCTATATTTATAATGGTACAGTTGGTACACAAACTAACAAAAACCGGAATATAAAATTACACTCCGTTTACAATAAAACTACAAATTAACCTATTGCCTTAACCTAACCTAACCTATCATTAGGAACCTAACCTATTACATTGTGGAACACGTATGCAAAGAAAGGCGATGCCTTGCAAACTGAATAATGACCAATAAAGGCGTAATTAAATTGTAGCGACGATATACTGGTGGCTGATATGAATTGAAAAAGGGTGGTGAAACTGTGTCCTAATGGAACTGTGTCTTTTAGCATCCGAATAACCTGAATAAAATTTAATTATTACAACTTAATTATGCAAAATTCAATGGTAATGGATACAATATCGATAAAATTTATTTATTACTATGACGCTTAAAAAAGAAGCTCATAACAATAAACTTAAAAGTCTAAACAATTCTGAAGGATCTATAGGTCATCCAAAACACATAAATAAGCTAACCAACACTTTAGATAGGTTAGAATATAAAATAATAACTGAATTAAATAGCCCAAAACTTGAACTACAAACAACATACAAAAATGGGCTAACATCACATACGTGGTATAAAATATAAAACGAATTACCAAAATCCTAAAAAATTAAAATGTTAATATAGCATACAAAAACAGGGAAATTATAATAAATAAAATGAACCAATCGAAACAATTTGCTATATAATTAGTAATGGAGTTTATAAAATATATTGTAATAAATTAAATAAAGAGAAATATAAGAAATATATAAAATCATTAAACCAACCGTTGGTAACACCCACCTTCAAAAATAACCATACATCTCTTACATACAAAAAAATCAATAAAAAAGTACAAAAGGCCTAAATATGTTAATTTGGAACCATAACAGTCTAATGAACATAAAAATAAAAATGATTCAGCTTACTAGACAAACTTAGCTAAATAGAATAGTGCAAAGAGGAATGGAAGTGTGAAAATGAAATTACCTTTAGGCTACGGGAAAAAAGGGTTCCTCATACTCCTCAAGTCTCCAATAATTGCGCAGTTCAACGATTTGGAACCATTTCAATTTTAAAGAAGTTTCACCTTTAAAACACGTCATTATTAAAACTAATATTGTTTTCACAATTCCTATCTTCAAAAATTTTCAATTTTAGTGTATGCACAAAGCTTTTCCCTTTGTTTTCAAAACAATAATCAGTAAGTTTATAATTCGATATATTTATTGAGAACTAATCTATACTATTAAATAAAAATCGAATGGTGTCTGTATGTGTGTGTATTACTTAATCAGGTAAAAACTACTGGACCCATTGAGCTGAAATTTGGTATTTAGCTCAATGTTCCCACGTGTTCGATTTTAGGTCAACGTGAACCTATACCGGCCGACGAAAAAAGGCATCAGAGATACGAAAAAAATTATGAAAATTCTCGCTTACGCCACAAAAGCTTATAGTTTTGGAAAAATGTAATTCCCCCCAAACGAGGTGCTAATAGTGCTGGTAAAAATGCACATTGCCCATCTCCAATACAATGCATATAAAATGAATAAAAAACATGTCCTGAAGCTATATTGACAGTTATTGTTTCTTATTGCCACGGAAGGTTAGTTGTATATACCTATGAAGTATCCAGTCAGCATAGATTTGGTTGTAATTTTTTACGTTTAACCAAACGTTTAACACATATAAGGTTAGAATAGAGATCACGTGACGTAGTTTTACTCCGTAGAAGTAGACGTTTAATTAGGTAATGTTGTATAAAATTACAACCAAATATCCTGACTGGACACTTTGCAGGTATATTTTATTATAGGTAAATAGTATTGTATTAAATTGCAACCAAATCTATTGTAACTGGATACTTTATAGGTAGGCCTATATCTAAATTTATGTATACGTAGTATGGCGCGCCATTGATACGCGGACCTAGTACTTCTTATTCCTACAGAATGAATTTTTTACCCAACCTAACTCGATAAAAATTTTATTTATTTCCCTGAGCAAGAGTTTATATTATTTTTCTCGCATCCCTGATGACTTTTTGCGTCACCTGGTATCATCATTTCCCCTATGGAACATGTGGGAACAAGAAATAAATATCTGACATTTTTCATGTGCATTCTTAGGGTCCCATATTTTACATAGACCTGGTAAATTAAATTCAACCCTAATACAAATACAAATTAAATAAATTCAAATATTCGCCAACCTCGTACGAAGGACGGGTACTCTGCTAGTAATGAATAAAACCAAATACAAAATCGATGAACAAATAAAAAACCTTTGAAATTTTTAACGAATTAATTAGTCTGTAAAATAGAATATATATATTTTAAGTTCATACTTGGGGCAATATTATTTTAATGGGTTTATTAAGAACATTCAATACGTAAATAGTTTTGGATTTAACAACTTACCAGGCAATATAAAAAGACATCAGAAACACAGAATGAAAGAATATAAAGATATGTTGTCTATATAAAGTCGTGTAATGTCTTCAAAGAAATGTAACATAATCTTACAAGCACAAAACACAAAAAAATATAATCGTAATTTTCATCTCTCGCCTCGTGTTTACACTACGATGTTGGTTGTGTATTAGCGTGCAAGACTCGGGAGGCCTAGTTACACTAACCGCATTATTTCACAGAACAGTGGGGGAAAACATAGCACTATATTGAGCTGCAGTAAAGGAGAGTTTTAAATATTTAATAAAGTTAATTATCAAATGTTGCCAGTTAGGCTATGTATGCTTGGAGAAAATATAAATTATTAAGTTTCGTGACGTAACGTAATTTGAAGATTTAATTATTCACTTTTGTTTGAAAAGTTTAGTTAAAATGTTACTAAACATTTTTTCTAACTAAACCTAAGATCCTAATATAATATACTTTAATTAAGGGTAACACCTATAATTGTAAGATAATATACCGTAGTGCTCTTGATCTGTGAAGGGAAGCATAGTGTAACCAGGCCTCCCTTTGGTCTAGCACGTCAACATGCATCATGTTATGGCAAAGTAAGTGACGAAGACTTAACTATATTTTTTGTGTTTATTTGAGTTATAAAGGTTTTATATTGGTTTTTTTTTACTTATCTTTGAAGATATTGTGCTTCTTAATACCGAAAATAACAAAAGGGTAAAATTGATTTTTTTTAATTTCGTGTTTCATATAGTTATGAATATGATTATTTTGATCGAATCTCGAAGGAGCCAGGCTTCTACCCATTACACGGGATTCGCTTGGCGTATACCCACCTCTTTACAGTAGCCAAGTATCCACTTCAGGCTGAATAAACAGGTTTTCTCTTGCATTAAACCTTCTTGGTTCCCTTGACCTGTGATAACCATGGTTTCGCTTCTTAGGAAGAGTAGTTCTTTGCCCCACCTAACTCCTGACTATCATCTCCGAGCCCTGGAATTGTTAAGTCCAAGGTTGTAACCCTATACCTATATAAGGTTTATTTTTGAACTAAAATGTACCACGTTTGTGTATAATTTCCGCCCATGGTACTCAATCAGTGAAGCAGTGCTTTATCTTGAAGCTCTATCCAGAGCTCCTTTAGTGGATCGGCAAGTACAGTTTTTTTTGTAGTGTTACTTGCCTTTCAATACCCTACACAAATATGTCGGTATGCAGTTTACATTGCCTCGACACAAAGATGGTAGAATAGATCATCTCATCTTTCGTAGATTCAGTACGCACTTCATGTCAGTTGTCCCTCTGCATTTCATTTTTCCTGCAGGTGCCTATGCCAGAGCAACCTCCTGTCCAGCAGAACTAGAATAGATTAAGTACATTCCCATAAAGGTTACCGTTGTGGTACCAAACCACCCGTCCCGGGGATTTGACAAATCACGGCTTAAATTATTCGCTGTCCTAGGGATCAATCGGCACGAGTTGATTCATCGTCATGTGATCACGGCAAATGAACTATGTTGCGCTAAAAAAAAATGTTTAAACAATGAGGCACGTGGTCATATGAAGAATATAACACATTAACAAGTGTCAAGCAAACCAAACATTCAACAAACAAAACCACGTAGTTTCTTGAAACAACGACGAAAGTCCATGACGAGAAGCCCTCGTCCGTTTCCCCGCTGAACACATTTTGTAGGGACGATATAGTTTTGTCGTTAGAAAGCAATATTTTAATTTATATCGTATGGTGAATTTAAGTGCCTCATATTTATTTTCCCTCTGATTTCCTCTCGAAGGAGGTTCCTAAATACGTCATCAAATTTAACATAAATAAATGAAACCTCTCAACCACAAATAACTTTCTTCTTTTATTTAAAACCTTATATAATTTCGATTGCATGGCAATCATCCTCAAAGGTAATTTACAATGAAAAAAAAACTTCTTTCTCTTTCTTTTTTTTATACACAGTTGTTTTATACAGTTATACGTCATCAAATGCTTTCCAGTTTATGGCAAACGCTTTCTTGAAATGGTTTTATTCGGTAGGTACTGGGCCCTAAATGGTTGCTTCATGTGCCATGTTATAGCCTACTCATGAAAGCCGGAGGATTAAAGGTCAACCGTTAAAACACCCTGCATACGACAGTAAGGCGAATATTATACTCAGCAGTAGCTCCTGGTGCCTCTGAGGTTCCTGTAAGAGCCTCCTTATACAGTGAACTACGAATATTATCAGGCACGCATCGAATTACATCTAGTGATGGGGAATGTAAATACCCAGAACTCCACCCAACATGGGGACTATATAAGTGATATTTGAATTATTTTTAATTTGTAGCCCATTTTATGGGTCAGCGTCATGTTTGATTATCTTTTTCGTTTACCTGATGACATCTATTAAAATTAGTATTTTAAAATAATTTGTATCTATAGATTTCATTGACCAACAAGTTCCCCAGCCGGAGCTGGAGGACGTGGCAAGCAGAAGTAGCAACACTAAACGCTTTCAGTTGGTGGGACTACGGGTCTGCGATAGGGATATTCGATAGTTTCTGTCACGGTGACTTGTCACTGATATTAGTTTGACGCTGATGGTCCCAGTGACAAAATATGGAAAATGCCAGTTCAAGTTACAATGGATCGATCGGAGTTTGTCTCTGTTGTGATTGGGCAACACGTCGTAATCACTTAATGAAACGACTGACATTGGTTGATTTGTCGCTGTCACTGGCTCTGCTCTAACCGCTCGGGCGACGGTTATCGTGCAATGTCGTTAACTGAAGGGGAGAGGGGAGGTTGTCTCTGTTGTCATTAGGTAAAATGTCGCTGAAACGACTGAAAAGTTACTGATATTTTACCACGGCTGTCATTGGTTGATTTGTCGCTACCAGTGGCTCTACTCGTTTACGTCGTATCTAAGTGGACGATTTGTGTCAGGTTTCACGAAATCAGTGTTGTGTACAGTAAACGCTATTCCGCATTCGGTAGTTTGTTTTTAATTTCGTTGGAGTTTATTTTTAAATAAAATGAACCTTCCATAAATAAAAAAAGCGAGGTGTGAGATCATTTCACTAGCGCGGTATGCCTGCCTGTTATTGGTACATACAGAACAGCCTCAGTATCACTTGTCACCGGTACTAAAGTGACCGGTAAAAGTCACTGATCCAAACCTGGCGATGTCACTAAAATCACCGATCCGTTAAAGTCACTGGATCGACCATCCGTAGTCTGCGACTCAGGGCTTCAAGGCTTGATTGCTAAAATTGGTACCACGGGTCATGTACTCCGTCCATGGAGGCTCTGTTCTCGTGGTACATGGCACCGGAGGTAAGGAAGGTTTAGTGGGGGTAGTGATTATATGCTAGTGTAGACTCGTTTCAGGGACCTATAGAAGTATAGTTTCTGGCGAGGAGGTGAAGATGGAGTCAGGCACTCCTCGTTAAATATCCATCGTCTCAGCATCATCAACGTCTTCTTCATTCATTTACTATTGATCTTCCTCTTTGAGTCATTCTCTCTCTCCTACTTCTGATCAACAAGTCTAATATTAAATAAGCTGATAATTAAGTTACAAGTTACAGAAACAAGATTAAAAATAGCGCTTTACAAAGTTGACATCAATACGCAAGTAACACTATATTAATAAACACATTAGTATGTAACTCATTAAACTTAAGCACATAAACCAGCATTTATAGCAAAGCGTTAGGAAGTTAATTCAGCGTAACAGTTGGAGTTTGGCACGCGGCGTAATTAGAAGGGACTTTGAGGTCGTGCTCTGCGACGGCTTTGTGATGCTTCTTAATCATCTTGTAGTTAGCAACAAATTGTTTAAAGGCACTCTTAAATGTCTAATTATAAGGTTTCTTCTTATATTCTCGCACTCTGAAACAAAGAGTGTAACAATTACACTCTTTATTGTGTAATAATTATAAAACATGTACTATCGTTTCAAAAGCATTGACTTTGTTTTATAATTACTATCGAAGTCGATGCTTTTGAAAAGAGTATAATTTTTATAAGCGGTTAAAAAAAAACTTGTCAATGTAAAATCAGTAAATCCAGTTGTCCTTGCACAGTCAGGCGTATATTACCCGAACATGGAAAATACCCAGAAAAAATATTATTTGAATAGCGGATGTAGAGTACAGAGAGGATGTGGTGCCCGGCGAGGGGCAGTTTTTAGTGGGCCATTTCCTATGTTATGTGTTAACAATTATTTCCTATATTTTTACAATGACAGTATAACTGTACATACGTACCGTAGTATGTGTACTGTTAATGCAAATTTTAAAGTTAAGTTCACATTTGAAAAAAGCTTAGAGTAGTTAGTCCTATTATACGTCCCTACTGAATAAATTAGAAGCCGGTTGAATATCGAGTCAAAATTGGTTTTATTTACTTATTGCCACGTTTCGGCAACTGATTTATTGCCCATATCAAGCCTGAAAACAATTTTACATTAAGTTATAAAATACAAGTACAATCACAACAGAAATTTAAAACTTTAAAACATTTTCTATGGAATTTTAGTCACAAACTTAATGAAATAACCTCTTACGTGATGGGAGAAAAATATTCATCTAAAATATAATTAAAAACAGTAACACAACTGAGAAAACAACAATATAGACATACACACATAAAAAACACCCAATCAAAATAACCGTACATAAACAGCAAAACAGTTCGACATACAACTGAGAACTAGTGCTTGGATGCTTTTAATTTATACAACAATGGTTTATACATATTACATAATTTATCAAAATCATTTTTAATTTTGATACCATTCTTCTGTAAGTTAATATGGACAACTTCAGGGTGAGTCCTCTTCCTCCAGTTGTACTCATTGTCCAGTATAATCAAATTTATGCCCAAAACTTTCACTGTGTTCAAAGATATTTGACTCTATATTCAACCGACTTATTATTTATTAAATTGTTATTTCGAATGTTTAAATAAATAGGAATAGTAGTTATACATATTATTACACATAGTCTATTATCCCTATTTAATATAGAAAATATAGTGAGGAACATCCCCATCATATCGCGTATCTGAAGTAGACTTGAGTGTAACGAGGTCGTAAAGAGGTGTCTATAAGTTACTCCCCTTGCAGGAAGAAGAAAGAGGAACGGGAGATGAAATTCGGCAGGACTAAGGGACATAATGATTCTCTGATAGTGAGAATAGGGAGATATTATAGCACCTCCCGGGCAGGATCACTTACCTGGAGCTAACCTACTCTCCATCGGAGTAAAGTAAGTTTCTAGCTTACCAACTATAGTACATTTACACAAAACTTTACTAGCACATACATTTTCGAGCAGTAAAGTTTACGACGTACATTTTCGACCTATGCAATCTTCATTAGTATCCCAAATGATCTGAAATTACGTTTAGCGAGCTGCAATTCTACTAAATTTATACACTATACTTTGATTTAAAGTAGAATAGGAATGGGTTTGTGGTAGGTTAGGGATGCGGTGTTGTCAGATCGAACGCTGTGACAGTCAACCCATCATTGCCAGCGGCTAATACCGTCAAGAGTAGCTTGTCGGTAAAATCATCAATTCACTTACAGATTTTTTCAGATTTCTTTAAAGAAAAAAATCATATTTTGTATTCTGAATTTCTAATCTTATCTATTAAAACTGCCTTAATTATTGAAACACTGATTTTTGTATAATAAGGCGTGTAGTTAATTATCTAGTTAATTCGGAAATTGAAAATAGTATCTAATTAATAATATATATAACATGCAAAAATTATTTAATTATCATTCCATACAATACAATGTTCTTCATTCATATAGGTTAGAACTTTGAAGTGATTGTACAAAGAAAAATGTAGTTTGACAGTAATACGATGAGCGTTTCCCATTCGTAAACATATTTAATTCATTTACATACAAAAATACGTAATAAATATAAACATTTTCACCATTAAATATCTAATGTGTAATTTATATAAATATATAATGGTATTATATATATATATATATATATATATATATATATATATATATATATATATATATATATATATATATATATATATATATAACACGGATAAACGATAACTGCCCTATTCTGTTTTAAATTAACCCAGTAGTAGTATTATCATTGAATTGTGACCCATAGAAACCAAAATATAGTGTTCCGAGATCTGAGATCTTACAATATGATTCCCCCCCCCAAATTTTGAGATTAATCTGCTTTTCTTCAAAAGTGTTCCTCCAAAACAAAAACGGAACTGGCTACCAACTGAAACTTTATTTCTGAGAGTTATGACGGAAAACTGAGTGACTAGTCCAGTCTATAGGAGCCCAGTCATCCTAGTAAATGTCAGAACGTTTGCCACTTTTATTGTGGCAATGAGAGAATAGTGAGTGAAAATATGACAAAGAGGTAATTATTGGCCGATAAGGCACCTCAACATAATCTTTCGCCTCACTTACCAGAGGCAACGTTATTCGCGGAAAATCGTTTGAACATTCACGTGCAGCAGTTTCTTGTTATAATAAATCCTGCGCTTGGATTTGTTCTTCTACTTTTATTCTGCTGACAACATTTATTCTACTTTTATCTTTCCGATTTATTCTGCTGACAGCGTTACTTCACGCCTTGGGTGTAATTCCAAGCATCGGGGATTTCTCTTATGTTCTATAGTTGGCACAATCTTTCTACGTTCATATGCTTAGAGTTATTCATCATTGGAAGGAAACGAGGGGAAAAAGTCGGCGTAATCAAGATATTTAAACATATGCTGTAAGATATTTAGAGATCTAAATTTGAATATTTAAATAAAAATATCTTTAGTTTTACTTCAGATTGTCATATTACTATCCAATCGTCCCTTCCGGTAATTTTATTTATTAAGCAGTGATTAACGTAATTGGAAGATAGAAAAAATTCAAAACATAATTGTAAAAATAAAGTAGCCTAAATAAAAAAATGAGAATTAACAAAAATGGAAATAATTAAAAAAAATAATAATACATTATCAATTGCATTCAAGAAAAAGTAGTTTTACTTTTACAAATGTTTTATGCTTTTCAATTCCTACTATTAGTTCACACTCTCCTTATACATTTCTTGTTCAAATTTTCAGTCGTTAATAAAAATACCTTTTAATCGTCCGCTTAAGTTCAAATAAATTTTTTTTTAACGTGTAGTGAATGATACTTCATTTGATGTTAGTACAGTTCTTTCCAAACATTTATTATTAATTAAATTAAAAATGAAATAATTTTAGTTTTATATGGAAGAAAAATGTTTCACAAAAGGGGCAATGTAGTTATCACGTCTAATTTAGCGAAAAATAAGTGATAACACATGATTTCATAAAACAAGCTGATTTATATTATAGGTTGAGGAAGAACAATTTTATTTTTATATACGGAAAACTTTTCACATAATGGGTAAGGTATGCAATATAGTTATTTCGTCTAATTTGATTTAAAATAAGTGATAACATATGATTTCATATATCAGCTGATTTTATGTTATAGGTTATGTGGTAGGGCATCTTTATTACCGCATAGGTTATGTTACTTTATCTATAAGTAATTACTAAATAAAAATTAACTAAAATAAAATTTGTCTTTGACGATCTAAGTAGGAATTGACTTTAAAATATATATGTTAGTATTACTTGTTTTATACTCAGATGCAAAAAAAAGTTACAAAACAAAATTACAACATAATTATCGAAAGAGATAGCAAATCTCAGAAACTTAGTGTGTCTATATCATTAGTCTTGACGAGCAGACATCAACATTGGGGTAAATACAGTTGCGCCATTAAGTTTTTACGGCTGCTTCCCTTTGTAACGGATATGCCGCTTTTAATCAAACTGCAATTAAGTTACAAATCCGATTAACCCAGAACACGGGTTAATGTGTTCATGTTATTACTGTTTATATTCGCTCAAAAATAATTATATGTATAGAATTGTAGTCTCCATTTTTATATATGCTTCATCTTTCTCAAACGTCAAATTTTCTAAACAGTTTTCCAATTTGAAAAGAGAAATGGGCTAACCGCGAATATCCTTAATTCATCTTCGAATATAACCATAAAGTAGCTACTAGTATCGAGAACCCAACAACCTCCTTAAAAATCACTTGATGTCTGCTTCAAAAACACCAACCGTTCCTTAACCAAACTGTAACAGATTTACAGATGTATTCAAATTATATTTACCAATAACACTTGCTCACAAAAAACTCAAAAAATGAGATTATTCCTATTTAGTTACATATTTTAAATTTTTACGTTAGTTCCGGTTAGATAGATTTTACATTTAGCCAAATTTTCTCTCTTTAAAATCTCTTCTGCAAAAAGAAGTACAATTAAACGAAGTTTTAACAACAATACTTTCTGCTCGTGTTACAGTTTTATATTTCTTTTAAAATTTACATTTGTACAGGCTTTAGCGACTAAATTGGTCTTCTGCACGTAGACAAAGTTTTAAATTATATTTTTATCTCATATTATATATATATATATATATTTTTTTTTTAACGATTGTAACGTATTATTTTAGGACACTATTACTTAAGGAATTAATGCTGATATTAAATATTGCAGAGGTTTAGTTACACAATTTAATAGTTGACCTGCAATGTCTAATGTTTAATTGAAAATAAGAGTTATGTGTTCAATAAATAACTTAAACGACAAATGTTAAATTAAACAAATCAAACTTTACTTCACCAAAAAAGAATATATATATATATATATATATATATATATATATATATATATATATATATATATAATACAAACAAAATCACATTAGAAATTTCAGATTTGTAACAAAACGTTACGCTACTTTCAGATTTTACAACGTTTTACAGATTTAATTTTTATCAGACCTTTAGATGTTAGAAAAATCTTTGGCAGAGGACATGACATCCTTTCGAGATTGCTTGCGTATTTAACATACATTTAAATTTATCCTTTCGACTTCAAAAATTTACTACATCACACAAAAGAATTTACATTTTCCCTATTATTAAAAAGAAAACTAGCATTATCATGCCATTGAACGGTTAAACATTTAAAAGTAAAATTTTTCCTCTTTGATCACTAAACATCTTAATATTATGACTTAGCTGTGTTGTAACAAAACTGGCAGCAAAACGTGGTTCCTGTACTTAGATCTCGCCATTCTGCATGTTATGTTGGCTCGCTCGTAATTTGGAATCTGGCCCCGGCGTATCTTAACGTAGCATTTCTTCTATCAAAAAAATAAGAAATTATAGTAAACTGTTACATGTTAAAAAAACTTAAAACAAAAGGCGATCCTCGCTCTTCGCCCTCAATAAGGTCCTTCCTGCTTTACATAACAGAGACGAAAGAGGTGGTTACTAAGTTATCACGCCAGTATCTTTACTTCTGCGCACCCGTGTTGCGCATAGCAGTTCCGGTTTTTAAAACATAGATGTCAGGCTCGCCCATGGATTTTAATTTATTATTTACAATTTTTTAAATTTTATTTTATTTTACATTTTGAAATTAATTACACGTTTGTTTTTTGAATCTGTTTTAATATGTAACATCACCTACAATGTAACATCACCTACAATGTAACATCACCTACAATGTAACATCACCTACAATGTAACATCACCTACAATGTAACATCACCTACAATGTAACATCACCTACAATGTAACATCACCTACAATGAGGTTACACTATATGTGACCAGAGACTCTAAAGAGAACTGTAAATTGAGTTTGTAAAATTAAGAGTACAATGTATAAGGCCAAGCTGGCAGTATTATTACTTTATTGTGTCATAAATACTCAAAAAAAGTAATCAGATTTAAGACAGTAGTACCTTATTACAGACTAATCGAGGCTGAGGATTGTCCATTTTAGTGAAGGTCCGTTATAAAGCAAAACGTTATCGTAAAGTAGGTAGAACGGAAATAAAATTGAGAAAAATGTGTGAAACGTTAATGAATAGAAATAAAATTATTTAAAACGCGTTAATTTTATTTACAGTGACTAAAACTCAGAGCATTCGTTGTTGCTACTCTAACGTACAATTCAATGATAGTGGTTGACATTTTTTAAAAGTTTGCTTGGAAGTATTCAAATTGACATTGGAAGCGTTTTAAGGTTGTTTGGGCAATCATTCACGTTATATGTATGTAGGTCAGCGTGTAGAGAAGTATTTGAATGTTTGGAAACAAAATTTAATATTTAGAAAAATATTTAGAAAATGTTCAGAAAAATTTAATATTATAAACAATTCTGATATGTCTATTATTAACAATTCCTAAATATAACTGTAGGTAGTTTTTAAAAACCGGCGTGACATTTTAGGCCAGTAACCTGTGGGGTATATTAACTTGAACTGATTCTGTGGGGTATAGAACTGATTCTGTGGGGTATAGAACTGATTCTGTAAAGTTCTTGTTCAACAAAATATCTATAAGCACTAGATATATTACTATTACAATTATTAGTAATATTTCTACATTATAAAATATTTACATTTTTATTGCAAAATATATAAGGAAATTGCCAATAGAAGGTATAATGACCATATCAGCAGCTGTTTAGGCGCTACACAGCGTGGACTTCGCGGCGCGTGTTTACGCGTTTTGCGGTTTGGGCATGATTTATTTTTAAAACATACTTTATTATAAGCGAAGATAAACGTTATAATTAAGTTGTACTCTATTTGACTTTTTTGACGATTTTTGATTTATTGCGGTCCATTTGATTTCGTGTTTTATTTCTACCTTTTAATTTATTCGGTTTTTAATTATTTTGTTGTTTGTTTTTAATATATGTTTAACATTTTATTTTTAAATTTCTAGTAAATGTTCTCAATTTAGTATTCAGTCTAGGTGACAATTTGTTATGTGTTTATATTTTGTAATATCTTACTTTTATTAAATTTATTTTATATTTTTATTTGTAATATATAATTTTCTCTAAATTATTACAGTTTCTAATACTATTTGTTGTACATGAAAACTGTGTACATTATTTGATGTGAGGATAATTTGAGTGGTATGGGAGGGTATGAACGTTACGGTTGAATTTATGTATTTTGGAATACTTGTGGATATTGTACTTGTTCTGGTATGAATATATATATATATATATATATATATATATATATATATATATATATATACACACGCATATGTATAATTAATTATATTTACATGCATTTATAAATTTTATATATTTTATTGAAGATATAATTTGGTGGTTTGGTTTGACGTCATCTGCGTTTGTTATTAAGAACCTGCGTGGAGAGATTACCGACAGATAAAACAATTTGGTGTCTCGAAACAGAGTAGCAAGAGAGTAAAGAAGGTGTTTGGGTTCAGAATTCGGAACACGCTCGGGCCGGCCCTTGGATCAATATGGAGGCATTTTTTGTTACTTGCTGACAGAGAGAGTGCAGGCTGAAGATAAAGGCAATTTTAATTGTTGAGAAATGTATTCGATAGATAAACCTTCTAAAGAATTTTTTTAAAATAACAATATTTATAAACTAGTTAATACACCATTTAAATGTGTTTTTTTTTATTGATGAAACAGCAGCTAATTGTTTTTTTTTTAAATTTTCAAAACAGTTTTCGAAAGATGCTATATTAATTTTGATGTATATAGAGACTTTCCTTGTACTTAATTGAGTGTTTTAAACTTTAAAATATGCTTCTTTCTATACATTTCACAATTTCAATTATCGTTAGACAATATGGTCGACATTACTATTATAACTTTCTCAATATTTTTAGTTTTTATCGATTTCTTCTTAAACGTAAACTTTAATGTCATTATTTCGTATGCCATTGTTTAAATCACAAACAGAGCCTCTCACACCGTCTCTAACCTCAGACATTGCAAATATCTGACGAGAAGCCATCTCCCATTAATCACATCCATTTGTTCCCTCTTGATTTTAATCCCGCCATTATCTCGTACGTCCTGCCAACCGACAACCATTAATTTCGTTTCATTTCTGACGTTAATGGAAAGGTCAAGAATCCCCTGTGCGTGATCTGTTGATTCTTTTAGCAAGTTTATATAAGTCGTAAAAGTGTTTATAACACCTTGAGCACCATTATAACGCTTTCAAGTAAATTTTGTAAGCATAAAATGGTTTTACCTTATAACTTTCATTTTTAAAACTCATTTTTGCCCTTTTAATTAATACCCGTGCTCACAAGGAATGCTCAAACGTTTTGGTATGGGCTACGTATGATAACCACTTCGCTTATCTCTTCACAGATTTTCTTGAAGGAAGAGTTTGGACAGGGTTTCTTCCTTGGAATCGACCTAATAACTATCGGGGACGTAGAGAAGTGTATACTTGCTACCTATTCAGACCTTAAGATATCTATCTAGAAGTAACAGTAACCTTATTTTTAAGTAAGGTAATAATAATGTAATAATAATAACTTAAGTAATAATGAATACCAACTCACAGTCAATAATGTATTCCGCAAAATGTGAGTTTCAGGGAGAAGTTGTCATCATCACTTACTATGGCCAATACAACTTCCAAACAGCTGTATTTGTTTAGGTCTATAACATTGTCACTAAAAGGCTTCTGAGGAATTAATTTTTGATTGGCGTTCGTTATTGTTTATTTACATTACTACAACTTATTGACATTAAAAGTAGGATCGCCGATAATATACTGTTGCAAAATTTGAATAAACCAAAGCTGTGCTACGGAACCAGACTGACAACAGAAAAACTGACAACCAACTTGATCGAGGAAGAAACCATAAGTGGCAAGTTCAAAGGAGAGATGGTCATAATTCCACGAATACCGATGATTTCGTCCGATTTACCTTTCGATTTCAAATGACTTCGCGTTCAAATTGTCTTTGCGTCTTGCGTTCGTAATAGCCATAAACATGACACAAAGACAATGATTGACCGTTCCTAGTTTAAATATGGAACATTTGTGCTTTCCTCACGGACAATTAATTTTATGTTGTGTTCTCACGAGTTGGGACACCAAAACATTTGTATGTTAGTCGCCTAATGAAATGACCAAAAACATTGTCTAACCTCAAGCATTGTAGTAAATAAAATATATATATTTAGATGTTTGATTCGCTTTACTAATTGGAAAATTATTTAATAATTTTCAATTTTCCATTATACGATTATGATTTCGGGCGCACCAACGTGCGCCGGGTAACGCTAGTTGACACACACACACACACACACACACACACACACACACACACACACACACACACACACACACACACACACACACACACACACACATGCACACACACACACACACACACACACACACACACACACACACACATCTATCTATCTATCTATCTATCTATCTATATATATATATATATATATATATATATATATATATATATATATATATATATACACACACACACACACACACACACACACACACGAATGTTTGTATGTATGAGCTTTATTCGTTACTAAACCACTGATCCGATCGCCAAGAAACTTTGGGAAATTGTTGAGTACATTCCTGGAAAGTTTTCTGACGACATAATGTTATCCAACAAGTAATTTGTAAGTGCTAAAATAGTATTGAATATGACCTTCTATCTTATCTTAAGACATTTCATTGAATTCATTCTATATTTTGGTTGCTAGGCAACACTTAACAATCTAAAATTATTCCTTAACAAATTTCAAACAATTTACAAAAAGTATTGTATATCCGAGTGCACTTCAATATATAACATTCAATCAAGAACTCTTATCGTCACACTTTTCTCGATCGCCTGCTATAAGTTCAGCTATTATTAGGCCTATGTTAATAAAATTCTAAATTAGGTTTAGCTAATGTTAACGCGCCATTCGTTTACTTTTAGGCAATACGAAGTTCTCTGGGCAACAGCTAGTCTATAATAATCTGAAGCAACTGTGCTGTAAATTTTAAAATTATGTAAATATAACTGTAAGTTATATAAATGTAAATATTTTTGATTTTATTAATCACAAATAAAACTTCTCATTAAAACGATTATGTACATTTCAATTGCAAAGCAACCATCTACAGAGTAGTTATTGCAAAGTAACTATTTATAATAATTTTTTTTAATAATACGTTTTAATTAATAAAAAGTTTTTTAGAGTTATAAACCTAATTTAGATTTATGCGACGAATGTAACAAGTTCTACATTGGACAAACAGGTCGCAGCTTTAAACAAAGATTACCAACTCAACATTTTACAACCACAAAAAAGATACAGGACACAAATACACAGACCTAAATACCAAAACCTAGAAATCCTACACGTCAACAAAATAGAACGCTAGAACAATATGAAATTTACAGACACACAAAAACACAAAGTACAAACATATTAAACGAACAAACACAATACAAATCACACATACTCTTTGATACTATCGAAAACCTACCTTTAAAACCGTCACCACTTGACCCAACATCTCCAAGCAGAAGACACTGATGAAGATCAGCACTTAGCGATCGAAAACGTTCTTAATCAAAGTTCGGATAGTCATAAACTATTGTTTAAGTGATTAATAACCTAATTTAGAGTTTATGTTAAACGTTTTCAGTCTATGAACTTTTTCCAGCATTCGTTCCTAAACCTATATCTTAATAACTCTTTCCTATTCAGTTACCTCCACGTGGCCAAAAGTTATATATATATATATATATATATATATATATATATATATATATATATATATATATAACTATTTAACCTTTCTAATTTCAACAAACGTACGACTATATGTTGATATTTATATCTCTTGAGTCATTGTAAAACTTTATTATTTCTTTATCTTCCATCTTTTCCTTCTCTTCCCTCCAAACTTATATCTTTGTAACCAGTTCCCTCTTATTAGTACGTTCTTCTGCTTTCTCTTTGTATGACCTTTTTTTAACTGTTCTACACAACAAAGGCGATAACTCATTCACTAACTATATTTCTAGATATTTTATAGTATTCAACTAGAGTAACGTGGTAACGCCACGCCCACTTATTAAAGACGTGATTATAAATAAATGAAACTCTTCAAACCACAAAAACCTTTTATTTTTTTCCTGATGTACATTGTTATCATCTTCAGAGAAAATCATCTAAGAGTTAGTCTTGTAGCAATTTCCTCTATAGTTGATTGCTTTGCATACGAAATGTACATGAAAGCATAAATAAAACGTTTTGTGGCTTAAGAGGTTTTATTTACTTATATTTCTAAATTACACCACAGTTGCCATAACTTATTTTGAAAGATCTAATCTGCTACAAGAAAGCAAACTTATCAAAGCTGACCACAGAATCCTCTTTTTTCTAGTTCAAAGAATTTTGCATTTCTTGAATTAATCTTTCGTATAGTTCCAGTAATAATCTTTTATTTACTGAGATATATTGCATGGATTTGCCTTTCTCTAGTAGATTGCTGTAGATATAGCTGTAGATAGCTCTACATCAGTGTATTCTGCGCTTACAGACCTGGAAATAATATACCTCTAGATAAGTATCTACACCATAACCTTCCGCATCGTTACAAAACGTGATAAAAGCTTTATTGGTCTCTTTGCCATCAAACACTATAAACGTCGGGTGTATGTAACGCATACAATCACTATATTACGAAATAAGCAGAGATTTTCGCGTTCTTAATGGGTGCTGTAAGCGCAAACAGTGGCAGTAGCATAAAACGAAATTTTTAAGGCATTTAGCGTGTAAAAAGATGGCAGATTGCCGTGATATGAGGTACTTAAACCGACCTGGCATCTTGCCAAATGTCGTTACTATTTGCGGCAAAAGGAAGTTAACCTATTATTAAATACACCCACCTGAATAGCCAAGCAACATTGATTGGTATTGTGTAGGAAATTATAAACGTACTTAACATTTTAGTTATGAAGTTTATATGTGTATAAAGATTTCCAAACATATTTGTTTAACAGAAATGCACCACAATACAATTTTTGCCATGAACGTGATAAGGAAGAATTAACACATTTTGGTTATGCACTTTCAAAGATTACCTGAAATACACAAAATTATTGTAAGGCCTTTAGGCAACTGTAATAGAATAACCATCCAGTCAATTAATATATATATAATAGATTAAAAATATTTCAAAAACAAGAATATTTTTAATGAATATATTTATTCAAAGCTTTTCGCCGATAAAATAGTACCAGCATCTTCAGGAAAATAACTATCTAATCTTTATTTATCGGCGAAAAGCTTTGAATAAATATATTCATTAAAAATATTCTTGTTTTTGAAATATTTTAAATTTAATAACTATATTACAAGAAAACATATCACCATATTTAATATATATATATATATATATATATATATATATATATATATATATATATATATATATATATATATATAGGTCAATTGCTAAAACGCTATTTCCATTTATACCTAAAGTATATAATTAAGAACTACATATTGTAACAGTCTTAGGGAGGTTCAATAAATTATATCCTCTTGAGTTCCGGCAACAAAGTTCTTGATCGATTGTTTTAAAATTTTGTAATTATGTTTGTATTTGTTATTGAAAGTTTTCCATGTAATTTTTTTCCCAAAAATGTACCCCATTTTTGAAATATAAGTGGTACACATATGTGCACCTTGGGTCTTAACTATAAAAATAAATAAGTAAATACAATTATATGTTTCCATTTATTACAGTCTAGAAGAGTCAATTACACATTAGAAAAATAATAGCATAACTTATATTTCAACCCTAAAACATTTATATTATTGAAAAAATTATTTTTAATAAAAATTTACAAATTTTATAAAAACATCAGCTAACTTTGAAATAAATTTAACACGTAGAAGTGTGGTATTTCTGAAAGCAATTATTGTTTATGCAAAGATATACTTTACATTTGATACAGACGACTCTGCATCTTGACTTGCATCCCTGAAATCTACATTTCGATGCAAACTTGTCTCTTATAAATTTAGGCAAATGCCCTACATTGTCATATTTTACTTCTGGCAGAGCCTGTGGTACAGTTTTCCTGTATTTTGAAAGGTTAGGGCGCGTTTTCTTTTCAGATTCAGTTTCACATTGTCTCTTTCCTACAGAGGATGACGTTATTAGTATGCTAGCTAACCGTAATCTGTACCGTAGCAGCGAAAATTGATATTTTTTAACAACATCATTTTGTTGACATTTTCTCCTATACATCAGCCAACAATTGATTATGGTTACATCAAGGAAGTGGTTGAACACACGAATTGGCCATTTCCTAGTGCGAATGTAACTTCTGTAGTATGAGAGGAGCCTATCATGTAAGTCGATCCCTCCCATATTCAAGTTGTACATCTTCACAATAGCTGGTTGAACAACGTCAATTTTTTGTTTCTCTTCTTTTGACCAGCGTTTACATGTAGCAACTGGTTCACTGCCAACACAGGTTGAAAGGAGAGTAACACTTTTATTATCCTTCCATTTTATGACACCAACGTTTTCATCACTACGTACAACTTGGGACCAATCACCTCGCCGTAATGATTTATCATCTGCTATCTTAGTTGATGCCCCTGCTGTACGATTAGTCATTACTGTTCCTCTCAAGTATATGCTTCTTTCTAGAAGAGCGTCAGCACACTTGACACTCGTAAAAAACCTGTCGGTGTAAATAACATGGGATAAATTTCGAGGAACTGATTCGCAAAACAATTTCACAACTGAAGCACCAAGGCCAAATTCCTTCTTGGATGCGTCATTGATGCTGTTGTACAGCTTCATCAAGTTGCTCTGCAATATAGGATTGCTCATTCTGGATAACAGATATTTCTTGTGATGGCTCTTCTTCATCGATATCATCTAACTCCAGATCACTATCTTCTAAGGCTTGAAGCAAATCCTCTTCTGTTAAAAAATCTGAAAATACGATTATAGTTATAGTACTTTTATAGTTATAGTACAAACTTTTATAGTTACTACATTTATACATTTGACATTTAAAAATGCATCCAAGCACTGTTTTAATTAAGTCTAATAATAACAACTGACTTCGCTAATAGTCTTGTTACACTTTACACACTGACATTGTCTGCTACTACAGCTTTTACTTTCTTCATTACATTACTACTGAACCTTTTTCTCACACTTAACAAATCCTTTATATATCGACTTGCTGCTTCTAGTAATTTCTCGTACTTTCTACCCACGTTACATCTTAGAAGATTCTATGAAACCGCGTATTGTTGAGTCTGGTCAAGTGTGAAAGACTTGTAAGTTTATCAAGTCGTGAGTCATAATTCAAGGGGTTGGCTTCCTCTTTACAATATTAAAAAAAATGTTTACTGTCGTTTTTAAGGCGATCATTCAGCCGAGCAAGCATCCCGAACATTGAGTGCTGTCACCAATGATCGTTAGGAATGGATTGTGAGTATACTCGGAGTAAGGCCGTGACTAACAAACAACTTAGAGGATATAGGGGGTCTCATTTTACCCTATATTATTCGTGACCATAAAAAGGTAACGCCCTACTCGTAAGGGGAAAAATAAGAAATGATGGATGAATTAGGAAAGGATTCTTAGTAATGATCCCGTGAAATAAATGAATAGGAATAGGAGATAATTATGGTTTGCATGGGAAGCGTTGCTTACTTGAAGTAGGCCTGCTCTTAATCGGGGTGAAGAGTTAAAAACCTGGTACGCAGACTCTTCTTTAGAAATGTAAAAATTTACAAACTCGATTAAAAATCCTTGTTTCGTATCTACAGTACAGCTGCAGACGTTTAAATTTTCTTATTACGTGAACTTTTCTTAAGATATTTTATTGCCAGTATTAGACATTATACAAATTGTATTGCTTTTAAAATTATGGTTAAATATTTTTTTATGATGAAAATGCATTATTTTTGTACGCATTAAATGTTATGGAATAATGCTTTTATACATAATGTTTTATTTATTTAAACCTCCATTTAGTGTAACAACGATATATACTACAAATGCCATCTGACAAGATGACAGAGAAAACACCCTTATTTTAAAATGTACAATCATCTTGTTTTATAATATTTCTTTTAAAATCTGTTTACTTTTAGACTTCGTGTAGGCTTAACTTTCATTATATTTCACTATATCGTGTACTTTAATAGCTTATTACTCTCCTACATTCACAAAAACGCGAAATTAATTTAAAAAAAACTCCAACAGTAATATAAATCATCGTAATAACAATCATAAGAATCAATTACGATCCACTAAAAACAATAATAATAAATACATTCAAACATCACAACTTACAGATTAAAATTATTTGATTTATTTAATTCAACTGAAATTGGTTCTAAATACGTTTTTACTTAATTAAATCAATTCAATTCATTATAATTATATTGAATTAATTATGAAATAAAAATTAATATTTTTATCATTGGTTAAAAATATATGAATAACATTTATGTTATTAATGGACAATAGAGAGAGTAACATAACTTGAAATAATAAAAAATAGCACTTCTATGAAATGGTATGTTTTTACTTAATTAAATAAATTTAACGATATTTCCGAAAATATATTGGAAATTGCATTTGAAAACAATTTTATCATGAGTCCGTCAAATAACCAATAAGGAAAGACGAAAACATTTGTAAGACCCAATACTACTACGCGTTAACCAACTTATTATTAGCGCTATCTTTGACCTACGGAAATCTTCGAGACATACCGTTCATCTTCGGAAATCTGATGAAAAATGTTCGTATTAAGTGGACTAATTGAGTGTGCTCCATCCCAAAATGTGTCAAATGCGTTTAAAGAAGGTTTACTTCAAAAATTAAATTATTTAAATAAAGTTAAAAGGTGTTTTATCTACTGGATAACTTACACTGGATATTTTTTGCTATATCGCATAGACGTTTATTTATGTGTTAATTCTTATTGTAAGGAGGTATAGTGAGGCCACGTAACCGTGCACTTGGCCTTGAGAGATTGCAGTAGGCGAGACAGAAGGTAGAGGGTGGGTATAAATACTTTCCTACAAACATGAGAAGGACTGTCAAACACTGATTCGCATGAGACGGTCGATATTAGATAAATTATCTTCGGTATGAAATAACAAACCATCTTGAGATATGTGTAGTCTAGACAAATTGGATGCAGAAGCTGTTGATGTATAGAACATTCTCAATATGTAACATGTTTTCAGAAGTGGTAGTACACGTAACACTAAGTGCACGGTTACGTGGTCCGCACTATACTAGTAGCAACGTTTTATGACGATAAATTTATCGTACTTTGCCGTACGTAATTTGTCGTATCTATTGCTTATAAACTCTAAAGTAAAGATGTGCTCTGGAAGTATGGGTTTTGTGGAGTGTGCGAGTAAATTCGACTCGCACTTGGAATAGCTAATTAAATATATCAATTGTGTTAAAATATTTTTTAATAATGCGTTATTTTTGAATTTCCTGTTTAGAATTTATAACTACATTTAGAATTGTGTAAGCATATGCTTTGTTATTCTGTAATGCGCCACAACCCACGCGCTGAAACACGTGGCGAACGCGACGAATTAACGACTTTCTACGTTATTATACAAAGTAGGCCTAAAACTGCAAATAAAGTCTTTTGCAAACAGAACAGACATATTATTACGACTACCCTCAAAGCCTTTGAGTAAACAAGTTTAAGAATCCATTATCGGAAAAACCTACATTAGTAACATGTAATATTAAAATACGCTAAACATTAAAGTTGGATATGATTTGTTTTATTGATAAAAAAACATACTGAAATAGTTTTGTGTAAACGTAAGAGAAATATTTACAAATTTTAAAATATCACTTGAATGATCAGTCAATAGACAATCGTGAGTCAATATGCTACAAAAAGTATGTAGACGACTCGCAAACAGATTAAATTAAATTGCTTCAAATAATTCTAAAAATGTCTAGAGAAACATGTTATGGATAAACAATAGGGGAAAAGGTGGGTAAAACATATACGGATTGTTAAAAAAAAGCAATTTCAACCACTTAGAATTTGACTTTATATTTTAAAAGTTAAAGGTCCTTTTTATACACTACGAAGTTTATATTTAATCAGATCCTAGGATATTGTCCATGAAATGATATGCAAAGGGCGCCTTCTACAAAGTGGGCCCTTCAGAGTGTTCAACCCTTAACAGCTGTTGACTATAAATTGAATCATTACTGAGCTTGAATGAATTTAGTTTTATGGATAAAATTAACTCAAGTAGAGTCTGCAATAACTGGGTCGAAATGCGCTGATGAACTGTGGCATCTTGCCCGATTGTGAAACAATTAAAAACCATTGAGCGCTTTTGTTAAAAGATTTATATTTTATACATGTCTTTAAAAAAGTAACAAAATTAGTTTAAATTGTTCATTATTAATAAGGAAAATTTGTTGGTGGAAGTACACATATTGTAAAACGTCCTTTAAAACGTCTAAGCTAAAAATTATTGTATATTTGGGGAAAAAACTTACTACAGTATATTGTTTATGGATTTTTCAAAAAATCTTGGAAATAATTCTGTTTTAATGGTAGAAATACTATTAAATTATTATTTAAAATATCTGATAGGAATCATACAGACATAAATTAAGTATAATTAGAATTTAATCAGAAAAAACCAATAACTCGTGGCCGGAAATCCCCCGCACTGTCTCGGTTGCGAAATACTTGAACAAAACCATACATACTGTACACACGATGCGGTTCTGCCGCAAGTGTGACGTGAGATTCTCCTTACCGCTTGCTGCTCTCTTCAGGCTTCACGGTAGCGACACTAGTGCAATGATGAGGAAAGGAAACAATTCTGCAGAACCTTAGTCGCCTACACACTGAAACAGTAGAGCCACAGAGAGGTTTATTACAGAAACGCCAAAACAAAGCTATTTAGAACCTGGTGCGGTGGATAATAAAGTAGCTACATGAATGCGTTGAGTGTCATTTAGCCAGACTGTATTAAATTATACATTTTCAAGTTGAAAACAAAATTAACCTATGACAGACCACAACGAACCTACAGTGCAGAGAGTGTGAGTGTGCGTGTACGTACGTGTGTGTGTGTGTGTGTGTGTGTGTGTGAGTGTGAGTGTGTACTGTGCGCGCATGCATGTGCGCGCGCGCGTGTGTGTCTGTGCTTGTGTGTAGGGGAAGCGTAAGAGATATGTGACGCTTTGTTTCTCCTTAATGATAGACACAAATATATGCCTCTATATATACATGGTAAATACTTTTGAGTCATTACTTAGCAAAAGCGGTTTATTTTCGTTACTTTCGCACAGGAGGTATATTTATTCTATTATTAAATGTTATTTTTCTGTCAATTTTGACGCAGAGAGCATGTAGTGTACGGGGTTGTCCATAAATAATTAACTGCAAAACTGAATTCCTAATTTTCGTACTTCAACATGATGAGTCAAGTTTACCTAAAAATACTGTTAATAAAAATAACTGTTAAAAAGGCCATATTTTTTTAATGTTATTAATTTGTCACAACTTGTTGAGCAATTAACCACTCCGAACATTTCAAACAAATCTCTCCGTTAACTCAATGCGCTAGGACCGATGCCAAACAATTTAAACAATTTTAAAACAACTAGCAATAATTCCCTCCCCACTAATTATGGCGCTACCCTTTAGTTTTTATTCTTAACAGATACTTGTTGCTTTTTAGGGCGGCCTACTTTTATTCTGCTCCTCTTCCCCTTGAGTCACAGAGTTACACGACGGAGGTTTTGTGAAGTATTTAACGTTTAATAGATGGAAGCAAATAATTATTTGTACTTGTTCATGGTAATATGTAGAAGTAAAGAAATATAATTTATTGTCTTTTATCGCGAGACGTTTGTTGCATGTTTCTACCTGACATCATCTTCACGTGCGTATCGTACAAGGAAACAACCTGAGTAGGGTTACTTCACTACGGAAGAACAGACTCGATGTCCATCGATACCAATCCTAGAGATAATGTAACTCAGATGTAACGATTTCAAACATATCTTTCATAATCTGAAGGATAGAGATAGTATTTATACAATTTTCAGACGTAAAAGCTATTTTAAAATTTAAAAAATCAGACGAAGTAAAAATTACTAAATTACGCAGAAAATATTTTTAAAAGCTTAAGGAGACACCAAAAAATATACAATATCTGATAAATACGCATTTACCTCACAACACAAGACAAATAAAAATCACTTGTAACATCAAGGTTTCCTTATGAAACAAACCACTTACTTATACTATCTTTACAATACACATACAGAGTGTACAATAGCATAGAATAGTTAAAAAAAAAACAAAACACTGCCTCGTTGTTTCGTGACATATACCAATATAAAGACACTTGTCAACCGGCTAGCCTGTGTTAAACTTTCATTTTATTATTATTTTTTTCAATAACTGGATCTATCCTACTCGGATTTGTATCTTTATTTCAATGTAGTAAAAGCTAGTCCTCTGCATCATAAAGAAACTTTGAGTTTACAAAATCTGCGTATCGTAAAGTGAGGTTATTTTTTTATATTTAAAAATTAATTTTTGCTCATTTTCTAAAAGTTTTCATATTTCCACGTGTATCTTCAGGCTTTCTACAAAACAACGTAAAAATATTTTGCAGATTATTTACTTATGCAATATATATATTAATAAGGTAAACTTATTGTTTTCAATCGTTGGTCGTCTTTCACTGGCCTAGCATCCTTTTCATGAAAAGTAGAAAACATTTCGTTAATGAGTTGTTAAAGTTTGTAACTCATTAAGAACTGAGATAAATGTATAGGTTATGAAATGTTTCTATTTGTACACGTTTTATTTAATGCTACTTGTATTATTTACAATTCACTTCAGTTTCCTGTCGTTTTTATCATATTAAAAATATTTTTGAAGTGAAACGTTTATAGCGACACCTACAAAAACCTATTGGTTGAACATTAACATACAATTTCACGTCAGTATAATTTCCGTAAGATTATTAACATCAGTATAAGCTCTATCAGGTTACGCTATGATTCACCTAAAAGTGAATTAAATGATGATTATGTGGTGTTATATGTTAGCTGATTTTATGTTGTACGTTATGTTGTAAAACAACTATTTCAACAGAAGATTGTTACATTATTTACCATATTCAAAAAGAGGTTATTATTAAATAGTTTCAATCAGTTAATAAATATATTATTTGATTTATATTTTGTTAAATCTCAATACAAATAATTCAATATAACTATAATATTAAGTTGAGTGTTTTTCCGATTTTGGGAATGAAAACTTGGGCGCATCTGATAACCAATGATTAGGTGATTTCGCAATTCGCAAACTTTCTCAATTCAAAAGTTCTGTAGACGTGGCTACAAATGTTTTAACTTCTGTCGGAACTCCTCCAAGTGTCCCTACCTATTTGTGTTTTATAAGGTATACAATATTTGTAAATACAAATTTTAAAAAAATAATAAAAATGTAAAAAATAAAAACAAGATAAACCTTTAGAAGGACAAACAAATCTTTTTCTCTGCTAATAATGTTTTATTTAATTCCTTCTATTAGTTTGCACTCTCACATATATCTTGTTCAAATTTTCAATCGTTAATAAAATACTTTTAATGTATGCACTAAAATTTAAATAGATTTTTTATAACTTGGAGTGGATGACACAGTATTATTATAGTTATTCAAATATTTATTCAATAATAAATTCAATTGATTAAATTTTGTTTTATATGGGGGAAAACCTTTTAAGAAGAGGGGGTTATTTCGTCCCATTTGGCTCAAAATAAGTGATAGTATATGATTTCATAAACCAGCTTATTTTATGTAGTAGAATAGGTGTTTAACTCATAGATTATGTTATTTTATATACATGAATTGTAATTTTTTTTATAAAAAGGAGATGAAATAAAGTTTTCCTTTGATGACATAGGTCGGAATTAACTTTATAAACTTTTTGTTTTGTATTACTTGTTTATGTTTAACTAAAGAAACTAAATGCAATTCTCAACAATAAACAATTTAAAACGTCCCTAACTTTGTAATTACATAACCATCAATGCCGAAGTAGATGTAAGTTTTTAAAAATTTAAAGCACAATTAGTCTGTCATGGCTTGAAGTTAGGAGTGGGAAGGGCGAGCTTGAGGTAGCATCAACCCTGTTAGGCATTGGTAACATTCTAAAACATGTAACAGTTTTTATGCAGGATAGCTTGTATGAGGCGGATAGCACCATTACGAAATAATTTGCAATTTAATATAAAGACGCTTTCTCCCCCCTACTACTCAGTTTGTTTATTTAGGATCTGTTTAAGTTTAGACGGATTGGGAAGTTTGTAAGGTAACTTGGTTGATGAAGCAATCACGTACAGTCCACAATGCTCTCTAGCGAATTTACAATTATAATCTATTTATAAAAAAATGTTAAACTGTTCCCTGACAACCCATCATGGAAAAATACAGGCAATAATATTTAATAAATTTATCAATATAAATTAATTACATGGGATTTTTCAAATAATTAAATCATATATTATAAGTAATTATTACTCAACTGAAAGAAAACGTTTGAAATTATTTGCTAAGCTTACTTCATTGACGAAGCGTTACTGCTGGCGATCGCTCAAGGTAGCAGGCGTATGATTTATGAGTGTAGAGATCAGTGTTGTTTTAAGCGAGTTGTTTACTATTTAATAGAATAGGGCGTTAAATTCAAAGTGTGTGGTCGTTTATGACACGTTGTGTTTGTATTGTGTGATGTTGCAAACTTGAGTGATCGTCGGCAGCAGCGGGTCGGCTTCGTCAATGAAACGATTGGTTCGAAACGCGTCAAGAAGTAAGTTCAAATAATTCCATTCAGTTACGCAACAATTACTTATAATTTAATCAGTAAATTTAGAATGATTACAACAAGTAACTTTAAAACAAACCTAACTGTATAATACACTAATTAGATAATTTATTAATAATTAGAGTATTTTAGAAATATATTCCACGTAGGAAATTAGCAATAAACTATTTTTAAGAAGAACGTTTTTATTAGAAGAAGATGGTAGGAGTAAGGCACGTCTATGACATACATGAGGTTACTTCGTGCTGAAATAAGGGACTGCGCTCCTCCATTTCTCCCATACTCTATCCAACTCATGATAATATATTTATAGAATATCTCAACAGGAGAAAAAGCGAGGTCAGGATCGTAGCCCGTCAGCGGAAAAAATATCTGAGAGAAGTCCTCTTATCTACCTGATAAAATTGAACATGCAGACACTTTTTACTAACCCAAATAGTGGTCACAGATTTAGTAAAGATATGCAATGCTGCAGGTGTCCACACGATCTCTTCCTACATTCCCTACCAAGAGGTTTTATGGGCCTTTATCTTATCTATATTCACAATTCTTTTCAGTCCTTCAAACTGGTTAATTTTCTCAAGTGTACATACATACACTTTTTTCTAACCCAAATAGTGGCCACAAATTTAGTAAAGATATGCAATGCTGCAGGTGTCCACACGATTTTCTCCTACATTCCCTACCAAGAGGTTTTATGGGCCTTTATTTTATTTATATTCACAATTATTTTTAGTCCTTCAAACTGGTTAATCTTCTCAAGTGTACATACAGACACTTTTTTCTAACCCAAATAGTGGTCACAGATCTAGTAAAGATATGCAATGCTGCAGGTGTCCACACGATTTTCTCCTACATTCCCTACCAAGAGGTTTTATGGGCCTTTATCTTATCTATATTCACAATTCTTTTCAGTCCTTCAAACTGGTTAATTTTCTCAAGTGTACATACATACCCTTTTTTCTAACCCAAATAGTGGCCACAAATTTAGTAAAGATATGCAATGCTGCAGGTGTCCACACGATTTTCTCCTACATTCCCTACCAAGAGGTGTTATGGGCCTTTATTTTATTTATATTCACAATTATTTTTAGTCCTTCAAACTGGTTAATCTTCTCAAGTGTACATACAGACACTTTTTTCTAACCCAAATAGTGGTCACAGATCTAGTAAAGATATGCAATGCTGCAGGTGTCCACACGATTTTCTCCTACATTCCCTACCAAGAGGTTTTATGGGCCTTTATTTTATTTATATTCACAATTATTTTTAGTCCTTCAAACTGGTTAATCTTCTCAAGTGTACAAAAATAATAATTAATTAATATGACGTCCTTATAGTCTCTTCTCATATTATTTTTCTGTTAGTATCAATGTTTATTGGTTATTGTTTTGGAGAAAAGTTTGTTTTTATCGATAAATGTCTTGTTTATCTATTATCACGAACAATTGTGGAGTATTTGTTAATTGATATTCAGAACAAAAATCCTTAAATCAGTACTTTATCTACATTTCAGTTACAATGTACCACATCAGAGATAATGACATAAACATGAATTTACAGATGATATTAAAATAACAAACTCCACTTCTAACTGATGTAACCAGTTAAAGCAAATATACATACGTCACAGGTTAATAGCTAGGAGCAACTGTGATGTAGTTTTGTATTATAAATAAATAAAACCTATTAAACCACAAACACCTTTTATTTATGTCCTGATGTACTTTCAGTTAGCTTTGTAGTAATTTTCTCTGAATGCTTTGCAATCGAAATGTACAACAGTACATAAATAAAACGTTTATACAGTTTAAGAGGATTTATTTATTTATAATGAAAAAAACTTTACAAGTATATATATATATATTTCGTAATAGTGTTCATTAAATATTTATTAAAAGTATATAGTTATTAGATATTTTAATTCCATGTTTATTTTTGAGTAACATGTCGATTCTATAATCAAAAATAAATAGTGTAAAGTTTGTATTTTAGGTAATTGGTTGGCAGTGGAGTTATTTCATAAACGTCTGTAAATTGATTGCTTAATTTTGTAAATTGTTACCTAGAACCAGGGGCGTAGCCAGGGAGGGGCACGTACTTTCCCAATCCTATTAGTTTTAGGAGAAAAAATATTAAGCCATAAAACGACGATAGGTTTTTAGCAAAACAGACTCCCGATTGTCCAACTATTGTGTAATTATAAGTAACAAAATAGCATACTATATGATCCCTAGAGATAAAAATGTTCAAAAGTTTCCCAGTAGGTTTTATACTCTGAATCCTCGGGTCGTGAAAAAATACCGAACCGGTTACGCTACTGCCTAGAACAGAAATTTACATTAGGCATTTATTTATAATTAAAATAATTAATTATTGTAGATATTGGGTTATTATTGTGATAATTTTTTCATGTCTATAACTCTCACTACGCCCTACTTAAAATACAGTTTTTAATAACCACATTAAAATTATATTTCACATAAGAGGAGAAAAGGTTTTCATTTTCTGAGCGTGCGGTTTTCACACAATAAAGAACTCTGCGTGCTTGTAAACATTTACATTCTGTTCACGATAATAAAAGCGTTAAACTCTCCAGAGCCTCCAAACATTGCGTAACATGACCAAGCAAACATTTTCTATAGGAATTGGCGCAGCAATTAATATCAAACTCGCTTGTGGAAATATGTACATTGTGTGTTTCCATTGACCCGGAAACTTGTGTCACGGGGAACGGACGTGTCCAATGGCATTGCAATCAGCTTCCATCCAGTGAGTTCATATGTGCATTGGATCAGCTATGGCTGTCGAATTGATGAGATTACAGCTGATATCCAACACGTGCGTGAAATATAAACGTTCTCCAAATACAGAGGATAATTCTAATATTAGTACGGTGTGTGAGTGAAAGCGCGCGAGCGTGCACGCGCTGGTGAGTATGATTTATATACATTTTTCTTGCTAACTATTTATTTATTTATGTACATACATTTCGCTAACGAGAATATTTTTTTATACTTAATATTATACTGAATGATGGCAAACCCGTTATCAGTCCATCTTTCTGTATATACATATACATACACACACACACGTAATACACATATATATTATATATATATATATATATATATATATATATATATATATATATATATATATATATAATTAATAATAAAGAAGGTTTTGGATATATATATATATATATATATTTATATATAATAATTTTAATAAATAAAAATATTTCATAAACAAGAATACTTTTAATGAATATATTTATTCAAAGCTTTTCGCCGATAAAATAGTATTAGCATCTTCAGGAAAATAATTATCTAATAAAATACAAAATTAAATCATATGTACTACAAAGAATCATATGTTTATAAGTATTGCACTTTTATCGGCGAAAAGCTTTGAATAAATATATTCATTAAAAGTATTCTTGTTTATGAAATATTTTTAATTTATTAATTATATTACAAGAAAACATATCACCATATTTAATATATTTAATATATATAAATATATATATATGTATTTATATATATATATATAATTAATATATATATATATATATATATATAAATAATATATACATATATATATATATATATATATATATATATATATATATATATATATATATATTTTAAAACAACACAGGTTATTCAAATACAAGAATATTTATTATTTTAAATCCTTTAAATATTCTTGTATTTGAATAACCTGTGTTGTTTTAAATTATTAAACAAGAAAACGTATTTTATATTTATATATATATATATATATATATATATATATATATATATAAACTTTATATATATAAATTATTTAGTGGTCTAATTAGTGTTTTTTATGTTTAGTTTTAATAATGAGTTTAATTTATGTGTTATTTGGTTAACAATATTAACTTCATTAATATTTCTTTTGGATTAAATAACTTGCATGGACTTTTTATAATAGTTTAACTTACGTTTACCCTTTTTTACAATATTTTACTAAAAAAAATATTCATCTAGTGAAATATATGTACACACACACACACACACACACACACACACACACACACACACACACACACACACACACACACACTGCCGCGGCCAAAACTCGCTTCTTTGCTCTATCTCCTGTTTAGCCTGCTAAGCCCCTGTTACGACACCCTCAGCCGTGTATGTTTTACGCTCTACATTGACTTACTGATGATAGGTGCTGTAGAGCCGAAACCGACAGTTCAGTCGTGGTCAAAATATGATCCCACTAGACTTACCATGCCTTGGTACCTGTAGTGTGTCGAGAGTGATCTGCCAGTGGATAAAATCCCTGGACTTCTTTTATAAAACCAACTACAATGCTCTATCTCATTTAGATTTTAAGCTCATTATTAATTATTTTATCAATGTTAAAATGAATATAATTATTTGCTATTGCATAAATATTTATTACAATTCCTTTTTCTACCTTTATTTGAAATGATTGCTTTTATTTTTTTAATTGGTTGGAAAAGTTTTAGAAGTTTTATTACTGATTTACTACAGGTTAATAATAATAATTTTTAAACATTTTGTAGTTTAACTTGATTTTTAATTAATTTGAAATTTAAACAATACAATATTAAAATTCACTCTTGACAATTTTTGTTCAAAGATTTATTTAATTTTCTCTTAACAAAAGCAGTTTTTACTTAAAATAAAGACAAATAGCTTATAATGGTCCTCAAACGTTCTTGTTGTTTTGATTAAAGTACATAAATTATTCTTCTAACTCAAATTTATAAAATTTACAACCTTGAATAGAATATGAGGAATATTTATATTAACTGGTTTTATTTCATGTCCATTATTTTATTTTCAGAAGTAAGCGCAAGTTTAATTCCAAATCATTTAAATTTCAATTTACATTTGAGCTCCCAAATATAAATCTAAAAGATCCGTACAACAATTTTATAGGATTTTGGTTATTACATATTTTTAATACTGGCCGTGTGATGTAATTTTAATGGACATAAAATAAACGATATTAACCAAGTTAAAGAGATTTTAATTTAAATTTGCTTATTGAAATCTCATTCAATTTTTTTCGTTGAATTTAAATATATAATTGTAATGCTGACATTGAATTTTCTTTGTCTTAACTTGTTAAAATTGACTTTGTAACAATTTGATAAACTTTATTCTTGATATTAGTAATTTAAATTTGAATAATTTATATTTAATCTCCACCATTTAGATACTTATCCAATAAAAAGTCAGTTGCTTATATATTTTTTATTCTAATGAAAAATCAATTTGATAATAATTTTGTATTTAATGGAGTCTGTATTTATAATTTTGAAATTTGTACTTAAATTATTAAATGGTTATTTTATTATTAAAATTTTGACTTCCCTCAAAAATCTTCACTGCACTTCGTTCCTCTTCTCCCAAAGTTGGTTCCCTGGAGTCTGGAATGTTCTAGCGGACGCTAATGAACGATTTTAAGGTTGTCTTTAATACTGTTTAGTTACATTACAAAAAAATTATATTCGAATCGTGGCGGTTGAAGAGCTGACCATCTCCACTTCCACCTTGGGCTACGGATTAAGGCTTAGCCTCGGAACAGCATCTGGCAGTCCATGGTTCTGGATGTCCAGAAGGAAACGTCCTTCTTCGCCTAGCGCTGAATCACGTCTACAATTTTCTCATAAAACGGGGTCCCCACTCTTTCATTTTGTTAGCCAAAAACCGCCCTTTGGACCGGCTTTGTTTACCTATTCTGATAGTGAACAGGTTTGGCCCGCTACTTTCATCTCCTCTATTGTGTTTTAAAATCTTCATTTTAAATAATTTTACCGATTTTGCCTTCTTCTGTAAAATCTGTATATTTTGAGACGGTTTTTGGGCGTCTCATCACACACACATATATATATATTGAAGTACATTTTTCTGCTTTGAATAACGGATAAAATATATTTCTTTTTTGACACGTTTCTGAATAACTCCATTCTTAAAATATTAAACTGTACTATTTAAACTATTATCTTAATTTAAAGAAAGAGTGTAGTTTAATGTTTTGTGATCGGATTTAATCCGAAACGTATCAACAAAGAAAAATATTTTAATGTTAGGAAAGGCAGAAAAATAATCTGAAATTTATACAAATATTCCTAAAAAAAGTTGAGTTAAGTACATTATATATATATATATATATATATATATATATATATATATATATATAACTTAAACAAGTATATATTGCTCATTTCTAAAAATGAGTTGATAAATGAACGAATACAAGTAAAATCTAAATTTGATAATATAATCAGTGTTTGTAATGTTAGGGCAGCAAAGTAATAATTTGACAACATTGTAATAGATTTGGCAACGCTGTTTGTTGGATCTAGTTTGCATATGTATGTATGATTTTAATTCTTTAGTATTCCGCATGATGTTGATACTGTTTGCCAATGAAAACCTTTGAATTGTACATTCAATAATTAATTCTTGTATTTGTATTTTGTCTTATTGCTTTATTAATACACAAGAATACATATTGTAGTATATATATATATATATATATATATATATATATATATATATATATATATGTATGTAAAGCCTAGTTATCTGCAATGAGCTAATTAATTTACTATCATAATTACAATTTTTATTTAATTTTACTACATTTGCTTAATATTGTGTTATACATTACACACTCTTGTTACAAGTACTAATGGCAGGCTGATTCATTCTGTATTGCTGGCAGGTCTTCAACCACTCTCTAACTCGTAATATGTTTCAGTTTAATCTGTTTTTGTCAGGTACAATAATCCAGAGCGCTTAGTAAGGTTGTGGGAGTCTTGTGGTTGTGTATTAGTGTTTCAAGTTTTACCTTGGTTCCATTGTTTTTCTTTGCATCACTGTGGCACACGCAGAAGAAATAATTTCTAACGTGTTACAAGAAACAGTAGTTTGGAATTTCAACATGCTTAACTCTATTCTCATACATAAAGAAGAAATAAATGCTGTATTCACCTAATTTATCCAATTTATGGCAATATTTATAAACACATATCTTTGTCACAAGCACATTCAAATATACAATGGGACACTTCCAACTAGGTTAGATCTGGTTAGGTTAGGTTTTGTCAGGTCAAAAATCGTCTCGATGATGTAGCGCTGATCGTTTTACCGGCATTTAACGTATTTCTTCGTGCTTATACGTGCATGAGCAATGTGGGACCCGGTATACTCTATCTCTGTTCATGGACGCGCCACGTTGCAAGACTTCTTCATTGTATATAACTACTCTTCGCCGGAGACATACAGATATATACAAGTAGGGTTTTAGATAAATTTTGTAAACAATTGGTTTTAGTGAGCTTAGTTGTAACAAGTAATGGAAAAACATTTTTTTTAAAGATAATTCCTTAGGCCAAAAAAAAGTTGTTTTATTTAGTTTTTAGTAAATGATTACAATTATTATAAATAAATAACATGACCTATGCGTTAGAACTGCTGTTCTACCACGTTACCTAAAACATAAAATTAGCTGTTTTATGGAATCATTTGTTTTCAATCTTTGTAAACCAAATGGGACGAGTACCTATATTGCATACCTTGCCCCTTTTTAGAAACGATTTTCGTCCATAAAGAACTAAAATTAATTCATTATTTAATTTAATTAGTGAATTATTATTTGATGAAACAGTTTTAACATTTAGTATCATCGACTATAAGTTTAAAAAGTTGTATTTGAACTTGAGTGGGTGAATAAATAGTATTTTACTAATGATTGAAATTTGTACGTCATATATATATATAAAGAACATAAGTTAAAATACAAACACAAGAATTATAATTGAATTTACAATACAATTCTTGTATTTGTATTTTAACTTATGTTCTTTATTAATACACAAGAATACATATTGCGATATATATATATATATATATATATATATTTTTTTTTTTAAGATTAAATAATATACACTAATTACAGGAATCATTTATTGAATAATACACTCAAAGCTTTTCGTTGGTTAACATTACCAACATCCTCAGGAATTACAATACTAAGAATGACAAAAGAACTGTCTAACAAATATGAAGTTACTAGATAAAGCATTACACAGTTGCCAAATCTATTACAATATTGCCAAACCTATTCCACTGCTGCCACAACATTATATACATATAATATAGTATGGAATTTAGTATATATATATATATATATATATATATATATATATATATATATATATATGATGAATAGTTACTATCTGGAGTACATCCGTTCATTCTACAGTCCATAAATTCGCTGTTCCGTCGTTTCGCTAGAATCTCATCTAGCATTGACGAGGTGAACCCAACAACAGTAGAAGAGCCTCTTCTACTGTTGTTTGGTTCACCTCGTCAATGCTAGATGAGATTCTAGGTAAACGTCGAAATTGCGATTCTATGCACTGCATAATGAATGGATGGGCTCCAGATAATGACTATTCATCATAATATATATATTGTTTTATATATGTGTAACTTGAAATTTCTGAGCCTACACATCGAGAAAAATAAATCAGTGATTCGACAATGGTGAAATGACCGAAAGGTGCCTCACCACAAAAGTTAAAAATTAATTGCAATTAACAATAATAACTTTATATATATATATATATATATATATAAATATAAATATATATATATATATATATATATCTGTATACACACACACACACACACACATATATATATATATATATATATATATATATATATATATATATATATATATATATATATATATATATATATACATATGTACGTTGCCCTTAAGTATGAGATCTGTTTAGGAAAGTCTTACCTTTTCTTAAAGTATTCCTAATTTTAAATCAAGTTTTAAAATTATATTTCTTACCGCCTTCTTTAACTCACCAAATTAAATTAGGCCTGTCACCACAACAAAACGCACGACTTGAAAATCCAATGAACATTGGCCTTCCAGTCGCAAACAACAATGCTCCATTCACTTGGCGGAAACAATCAATGCTACAGAGCGTGATTTGTGCGCGGCAAAAAATAAACCCCACACTTTCTACTCACTCTTGTTGAATACTGGCAGCCGGCCAATTCTCTGTATTGATTTTACTTCTTGAACAATTGACAGAAGATATAAATTTTTAAATTAAGCTTATATCGTCATGGTCACTCTTATAACAGGTCTATTTTAATAAGTGAACGACTGTATATTCTTTTTTAAAGGGTGTTTACTTCAATAACCTTACCTTAATATATTCATAACCCTTTCTTATCCCTCTTAGCGATACTAGCGGTACCGGCGGATCGTCCTGCAACTACAAATAAATAAATAAAGATTTTTGAATTAGGATGATTAGAAGATAGAAATTAGAGAGTCGAAGTTTTCGCTCTGTAGGATATTTTTATTGACGAAATTATTATTAAACTTATCTTTGAGAACTAGCCTGTATTACCAGATGAGTCAGTTTGAAATAAAATTTTCATGTAGTGGACTTTTCTTTAACCATAGAGCAGATATAAGCATTCTTCCCGCAGATTGGTATCCTTTCCTTAGTCAAACCCTTGGTTCTACTTCTACATTTTCTCTAGGCTGGACCTTCACTTGCCGTAATCTATCGCGTCGTAAGTTTCGTGAGCTACACGCGGCCGTTGGGTGGCTCCACAACTGCAACTGAATGCTAACCCCAATCTGCAGTGGCGTCGCACGCTGTCTTGCTTCACTACTGTTTATTGTGGGGGTAGACGTGAGCCGGGACCGGCTTGGCTGCAGACGCAACAATCCAGTCTACAGCTAGTGGAGCAGCCTGTTGGGGACAGAGTGTAGCGCGAAAATAAAACAGGTTCTATTTATGCGCAACACTTTACTCTGCAGCGCGCCGTAAAAATTTGTCGCTGCAGAGTGTCGCTAGTGAATTCACCTCCATTTCTCCACTGCCTTTTCATTCCTCAGACTTACCAACCACACTTTGTAGCGCGATAAATAACGGCAAGTGGAGCCCCAGCCTAAGGTTGTCGCTGCAGAGTGTCGCTAGTGTATCCACCTCCGCTTGTTCACTGCAAGTGGAGCCCCAACCTAAGGTTGTCGCTGCAGAGTGTCGCTAGGAGATCCACCTCAGCTTGTTCACTGCCTTTCCATTCCTCAGACCTTACAACCACACTTTGTAGCGAGATAAATAACTGCAAGTTGAGCCCCAGCCTAAGGTTGTCGCTGCAGAGTGTCGCTAGGGGATCCACCTCAGCTTGTTCACTGCCTTTCCATTCCTCAGACCTTACAACCACACTTTGTAGCGAGATAAATAACTGCAAGTGGAGCCCCAACCAACGGTTGTCGCTGCAGAGTGTCGCTAGGGGATCCACCTCAGCTTGTTCACTGCTTTTCCATTCCTCAGACCTTACAACCATACTTTGTAACGCGATAAATAACGGCAAGTTGAGCCCCAGCTTATGGCTTTTCCTATACGAGGTTGTAGCCGGTAGAAACTTCCATATGACCTTCAGTGCGGGAGGTCAAAGTACACTTACATGGGAATTTCAATCTTTCAATTTATTCCCTATAGTTTTCACATCCTACAATAGTTATAATAGGCTAAATTGTGCTGTACTCATAAAAACAACAACAAATGAGAACATTCAGTCATAATGTTAAGTAGTATGGCTACCCTTCGATAATAAAGTCTTATTTTTGACTAAATAAGTATTTTAAATCTAATCTTAAAAACGAAAGGAGAGTTTCTTAAGTTGCTTTTTACCCTCTTTGCCTGATCAAACGCTCCGAACTTTCGAGCGTCAAACGTTTCAGAGGGATGTTTACACCTCTTACATAGTCCTTCTTGAGGGCAGTAAAAACACAAAGATCGTTATAGTTTCCGTGTCAGAGTGGTGGAACTAAAATTCAATGTGATACATTATATTCCAAACATAATTCGTTTAAAGTTTTTTGTGAGTATGAAACGGTTGTTTTCCTATATAATGTTCCTTCAAACCTTCGTTTAATTAATACACATGCAACTTATTAATTACAAAGACTACCAGGCCAATTGTTTATATTACCTATTGTATCTAACAGCTTGATGTAGGCAGACTGTGATAAATTATTCTGAAGAAGATATGTTACAATAAAGTTCACGTTTAAAGTTATCAAAATACATGTTTAATATAAACAGTTACAAAACCTTTGGACAATATTATTTTATTTTAAATTTAAATTAAAGATTACTTTTTTTCAAATTGAAAGTTTAGATTTTTTCAAATTATTTCATTAGACAACATTAGATAGGTGGATACTAATCATTTACGTATACTTACTGATTTGATTCTACCAAAACAAATTTAAAAAAAATTAAATTTAGAACATACTTTGGTAATCATTTTAATTCGGCATATTTACATAATCAAAACATTACTCGATTTTTGACTTTTAACATTGTTAAATTTTGAAAAAGTTAAATTAAAGCTACATATAAAGTTTTACAGATACCTTTACATGTTATTAAGTTTTAAATAGTATATAATTAAAAGTTTAAATAAGTTATCTAATTAATGTTTGCAACCTACGGCCATCTTCGCTGAAGGCTAAACCTGAACAGAGCTGAGCAAAAGGATTTCTCATGCTTAACATAATCCCCCACTCTTACACTTTTAAAAATGAAGGCTTCGATTGGTTACCAGTTCTTCGTATATATATATATATATATATATATATATATATATATATATATATATATAAACGCCGCTGTCTAATGGCATTTTTAGGAAGAAAATTTTCTTTCAATGTAAGCCAATTTCTTTTATCTAAAACAAACAAATATTTATGCAACTTGCTAAATTACTGCCAAATATTTAACATGGTACAATATGTTTTATGGTAGAATGTTTTATTAAACAAGTAATATAAAAAAATCAAGGTAAATTCCTACTGAAATTGACAAAGAAAAATTTTATTCTAGTTACCCTAGACCACTATTTATGATATTGTGTGGTAACCATGGCAATTAGGATTATTTTGTCCTTATGCTACTACTGCCGAATTCCATTCGCCCTTCCTTATTCTTTTACGTACAGTGTGGTTGTGCTTTGTAAAAATTTTGAAGATATACAAAGAAGTTGAAATGGAAGCGTTTAGCAAGGGAGCACCAAGCCTATCGGTTCTTATCTCCCTTGCTAGAGAACACGTTTTTAGCCATAAAGTTTGGGAATCTACAGTCCAGTTAGTAAAACCTTCTACTACCAATCCTACCTCAAACTTGTGACTCCTATCCGGGTGACTAGCGTCAGACCAGAGGTGAGGGACTTGGTGTCACGATCCGCGGTGCTAGTATGTAAGAGTCTTTCAACCTAGACCGCCACTGAGACGAGATATACTCCACCAGTGCAACGGTTCTACCACTCTAACAGAAATACTCGGGACCAGTAGAACCTTCCAAGCGTCTAAAGTACCCCAACACGTCTGACTTGTTCGTTCCAGGTAGTGCAATGGAACCTTTATACAAGTTCGTTTGTCCTTACCTAAGGGCCGCACCTCCAGCGTAGGAATTTGGTCATAGGAGGTCTATAACCCACCCTGATACACCTTGAAAGCCTTTTACGTACAAGGAGGTGTAAGAAATAGATAAATCTTTATAACTTCATAGGGAGTAAGCCACCCTGCTCACGTGATGTCATAAATTATCTATATCGCCAGTACCGGGAATAAAGTCAGTATGTCAACAAATCCATAAAACTAGGTTAAGTGAAGAATAAATCCATACATACCAGTAGTAGTTCAGGTAAGTTCACAATACATCGATCTTAACATTTTGGCCTTATTATTCTTGCAACAAACAAAACAGGAGCAACCCCCACTGAGCTAAAATTGAATCCTTTGTAAACCATCAACCCTAGATATCTGATCAATGAATGGCTTTACATTTACATCGACGGTTCTTACTTTCCGGATGCCACTTCCTCTTCAATCAAGACTAATAAGTGCGCAATTTGAAAATTCATTTGCAGTAGGAAGGAATTCTAGTAATTATGATGGTGATGTGTGCACTTCTGGCTAACAGAAATGGTGTTTGTAATCGACTCACAGACAGAAACCGCTGCACTTAGCAGTAATGTCCCTACTGACTGCTTGAGAACAATCCAGTGTCACATGAGACTGGCAGAGCTCATCTCAACTGGGTGGGTAGTAGCGCTATAATGACCACACAACCACGTAGGAATTCCTGGCAAGAAATAGCAAGGATCTGAGTCAGCCCAACAAGATATTCCTCACACTGCAAGCAGAGTCAAGGATCTGATAAATATTACCATCACCAATACCACAAAAAAAACTCTCAAGATACTGAGAATAGGCAATAAGTGAAATAACCCTGCTACTGTGGGGTTAATCCCAATATATCTGGAAAGAAGTGAAGCTATGACACGTTTCACCTTCCTCCCAGGGCATGGCTACCTTCGAGTCTATTTCCTCCGCATTCCCCTCGGTGATCATATTACCTGGCCAGTTTTGCAAGAATGGAGAGTAAGCATCTACAGGGCTATCAGGCTCTAAAGTATTCGACTGAGACGTCATTCATCGCTACTGGGAGACTCGACGTCGAATGTTTGGATAACCACGTACGGGTAGTAGGTAAAAAAAGTAGTCCACAATACATAAAGTCCACAAAATCCTAATTAACCACAACTGCAGGTTAGTAATCTACATTTAAGTCGTTTTGTATCTTACATATTATAGAAGTTCTTGTGTGCTTATTATTTTTTGAGGCGGACAGGTCTTTCATATATACTCCGCCTATTCTCTCCTTCCTTACCCGTAATGCTCTAAAGAAATGATTATTACAAATTGAAAATACTAGTAGATTGTATCAAAACTCGATCATTTATCATTAACATCATGACATGTTGTATACCGGCAGACCACTCTCTGCTGACATGTTGTTTATTGACAGATCAATATTTGTTGACAGGTTGCATACTGACCGATTACTCCGTGCTGACATATAGCATAAGGACAGATCACTCCGTTCTGACTTGTTGTATAGTGACAGACCACTCTGTGCTGGCATGTGGTATACAGGCAGATCACTTTGTTGTGACATGTTGCATACTGACCGATTACTCCGTGCTGACATGTAGTATAAGGACAGATCACTCTGTTCTGACATGTTGTATAGTGACAGATCACTCTGTGCTGGCATGTGGTATACAGGCAGATCACTTTGTTGTGACATGTTGCATACTGACCGATTACTTCGTGCTGACATGTGGTTTAAGGGCAGATCACCTTGTTCTGACATGTTGTATAGTGACAGATCACTTTGTGCTGACATGTGGTATACAGTCAGATCACTTTGTTGTGATATGTCGCATACTGACCGATTACTCCGTGCTGACATGTTGTATAGTGACAGATCACTCTGTGCTGGCATGTGGTATACAGGCAGATCACTTTGTTGTGACATGTTGCATACTGACCGATTGCTTCGTGCTGACATGTGGTTTATGAGCAGATCACTTTGTTCTGACATGTATAGTGACAGATCACTCTGTGCTGGCACGTGGTATACAGGCAGATCTTTTTATTGCGATATGTTGCATACTGACCGATTACTCCGTGCTGACATGTTGTATAGTGACAGATCACTTTGTGCTGGCATGTGGTATACAGGCAGATCACTTTGTTGCGATATGTTGCATACTGACCGATTACTCCGTGCTGACATGTGGTATAAGGGCAGATCACCTTGTTCTGACATGTTGTATAGTGACAGATCACTCTGTGCTGGCATGTGGTATACAGGTAGATCACTTTGTTGTGACATGTTGCATACTGACCGATTGCTTCGTGCTGACATGTGGTTTAAGGGCAGATCACTTTGTTCTGACATGTATAGTGACAGATCACTCTGTGCTGGCATGTGGTATACAGGCAGATCACTTTGTTGTGACATGTTGCATACTGACCGATTGCTTCGTGCTGACATGTGGTATAAGGGCAGATCACCTTGTTCTGACATGTTGTATAGTGACAGATCACTCTGTGCTGGCATGTGGTATACAGGCAGATCACTTTGTTCTGACATGTATAGTGACAGATCACTCTGTGCTGGCATGTGGTATACAGGCAGATCACTTTGTTGCGATATGTTGCATACTGACCGATTACTCCGTGCTGACATGTGGTATACGGGCAGATCCATTTGTTCTGACATGTTGTACTGTGACATCACTCTGTGCTTTTGAGTCTCATTAAACATAAGCTTTAGAAGGACTTAGATAATTCCAGGTGATCTGTTGTTATACTTTTAGAAGGAAAAAATGAAATGGAATTTAATTCAGTTGATGGTTGTCGTCATGCCGGTGCCATTCGTTATCCAGCGTCACGTGTCAGCTTGTATTCAGTAATTGCAAGAACCTTACAATTTAATTCATTGAAGACAATTGCTTCGTGCAGTCTGGGACTTTATGACGTCAACCATTATTAACTATATTCTTTGATATAATCTATTATTGTTTTGCTCAATTTATGTTTGTAAAACATCCTACAATTTTACCACCAATTATTCTTTTCATGTAGTAAATATGATGCAATTTTACCATTGACTGTACCGCTTCACTCAATGCGATATCTTTTTGTACTAACAGTTTTGACAGTTATCCTAGAAGCACACTCATTTAATTAAAACTCCTTACGTAGACATGTTAAAATAAAATTTACATTCTTACAAAAAACATGTGCTTTATATTGTAAATTCAATTTAAAAAATGTTTGCCAATAGTTGGGTATGTTTTTAATTACTGTAAAACGTAGGGCTATATTATGCAGATGTCAGCTTCGTTTTCTATGTATAAATTGTCATTTGCCTATAAACAAGGTTGTTATGATTTTATTTAAGGCAGGGGGCAGATAGGATGAAAACCATCTTCTCACCCAACTTATACAGTCAAGAGTGGCTTTCCTAACCAATTCCGATCATACTGTCAAATTAATCACTTAAACAATAGTTTATGACTATCCGAAATTTAAATTTAGTAAATTTGTTAAAACTTACTGAGACAGAACGTTTTCGATCGCTAAGTTGCGATCTTCATCAGTGTCTTCTGCGAGTCATAAACTAGTGTTTAAGTGATTATTAAGATTCACCGAACGTAATGGACTACAAAATTCAAGAATACTTTCAAATATTTCTCGAATGATTAGCTGAAGTACCCTATATTTACCATTTATTGTAACTCATAAAATGGCCTTTATATTTTTGTTTTTTTCCTATTCTCTCTCTCTCTCTCTCTCCCTCTTTCGTTAAAACTAATGCAATATTTTTCGTCGGTGGCATGATAGATCCAAGATATCCGTACAACACGTTTATATACCCATATTTCTCACGTCTCAACTTTTTTCATTACTTTACGGCCAGTAACTTTATAAGAAAAACACATTTCCAGCAAAAGATTGTCCTTTGTAAAGGGGGAATGACAGGTGTCTCAGAGGGTGGCAAAGCAATTTAAATACAAAAAATATGTGATGAAATCGTTTTTACTGCTGAATAAAACAGTGGAAAGTTTATGCAAGTTAATAACCTTTCATTTTGTGGAGTATATACAAAATGTTATTGTAAATTTCATGCCACAATTGTGATTGTTCTTCACACTATTAGAACGCAAATAAAGTTTTTGATTGTGTCGTTGTACAGTAGATAGGGCAAAGGTTATTTTATCTTTACACTAGTTGTTTTTAGGTATCGCTTTTAAAGTACTTTTGTAGCCACTGTATTAGTGGGCTATTAGTAGTTTTATAAAATGAATAGTTGGTTCTCTTCTCTTATATGTATGTCGTGTGAGGACATGCTTGGAAAATATTTCTAATTTCAGAAAACGCTATCAGATTGTTGGAATGTTACACTTGCGTTTGACGTTTTCTAGCGTTCAAGCAAACATTATTTTTATTCATTAAAATGTAGATTGTTCAATAGTGTTCTAGGCTGAATCACATCTTAGAATACACATTTTAGAATCAAATCTTATAATATACGCCTTCATACGAAAACGTTATACGATAAGGACTTCTTCAACATACCGTGCGATAAATTATATAATGAATCATTATACGTTATAGAATGAGGAGTGTTTCGGTATATGTCTCGATAAATTATATAATGAATCATTAAATGTTATAGAATAAGGAATCTTTCGGTATATGTCTCGATAAATTATATAATAAATCATTATATCTTATAGAATGAGGAGTCTTTCGGTATATGTTTCGATAAATTATATAATGAATCATTATATCTTATAGAATGAGGAGTCTTTCGGTATATGTTTCGATAAATTATATAATGAATCATTAAATGGTATAGAATGAGAAGTCTTTCGGTATATGTCTCGATAAATCATATAATGAATCATTATATCTTATAGAATGAGGAGTCTTTCGGTTTATGACTCGATAAATTATATAATAAATCATTATACGTTATAGAATGAGGAGTCTTTCGGTATATGTCTCGATAAATTATATAATGAATCATTATACGTTATAGAATGAGGAGTCTTTCGGTATATGTCTCGATAAATTATATAATGAATCATTATACGTTATAGAATGAGGAGTCTTTCGGTATATGTCTCGATAAATTATATAATGAATCATTAAATGTTATAGAATGAGGAGTCTTTCGGTATATGTCTCGATAAATTATATAATGAATTATTACATGTTATAGAATGAGGAGTCTTTCGGTATATGTCTCGATAAATTATATAATGAATCATTATATCTTATAGAATGAGGAGTCTTTCGTCATATGTCTCGATAAATTATATAATGAATCATTAAATGTTATAGAATGAGAAGTCTTTCGGTATATGTCTCGATAAATTATATAATGAATCATTATATCTTATAGAATGAGGAGTCTTTCGGTATATGTCTCGATAAATTATATAATGAATCATTATATCTTATAGAATGAGGAGTCTTTCGGTATATGTCTCGATAAATTATATAATGAATCATTAAATGTTATAGAATGAGGAATCTTTCGGTATATGTCTCGATAAATTATATAATGAATCATTATACTTATAGAATGAGAAGTCTTTCGGTATATGTCTCGATAAATTATATAATGAATCATTTTATCTTATAGAATGAGGAGTCTTTCGGTATATGTCTCGACAAATTATATAATGAATCATTACATGTTATAGAATGAGGAGTCTTTCGGTATATGTCTCGATAAATTATATAATGAATCTATATATCTTATAGAATGAGGAGTCTTTCGGTATATGTCTCGATAAATTATATAATGAATCATTAAATGTTATAGAATGAGAAGTCTTTCGGTATATGTCTCGATAAATTATATTATGAATCATTAAATGTTATAGAATGAGAAGTCTTTCGGTATATGTCTCGATAAATTATATTATGAATCATTAAATGTTATAGAATGAGGAGTCTTTCGTCATATGTCTCGATAAATTATATAATGAATCATTAAATGTTATAGAATGAGAAGTCTTTCGGTATATGTCTCGATAAATTATATAATGAATCATTAAATGTTATAGAATGAGAAGTCTTTCGGTATATGTCTCGATAAATTATATTATGAATCATTAAATGTTATAGAATGAGGAGTCTTTCGTCATATGTCTCGATAAATTATATAATGAATCATTAAATGTTATAGAATGAGAAGTCTTTCGGTATATGTCTCGATAAATTATATAATGAATCATTAAATGTTATAGAATGAGAAGTCTTTCGGTATATGTCTCGATAAATTATATTATGAATCATTAAATGTTATAGAATGAGGAGTCTTTCGTCATATGTCTCGATAAATTATATAATGAATCATTAAATGTTATAGAATGAGAAGTCTTTCGGTATATGTCTCGATAAATTATATTATGAATCATTAAATGTTATAGAATGAGGAGTCTTTCGGTATATGTCTCGATAAATTATATAATGAATCATTAAATGTTATAGAATGAGGAGTCTTTCGGTATATGTCTCGATAAATTATATAATGAATCATTATATCTTATAGAATGAGGAGTCTTTCGGTATATGTCTCGATAAATTATATAATGAATCATTATATCTTATAGAATGAATCATTATATCTTATAGAATGAGGAGTCTTTCGGTATATGTCTCGATAAATTATATAATGAATCATTAAATGTTATAGAATGAGGAGTCTTTCGGTATATGTCTCGATAAATTATATAATGAATCATTATATCTTATAGAATGAGGAGTCTTTCGGTATATGTCTCGATAAATTATATAATGAATTATTATATCCTATAGAATGAGGAGTCTTTCGGTATATGTCTCGATAAATTATATAATGAATCATTATATCTTATAGAATGAGGAGTCTTTCGGTATATGTCTCGATAAATTATATAATGAATCATTATATCTTATAGAATGAGGAGTCTTTCCCCATATGTCTCGATAAATTATATAATGAATCATTATATCTTATAGAATGAGGAGTCTTTCGATATATGTCTCGATAAATTATATAATGAATCATTATATCTTATAGAATGAGGAGTCTTTCGGCATATGTCTCGATAAATTATATAATGAATCATTAAATGTTATAGAATGAGGAGTCTTTCGCCATATGTCTCGATAAATTATATAATGAATTATTACATGTTATAGAATGAGGAGACTTTCGCCATATGTCTTGATAAATTATATAATGAATTATTACATGTTATAGAATGAGGAGTATTTCGCCATATGTCTTGATAAATTTAAAAATAAATGTCCTGGCGAAAAAGCAATGCTGGTTATCATCGCCAAACAGAATAACGACAATTAATAAAATGATTAAATCTACATAACCAACGACAATTTAATCTAAAACATAACCGTAAAAATAAGTAACAAAATAGCAATAACGAGCAATATAACATTAGAGATATAATAAATAACAATAAATAAAAAGAAAAATAAATAAATATGAAACATCACACAACAATAAACTAAAAATAAATAGTATCAAAACAAAAATATAATCTAACGATAAAGATATAACAACAATTATATACCAATAAAAAACGATAAATAAAAAAAAACTATAACAATATAGTTTAAAACGTAATCTAGAAAATAAATACATACAAGTTGGTTGACAACTAATCAATATCTAAACACACAAACAAAGGTAAATTAAACAATGAGGAATCTTTTGGCATATCCTCCTATAAATTATACAATGAGTCTTTCTGCGTATGTATTGGTAAATTATACATCGAGAGATCTTTCGGCCCTTGCCCTTATAAATTATAAGAGACTTTCGGCGTATGTATTGATAAATTATACAATGAGGAGTCTTTAGACATATATCTTGATAAATTATTCAATTAGGAATTTTTCAATATCAGTTCTATTGAATTATACAATGACATCTTTAAACCATCATATCTAATTAAGTATTGCCAGAAAGATATTACCAATTATTTTCACTATTGAAAGAACAGTTTTCTACTCAATTAGAACTTTGCGCAATAGAATATTTTAATCCTATAATTTATTTCTAACGGTTTAAAAATAAATACAAATCATACGAAACAGCGGTCTTTTTGAAGAGAAAATCTTTCACACTTACTCGGCGCCCCTGTTGTTTCTTTAAATGGGGTAACTTTTACTATTTCTTATCGTGTCGCGGAACCCAATACGAGTTCAGCAAAGTTCGTGAGAGATCGGAGAACTTTGGGAAACGAAATTAAAAACAAAATAGGAATAAACTAGCAACTTGAATATAACGTGTTATATATCGATTTTGTAAAATAGTTGTTTTATTTGTATATGACTGTCTTATAGCCTTATTGCATTTAATTATCGATACATTTGTAAGCTACAATATGGATATGGGAGAATTCGTTGTAAAATAATTTTCATTTGCAATTCCAATTCATAAAATAATGAACAATTAAAATTTAAAATATATCAATAGAATTCATAGAGTTGCACAATACAAACTCTCAACACTAGAGTTTTCATCTAGATTAAAACCTAGTGCTTAATAAATTATTTAGGTGTTTGGTATAATTTAATGTCTATACACTTAGTTCTTTATACGTCCGATTTATCTAATTTTGCTTCTTCTCAAGGTATAGGTCTTTCAGTTTGTGTGTAATTTATTTCTTTCCAAAAGAGCAAAATGATGGACACGTCGTTTTGTTCCCCTTTTATTACACTTGTATCGCTAAATTTATGTCAGCTGCATTCACGTGATATATTGAGGCGGGGGAAGGAGCAACTGTTTAGAATGATTTATTTTATGCTTCAATATATATAGTATTTTAGAAATTAATATTAATGTCTTTTAATCTTAAATAGACTAAATATCCTATTGTAAACTCTCTCTCTCCCTCACGCACACACATCCAAACGCGCGGTCGCACGTGACTAAGCAGACAAAATAGTGACAAAATCCAGTTAATATATAGACCTAACTTGAACGAGTGAATTAATAACTATTAAATACCTATAGATTTAATTTATAAGAATTGTTACCAGTAAGGATGTTAAATTATGTGCTGTTACGAGTTTTGTAGGTGAAAAGTGACGTAAAATTTGTTTTTGTTAAAATTCATTTATAATTAAAGTACGAACGTATTACACACACACACTTATATATATATATATATATATATATATATATATATATATATATATATATATATAATAAATGAATGTGTTTGTTAAAAAAATATTCATAAAACATCATATATATATATATATATATATATATATATATATATATTAAAACAACATAGGTTATTGAAATACAAGAATTTTTATTAATTTATATCCAAAGCTTTTCGTTGGCAAACAGTACCAACATCATCAGGAATGAAAATTACACTAATGTAAGCTATAGTTACTATAGGCCTATAGCTTACATTATTGTAATTTTCATTCCTGATGATGTTGGTACTGTTTGCCAACGAAAAGCTTTGGATATAAATTAATAAATATTCTTGTATTTCAATAACCTATGTTGTTTTAAATTATTAAACAAGAAAACGTATTTTATATATATATATATATATATATATATATATATATATATATATATATATAATACGTTTTCTTGTTTACAATCATCAGGAATGATTGCAATTTTCATTCCTGATGATGTTGGTACTGTTTACCAACGAAAAGCTTTGGATATAAATTAATAAATATTTTCTTGTATTTGAATAACCTATGTTGTAAATATATATATATATATATATATATATATATATATATATATATATATATATATATATGTGTGTGTGTGTGTGTGTATGTGTTTGTTTGTGTTTGTGTTTGTGTGTGTGTGTGTGTGTGTGTGTGTATAAATTTGCAACACTATTTTCTTGTATTCACTTACACTATAATGTATTTTACTTAAACAGAAATTTTACTTGGTATATATGCAAGTTAACTTTCGAAAACTTTAATTACGTGTCTCCATTTTCGAGAATCAACAGAGTCTCATGTATGAAGTAAGATTTTTGTTTACGTACATTATAGTGTAAGTACTAGTGCTAATGTATGTATATATATATATATATATATATATATATATATATATATATATATATATATATATGTACTAGTGTAATAATTCTTTGAATATATCTTTAATTTATTTAGATGCTATAAATGGCTAAATGATACATAGGTAGATAGACAGAGGAAGAGAAAAATAGTCATACAAACAGATAGGAAACGAGAAAGAGTTTGAAATAGTTTTTTTTTTCATATAATGTAATTATATGATAGGTTCAATTAAACGGCTCTATTCATAAACATGTCATCTATCTATATATTGTAATCCGTGGGAAATACAAAACTGCCTACAAATTGTATTTTTTATCTTCGGAAATTTAATAAGTATAATTTTTTTGAATAAATCTACCTTTACATATTTTTTGAATAAATGATTTGTAATAATCCAATAAGATCGAGGTATGAGACCCTACCAAACAATTTTCTTCTATTCCATGTTCAGGCAATAGTTTTTTTCAGCTCCTTTTCCCCCTACATATCATTTTCCAATAACTCATTTACTAGGGGCTAAGAGTGTCAATCCCGCCTTAGGGTTTTTCGCACGGAACTCAGAAAATTTTCTATATCACTAGATTCACGAACTGTCAATACTAACCTGCTAAACAAGGTTATACTAAGCCTACAATTAGTTTTGCTAGCCTGACCAGTTTAAAAAGAAAAGTAAAAGTAATAAAATAGACCATAAAAATATTTTAAAATTTAATAACGTAGCAAATTATTAAAAAATTTATATAATGTAAAAATATTTATTACGATAATTATTAGGAATAAAAATTTAATCCCCCTAAACATTGACAGCAATTAGATAAGTACAATATCTGTTTTGGAATCTGTAAAGATGTGAAACTTGTAGCCATTTCACTAAACTCCCGATAGTAAGTAGCCTACGTGTACTTGAAGTATCATACTCACCATTCGCAATTTTCCTTAACAGCTTTTTTTGTTCTAATAAATATATTAGCACAATTTTATATTAATAAAATGTTTATACTATATGGTATTCTATTTTATTTCAATGTATTTGAGAAAAAAACCCACAACAATGAGTTTTTCTAACCATACCGTAATTCTAGAATTATCAAACCTGTTACGTAACAGTGAGAGGGATTTTGCAGTATCAAAGTGTTCTTGTCAAACTTGCCATAAAACAGTTTTATTGGCACTTGGCAAGAGCTTGTAACAAACATTTACCTCGATCCAATTGATGCAATAAAGCACATTTTCCTTTTATTGGCTTCGTATATGTTCGTGCTCTGTAGAGCTGCAACGACCCGCGTAAATATCGTGACGTCATCCTTACTTTTGCATAGAGGTGTTTCTTGCGTAACAATATAGGAGTAGTGATACGTTTCTGTTCCACAAAGATTTTAACGATCCGTGGAATATGAAGTATGAATTAAAACAAGTAATATAACAACAACGACAAAAATTAAAGTAAATTCCTACTGAGGTCAACAAAGAAACTGTTCACTTATTTCCAGTTTGTTTCTTTGTTTTATTGTTTACATTTATTTTTAACCTCAGAGTACTATTTATAATACTGTGTGATAACCATAAAAACAGTTTAAGGTAGTACAATTTCTATAAATCTTTGAAAAATGAATGTCTATGTATCGAAAAGTTGGACTTTTGCATGTACCAGTGCGAAAGCATGCTAGACGAGTATCTTTTGATACATCGAAAGGTTAGACCCTTTTGATTCTGAAGATTCACAGTTCGAATACCGATAGGCTTCCCAAATTTTTATAATTTAATTATTGAACAAATATTTGAACAAACTTTAATAACATCAATAGTCATCCTCTACAGGTTTAAAAAAGGTTTATTTGAACTTGATTGGATAAATAAAAATGAAATTTATTAATGATTTAAAATTTTTACAAGATATATATCAGGAAAGTGGTAATAGAGATAATAGAAGGAATTTTAAAAAAATTATAAACTAATAGAACCTCATTTTGTGAAATCTTCAATAAAAGATTGTTCTGCTGTCTGGATTTAAAAAACCCTGATCGAAGTGTGACTTTACACATGTTATTTCTAAACCTGGCGATATTACTTGCATGGAGAGTTCTAATAAGTTTATATACAAAGCTACAAAACAAAGTTTTTAAATCATTTTATAATTACGTTCCTTGTCTGTCAGTTCTACAGTATACAGTTTACTATATTCAGCAATTTACAAAACTCTATTATTATTTAGTATTTGCATTTGTTATTATTTAATTAACATAATAAATTAATTAGGGTAGAGATAGACTCCTCACATTTCCTTGTTTGAGAGCAGCTTTACTTCAGCCAAGCGCCCTCCTCCCGACGTCACAATTTCTTCACATCACCAGTATAAGGGGATAATTATGTCATTTATTTATTACTACTTAAATCCATCCCTCCGATAAAGAGTAAGTATACTTCAAGTACATGGACCTGCACATATGTTGTAATGTTTCCCTTGCTATGTTTAAGATATTTACCTAACCTCTTATAAACAAATGCACTCTTAAGAAAGTACAGGCTTCAAGTCAGTCAGATTACTGGATCGAGGCTTTAGTCCTGTCCCATTTCGATTAGGGGTAGCATATCCCTCAGGTTATCTACTTGTCTACATTTCCAATGCAGATAGTTGAGTAGAAGAACCTAAGCTTCATCTCGTGATTTGATGTTCTCTGCGATATAGGGGTACTCGCCTTCTTGAGGAACACTTGTCTCCTTTTGTCTTGTTTTCTTTAGGGAAATTATTATTTAGGTAGTTTTAAAATATAATACTTATTCATTTAGACCCACGTGCAAAATATAAAGAAAAGCTTATATTAAACAAATAATAACTCGCGAGTCATAGCAAGAGACACGTGATGCGCAGGAAGGGAGCCATCTGTCAGCTACTCTTTCACACCTAGGCACAGCGGTTGTTGCGGACCGATGTGTATAGCAGCGAGGTTCGACTTACACTGAGTCAACGGATATTGTAAATGGCAAGTAGTCATCTATACACCGACTGGCTAAGTCTCTTGCTTTGTCTAGCGTGAAATATATTTGTAATTTAATCCTAACAAAACTTAACGTTTTTAATGTTTTATATTTGAATGAAAAACGTGAAACCTTTTCCAGAATTGAAGTCTAAATTCATATAGCTTTTAACAGTTCAGCAGTTTATTCGTTTCAGGATGATCGCCAAGTTTGAATATTACTACATAGAGAATAACTAATTGTGAATGTAGGTAGGAACATACAACCCGGTGTTTGAGATACAGGGTGTCTACGTGTGCAGGGCCAAGTAGACCCCCAAGAGTAGATCTACACTCTATCGTGCACTTAGAATGTTAGGTACTCGTTCTTATACTCTTTCTTAGTGTTCTGTTAGGTGTACATAATTAATTTGAAAAATAAATGTAATTTCCTATAAATTGTTAGGAAATAGGTTTATACCGTTCTCGGCCACGAACGCTCACCCTTAACGACCAGTCCGATGTCGCCCGGAAAAATTCAAAGGTTTTCACAGATTGCAATAGAGACCATAATAGAAACGCTTGCGAGGGAGGGGGTTAGAGTTTAGCATCTATTTACTAAGACCACAGCACCGAACCCAAATTAATTTCCCATTACAAAATTCCCTTACAAAGCTGGGGCTCAAATACTAATCCATGCAATAATAAACCACGTAAACTCTATTTACATTTTAATAGCATTCAAAGTGAAATAATAAAATTACATCGTAAATTAATTAAAAGTTTGGCCTCCAGTTAATTCAACCGAAGGTCGTTAATTAAAACCACACTACCCCCAAGGAAAACTTTGGAAATTGAAATGCTTTTTAATTTGCTATGAAGCAGTTGGTAGCTTGCGGAACAGTGATATAATTAACATTACTCCTAAGTTGGCTGCTGTCATAGTACATATTTACCCTACTATCAGAGCGTTATAATTTGTTTAGTGACGCAATAGGAATTTATTACGTTGTTTATATACCTGTGAACATAAACTCTATAGAGTAAAGCAGCAAAACAAATTTCCAGGGAGATTTTAGTATAGACATTCTTTGGAGCGGGACTAAGTTTATACCTGCAAGGCAAAATTTTGAAAAATAAATCCCGTTTTACACCATTCTAACAATTAAAGCGATACATAAGTTATGAATATTGTTGAATTTAATTTTCTTGTTTTAAATATATTACAAAATTAAACATTAAGTAATGGCCATATATTTGAGTACATTTTCCAAACATTAAAATATTTTTGTTAGTATTTTTTGTTAATAAAACATAGATTTTATTTTAGGAAAGGCAAAAATTTAAATTTTTTGTTTTAAATATATTACAGAATTAAACAATAAATAATGGCCATATGTTTGAGTACATTTTCCAAACATTAAAATACTTTTGTTAGGATTTTATTGTTAAAAAGACATAATATTTTTGTTAGGAAAGTCAAAAAGTTTAATTTTCTTGTTTTAAATATACTACAAAATTAAACATTAAATAATGGCCATATATTGAGTAGATTTTTCAAACATTAAAATATTTTTGTTAGGATTTTTTGTTAAAAAGACATAGATTTTATTTTAGGAAAGGCAAAAATTTAATTTTCTTGTTTTACATGTATTACAAAATTAAACATTAAATAATGGATATATATTTAAGTACATTTTCCAAACATTAAAATATTTTTGTTAGGATTTGTTTGTTAAAAAGACATAACATTTTTGTTAGGAAAGGCAAAAAGGTATAAAGTTTAATGTTCTTGTTTTAAATATATTACGAAATTAAACATTAAATAATGGCCATATATTTGAGTACATTTTCCAAACATTAAAATATTTTTGTTAGGATTTTTTTGTTAAAAAGATATAACTTTTATGTTAGGAAAGCCAGAAAATTTAATTTTCTTTCTAAAATTAAACATCTAGTTAGAGATATATTTGAGCACATTTCTCTAAACATTAAAATATTCTAATTTTTCAATCATTAAAATATTTTTGTTAAGATTTCTTTTGTTAAAAAGACTTGGAAAAGTGTAATTTTTATGTTAGTAAAGGTAAACAATTTGTACAAAAACTCTTGACATAACACTAGTCACAAATTTTCTAACCTGATGTATATTTCTGCTAACAGGTAACCGTCCTCAGAGGTATGACGCAACATACTTAGAAGCATTTTAAATTTTCTATTTTACAAACTACAAATCTAAACAAATATTGAGTTTATGAGGCTTGTTTGAAAGTTGTGTAAGACCCTCATAGTCTGTTATAGCGAGTTTTCCATGAACAGACAACTTAGATAGGACTTTAAAGCGCTCTTTGAAAGTTTTATTACTCAATTATCGCATACATGGCAATGTGTTTGAAGGTTCCTTTGAAATTCCTTACAGACATTGTGTATGCGAATTTATTTATAGTTCGTAGGTTATAAATCAACTATTTATGTGCAAAAACTAACATTAATTGTAATATTTGAATTACCATGAGAGAAATTGAAATAATTGTAAAAACGTGTAGCATAACTGGTTTCTAGCCTGTAAAAAAATTAAAACAAGGATTGTTTTTGGAGAGTTTGTTCCCCAAAACCCCATTGCTGCTCCCTGGGCTAACATAGAACGTTTTAAAAAAGGATTTTGTAACCTAGCTGGAACTTGCCTGTAGCCTGTAGGTCATTAATTATTTGTTATTAATGAAACTACATTACTAATACCAATGTATAAATATTTTATCGCAGTTATTTTAAAGTGAGGTTAAATTTGCTTCATTTAGTTTAACCATCTCCACTTGGCAGATATGGGCAGTATTCTGTTAGAGCATTCACCCATAACCTACACCACTAACTTCGTTAGCGACTGTTGTTGGATTACTCCACATTGACAGGTGATTGGCTCCGCAGAGGGGATGTAAGGGGCCAATTGAGTTACTGTTTGGTTCAGAGATATATTCTACTAACAGTGGTAAAAAACACACCAAGATAATTGTTTTTGTGATTTTAAATTGAATTTGAATTTCGCGTAATGAGAAAATATGAGTTATTAAGAATTATTTGTTTTGTTCCTATAACCTTTCTTATTAACTAACAAAAAGATTAAAATGTTAAATTAAAAAGAGTGTTTGTTATTATAATATATCTATAAATACCTGTAATTTTTTGACTATAAAAATGGTGTTTCAACCCCCTTAGTTTCCGTTCCCTTTCAAGTATATAAACATATTCTGGTACTATTTTATTAAAAACAAATATAGATATGTAGGCCCTACAAGTAGATAAAGCTGATCTCATCCGACTTTGTTGAGTTACGAAGCCGATTGGACAGACTTACTTAATCGCAACAATTATAAAGGTCTTGATGTCGCCTATGTATCTTTAGTATAGCGGGTTATTTTTCTAATTGGTTTCTGCCAAATATTACCCTTTATAGTTATGAACCAAAGGCCGGCCCTTTGGAATGAAACTGATCTTCATGATTAAAGCTCTGATATGGTCAGATCTTAATTGGATCCAAATAACAATTTTTTCGCGTTATGGAATAACTGTCTAAAGCATTTTTTTAAAAATTACCTTCAAATTGGGTTGTAAATTACAAATTGTGCTCAGGAATGTACTTGAAAGATGCCATTTAAGTACATTGCGCGAATTTAAGAGTGGAGTACCTAAACTGTTGGAAAAAAACATTCATTTTGTACAGTGTCATATGTAGTGTAAAGTAAAATTAGTGTCTTTTAAAAAAATAATATTTTTGGCTTGTGAAGATAAAAGTTTATTAATTTTTCTGTGGACTTTAAAACACCACGAAAAACCTTAAACCAAGGCATGAGGAGCCAGCAGAGAAAAGGAGTTGCCACCACTTAGCAGTCGCGGCCGCACGCCGTCCACAACTGGCAGTAGCTGACTTCCCACTTCTGACAGGCCGCGACTATATCCAGGACCACCAGGTCTCGCGGAATCCGATACGTATCCGTTGTGTCTCGATAGTAACATGAATGGCATCACATCTCACCTTGCCTGAGCTGGACACCTAGCTATCCAGAATAGATCGTTAATGGGAGGATCGACGCTGAATGGCTCAACAGCCACGAGTGGATATTATCCTCGCAGAATCCGATACGTATCCGTTGTGTCTCGATAGTATCATGAATGGCATCACATCTCACCCTGCCTGAGCTGGACAACCATCTATCCAGAATAGGTTGTTAATGGGAGGATCGACGCTGAATGGCTCAACAGCCACGAGTGGATATTATCCTCGCAGAATCCGATACGTATCCGTTGTGTCTCGATAGTATCATGAATGGCATCACATCTCACCCTGCCTGAGCTGGACAACCATCTATCCAGAATAGGTTGTTAATGGGAGGATCGACGCTGAATGGCTCAACAGCCACGAGTGGATATTATCCTCGCAGAATCCGATACGTATCCGTTGTGTCTCGATCGTATCATGAATGGCATCACATCTCACCCTGCCTGAGCTGGACAACCAGCTATCCAGAATAGATCGTTAATGGGAGTGTCGACACTGAATGGCTCAACAGCCACGAGTGGATATTATCCTCGCAGAAACCGATACGTGTCCGTTGTGTCTCGATAGTATCATGAATGCCATCCCATCTCTCCCTGGCTGAGCTGGACAACCGTCTCTCCAGAATAGGTTGTTATTGGGAGGATCGACGCTGAATGGCTCAACAGCCAAGAGTGGGTATTAACCTCGCAGAATCCGATACCTGTCAGTTGTGCCTCGATAGTATCATGAATGGCATCACATCTCACCCTGCCTGAGCTGGATAACCAGCTATCCAGAATAGATCGTTAATGGGAGTGTCGACACTGAATGGCTCAACAGCCACGAGTGGATATTATCCTCGCAGAAACCGATACGTGTCCGTTGTGTCTCGATAGTATCATGAATGGCATCACATCTCACCTTGCCTGAGCTGGATAACCAGCTATCCAGAATAGATCGTTAATGGGAGGATCGACACTGAATGGCTCAACAGCCACGAGTGGATATTATCCTCGCAGAAACCGATACGTGTCCGTTGTGTCTCGATAGTATCATGAATGGCATCACATCTCACCTTGCCTGAGCTGGATAACCAGCTATCCAGAATAGATCGTTAATGGGAGGATCGACACTGAATGGCTCAACAGCCACGAGTGGATATTATCCTCGCAGAAACCGATACGTGTCCGTTGTGTCTCGATAGTAACATGAATGGCATCACATCTCACCTTGCCTGAGCTGGATAACCAGCTATCCAGAATAGATCGTTAATGGGAGGATCGACACTGAATGGCTCAACAGCCACGAGTGGATATTATCCTCGCAGAAACCGATACGTGTCCGTTGTGTCTCGATAGTATCATGAATGGCATCACATCTCACCCTGCCTGAGCTGGACACCTAGCTATCCAGAATAGATCGTTAATGGGAGTGTCGACACTGAATGGCTCAACAGCCACGAGTGGATATTATCCTCGCAGAATCCGATACGTATCCGTTGTGTCTCGATAGTATCATGAATGGCATCACATCTCACCCTGCCTGAGCTGGATAACCAGCTATCCAGAATAGATCGTTAATGGGAGAGTTGACACTGAATGGCTCAACAGCCACGAGTGAATATTAACCTCGCAGAATCCGATACGTATCCGTTGTGTCTCGATAGTATCATGAATGGCATCACATCTCACCCTGCCTGAGCTGGACACCCAGCTATCCAGAATAGATCGTTAATGGGAGAGTTGACACTGAATGGCTCAACAGCCACGAGTGAATATTAACCTCGCAGAATCCGATACGTATCCGTTGTGTCTCGATAGTATCATGAATGGCATCACATCTCACCCTGCCTGAGCTGGATAACCAGCTATCCAGAATAGATCGTTAATGGGAGTGTCGACACTGAATGGCTCAACAGCCACGAGTGAATATTAACCTCGCAGAATCCGATACGTATCCGTTGTGTCTCGATAGTATCATGAATGGCATCACATCTCACCCTGCCTGAGCTGGACACCTAGCTATCCAGAATAGATCGTTAATGGGAGTGTCGACACTGAATGGCTCAACAGCCACGAGTGGATATTATCCTCGCAGAAACCGATACGTGTCCGTTGTGTCTCGATGATATCTTGAATGGGGACCACTTCTGAACCTGCATCGAGTTGGTTAACCAACTCTTCAGAATCGGTAAAAACGTTGAGGCTCGACACTGAATGGCTCAACAGCTGAGTGCGAGTATTTACTAAAGTAAAGTATAACCGGATGCCAGATAGTTACTTAGACAACTACGGATATTTACACCACGGTTAGTATTTAAGCTTAAGAATCCTAAAATATTTAGAACATTTTTCTATTTTAAAATTTAAAGATGGCCTAGACATTTTTTCCTTATGTTATCATGTGTTTTTACACACAGATCGTTTTTTGTTTCGCCTAAATGGTATTGTTGGTAAATACGTAGATTTAATTTTACTTTAGACAATCTTCAAATGCAGTAGTAACAACTTTTTCTTATCGGAGAAATATTTACTTATAGTGAACAAGTTTTTTAATTGCATTCAATTACTTCAAGTTTATTAACATTTTCAATTTTGAGTAAAAGTTATTTAAATTTATTCGTTATTTCATCCGTTATTTCCCTGCACGAATAACGTAAAGCCGTCGATATTATTTATTTTATCGTAAAATAATAACTCGACTAAATTTAAAAGTTCGGATGTTATCATTTTTCTTTCAATTAAAAATTTACATAATAAAACATTCAACAGTCTTTCAAAAATATTTTCCCGATATTTAGACGTTCCTGTCACCAGCAGGATTGCTGTAAATTGAATTTTATATCAAACTGTGTTGAATATTTTATAAAAGAATCCTTATTTGCATAAACGAAGGACGAAACTTTGTAGAATGAAAACTTGATGCGTTTATAAGCCAGCTGCCGTCGTTGTCATGGTTTCAGTCTTACATAATATGGGTTAGTGAGGTCCTTGCCCGTGTTTTGGTGTTTTCAGATAATGGTTTAAAAATTCATGAATAAATGTTTGAGATTTTTGTCAGCAAATGTTTGTCCTGAGTTTTTTTTAAAGTGTTACTACTAAATATATCTGCAATACAAATTATATTTGTTTTAAGGCTATTTATACAGGAAATTAACGCGTAACAAGTTATATAAACGAAAAGGTTTTTAAAGTATCAAAACAAATTCCTACTTGAAGCCTGAATGAGGATATCTATCTACCGACCCACTCGTAACCAGAATAGTTGATACCAGCGTGACTGTGGGAAAGATAGAAGATAACTTGGCCAAGCTGAAGATATAGGCAACAGAAAATACAAAGGTAGCACAGCGGAGTCTACTAATGCAATAAGTGAAACACTGTCGCAACGAATCTCAAGCTCATGATGTACAACTAGCGTCAGTCTAAATTAGGAAGCCTTGGTACCAATGTGGAAGAACCAGAAAGACCGGTCTGGTCAACAGTCGTAGCCTGAAAAAAAGAAGAGTGCCTCAACCAGAGGCTACGGTTTCTACCGCTTTTCCAGAAATAATCGGGTCTACTAAGCCTTTCCCAACCCTCTAAAATATCTCGTCTGACTAATTCCGTCGAGGTAATGAAATGTTTTGTTTAGCCATACCTATAGGCGAAGCCTAAGGGCGCGAACAGTACAAGTGGGACGCGGTAGAGGTGTAGGTCGCGATGGAAGCCACTAGTTAAGTCGCGGTCGGTATCAAGAGCACATAGTGAGTAGGTCGCCTGCGCTGCTTAGTAAAGCTCAGGCTGGCGTTGTTTTTGTTATTATATAAGCTTATTTACAATATTTATAATATATATTGCTTATTATTATATAACCAATAATAGTGGATACCTTCACGAGGAAATTGGAAACAATACTTCATTATACGAAGTACATATTGACTTATACTAAGTACTAACTACCGATGTTGACAGTGAAAAGTGTTATATGGCTGTGGAAAGAATGGGATGACCTTGAATGGACCAATCAGAGCGAACCAGCCTGCTAGACCGAAGCATCCACGTAAAATTTTGTTTTGTTTTCAAAAAGCATCGATGTTTCAGTAAGCATCCCGCAAGGCATCGCGATACATCTCCACCTCGACCTACCCGTTGCGTTCTGCTCCTTACATTATACAACTCCGTGTGTTTGATTTACATGGATGTCGACATCGACTGCGACAGCGACCTACACCTCCGCCGCGACCCACTTCGAACCCTAAGACTGAAGTTTACCGCTAAACTAGGATACCCTTTCTGATTACTTCGGTCGAGGTAGTGAAATCTTTTGTTTGGCTGTGCCTAGGGGGTGAACCATAAGACTGGAGTTTACTGTTAAACTAGAATACCTCTTCTTTTTAATTCGGTCGAGGTAGTGAAAATTTTTGTTGGTCTTACCTAGAGGGCGAAGTCTCATATTGGGGACTTTTGTCCCACTAGAATACCAGTTCCAAATGTTTCGGCAGAGGTAGTGAAATAAAACCTTTAACCATACTAGGTTGGTCTTATTTGGGATTAGTCAGGGATGGCCTCAAACCTACATCTACTAACAAGGAAGAAAGATAGCGACCGTTGTAAAATAAATTTTGCACACGCGCGTACACACATGCGCACGTGTTTCGTCTCCATATGATTCAAGTTTAATAAAAATAACCCATCAACTTTTCGACAACTTTATTCTTCTACTCTACGGTAATTTAAAGGTCATAGCCACTGGAATTCTCCAAGAGCAAAGTGTTCTATCAAATAATTCTTCTAGAAAAACGTTTTTTCAATCTTTTAGTCATTTATTAGCCTTCTTTATCTTTATTTTCTAAGAATTTACCGCTATTAATTCTTGTCTACATCTTGTTCTCATCGTTATATATCGTTTCCCATTTATGTTCTCTTGTATCTCATTCTCTTTTCAGTAGTTTATAAATTTTCGCTCCTTTTTTTCATCTATTCCATTTTGATATTTAACTATTTATTAGCCTTCTTTATCATTATTTTAATCTATTGCTTTTCATTCTTGTTTACATCTTGTTTGTATAGTTTTGGCCTCGTTAAACGTTTACTATTTATGTTCTCTTGTATATCTTGCTCTTTTCAGTAGTTCAAAATCTTTCTCCCGTATTTTTCTTTTGATTTTTATTTCTTTTCTATGTTTGCCTATTTTAGTAAACAAAAAGTGGCACTATCGCCAGAATTTTGAATAATATTGTACAATAAAATCTTGTGTTTAAACATTCTTAAAGAACCTAACCTTCATGAAACTATTTGACGTTGAAAGTTAAACAGTTCAATTTTCTTTGATTCATATTTTATATTCCAATGCACTATACTCTACATATAATGTGTAAAACTGTATCATGAATAACTCAACCATATGAATTATGCAGCTATTACAATTTTTCTGTACTTCTACCAAATATTTATTATATTACAAAACTTGAAAACTAATTTTACGTTAATTACAAGTTGATAAATTCCATTGATGTTTTGTTTTCATAGATGCAATGTATGGCTTTAAGAAACTGCATAACAGCCATTACCAAACACTCATTATCAGTTGAGACATGCACGCGCAACTTTCGTCTTGTCAAGTTTGCTGTTGGCAACACGTCTCGCAGGAAATCACTTTACTCCCTCAGGGAGCAATTAAAAGTTATAAAAAGTAAAAAAAATGAATCTAAAGTTTCAAATATATGTCAGAGGTTTCATTCATAGACTTTGTCGATGTTGCACATTGAAGTAATAAAAAGTTGTAATAAATCTCAACAATTCAAATAATCTTAAACAAAAAATTATAAATAAAATAAAAATTGACTTGAATCTTTCTGTTTACATTATATGTGTTTAGTTGAAACTTTGGTTAGGGTAGTACAGATTTTAAATCTTTCTGTTTATATTATATGTGTTTAGTTGAAACATTGGTTAGGGTAGTACAGATTTTAAATCTTTCTGTTTACATTATATGTATTTAGGTGAAACGTTGGTTAGGGTAGTACAGATTTTGAATCTTTCTGTTTATATTATATGTGTTTAGTTGAAACGTTGGTTAGGATAGTACAGATTTTGAATCTTTCTGTTTATATTATATGTGTTTAGTTGAAACGTTGGTTAGGATAGTACAGATTTTGAATCTTTCTGTTTATATTATATGTGTTTAGTTGGAACGTTGGTTAGGATAGTACAGATTTTGAATCTTTCTGTTTATATTATACTCGTATGTGTTTAGTTGAAACGTTGGTTAGGATAGTACAGATTTTGAATCTTTCTGTTTATATTATATGTGTTTAGTTGAAACGTTGGTTAGGATAGTACAGATTTTGAATCTTTCTGTTTATATTATACGTGTTTAGTTGGAACGTTGGTTAGGATAGTACAGATTTTGAATCTTTCTGTTTATATTATACTCGTATATGTTTAGTTGAAACGTTGGTTAGGATGTTACAGATTTTGAATCTTTCTGTTTATATTTTATGTGTTTAGTTGAAACGTTGATTAGGATAGTACAGATTTTGAATCCTTTTGTTTATATTATATGTGTTCAGTTAAAACGTTGGTTAGGATAGTACAGATTTTGAATCTTTCTGTTTATATTATATGTGTTTAGTTGAAACGTTGGTTAGGATAGTACAGATTTTGAATCTTTCTGTTTATATTATACTCGTATGTGTTTAGTTGAAACGTTGGTTAGGATAGTACAGATTTTGAATCTTTCTGTTTATATTATATGTGTTTAGTTGAAACGTTGGTTAGGATAGTACAGATTTTGAATCTTTCTGTTTATATTATACTCGTATGTGTTTAGTTGGAACGTTGGTTAGGATAGTACAGATTTTGAATCTTTCTGTTTATATTATACTCGTATGTGTTTAGTTGAAACGTTGGTTAGGATAGTACAGATTTTGAATCTTTCTGTTTATATTATATGTGTTTAGTTGAAACGTTGATTAGGATAGTACAGATTTTGAATCCTTTTGTTTATATTATATGTGTTCAGTTAAAACGTTGGTTAGGATAGTACAGATTTTGAATCTTTCTGTTTATATTATATGTGTTTAGTTGAAACGTTGATTAGGATAGTACAGATTTTGAATCCTTTTGTTTATATTATATGTGTTTAGTTGAAACGTTGGTTAGGATAGTACAGTTTTTGAATCTTTCTGTTTATATTATATGTGTTTAGTTGAAACGTTGGTTAGGATAGTACAGATTTTGAATCTTTCTGTTTATATTATATGTGTTTAGTTGAAACGTTGGTTAGGATAGTACAGATTTTGAATCTTTCTGTTTATATTATATGTGTTTAGTTGAAACGTTGGTTAGGATAGTATAGATTTTGAATCTTTCTGTTTATATTATATGTGTTTAGTTGTGTGTTTAGTTGAAACGTTGGTTAGGGTAGTACAGATTTTACAGTAAAGACAATTTAACCCGTAAGGGAAAGACATTTAAAGCCGTGATTTGAATGCTTGTGTGAATGCACCAGTTTAGCAGCGCCACCTGCCAGTAATTAGACTTTCAAGTAGTCTGCGTTACTCTGCAGTCCTTCAAAAGTCTCTCGTTTAATATTAAGAAAGATGTGAAATAAGGTTGAGTAATGAACACATTTCCAACTAGGTTTACAATACTTTAATTTGCATTTCTATAATTGTTAATTTAGAAACTGTTTATATGTTTCTTATACATCTATAATTAGTTTTGTGGAGAAGGATGTGTTTGGATGATTTTATTTAAAGGTCTTTTACACAATATTATTTGAAAATATTTGTTTTTTTTCTTCAATTTCCAAATTTATTTTCTCTTTTATCTAATCTGTGTTATTTGCTTTAAAGAAACTTTTTTGTTAAATAAAATGTAAAATAAAATTTGTGTTTAAACATTCTTAAAGAACCTAACCTTCATGAAACTATTTGACGTTGAAAGTTAAACAGTTCAATTTTCTTTGATTCATATTTTATATTCCAATGCTCTATACTCTACATATAATGTGTAAAACTGTATCATGAATAACTCAACCATATGAATTATGCAGCTATTACAATTTTTCTGTACTTCTACCAAATATTTATTATATTACAAAACTTGAAAACTAATTTTACGTTAATTACAAGTTGATAAATTCCATTGATGTTTTGTTTTCATAGATGCAATGTATGGCTTTAAGAAACTGCATAACAACCATTACCAAACACTCATTATCAGTTGAGACATGCGCGCGCAACTTTCGTCTTGTCAAGTTTGCTGTTGGCAACACGTCTCGCAGGAAATCACTTTACTCCCTCAGGGAGCAATTAAAAGTTATAAAAAGTAAAAAAAAATGAATCTAAAGTTTCAAATATATGTCAGAGGTTTCATTCATAGACTTTGTCGATGTTGCACATTGAAGTAATAAAAAGTTGTAATAAATCTCAACAATTCAAATAATCTTAAACAAAAAATTATAAATAAAATAAAAATTGACTTGAATCTTTCTGTTTACATTATATGTGTTTAGTTGAAACTTTGGTTAGGGTAGTACAGATTTTAAATCTTTCTGTTTACATTATATGTATTTAGGTGAAACGTTGGTTAGGGTAGTACAGATTTTGAATCTTTCTGTTTATATTATATGTGTTTAGTGGAAACGTTGGTTAGGATAGTACAGATTTTGAATCTTTCTGTTTATATTATATGTGTTTAGTTGAAACGTTGGTTAGGATAGTACAGATTTTGAATCTTTTTGTTTATATTATATGTGTTTAGTTGAAACGTTGGTTAGGATAGTATAGATTTTGAATCTTTCTGTTTATATTATACTCGTATCTTTCTGTTTATATTATATGTGTTTAGTTGAAACGTTGGTTAGGATAGTACAGATTTTGAATCTTTCTGTTTATATTATACTCGTATGTGTTTAGTTGGAACGTTGGTTAGGATAGTACAGATTTTGAATCTCTCTGTTTATATTATACTCGTATCTGTTTAGTTGAAACGAAGTTAGGATAGTACAGATTTTGAATCTTTCTGTTTATATTATATGTGTTTAGTTGAAACGTTGATTAGGATAGTACAGATTTTGAATCCTTTTGTTTATATTATATGTGTTCAGTTAAAACGTTGGTTAGGATAGTACAGATTTTGAATCTTTCTGTTTATATTATATGTGTTTAGTTGAAACGTTGGTTAGGATAGTACAGATTTTGAATCTTTCTGTTTATATTATATGTGTTTAGTTGAAACGTTGGTTAGGATAGTACAGATTTTGAATCTTTCTGTTTATATTATATGTGTTTAGTTGAAACGTTGGTTAGGATAGTACAGATTTTGAATCTTTCTGTTTATATTATATGTGTTTAGTTGAAACGTTGGTTAGGATAGTACAGATTTTGAATCTTTCTGTTTATATTATATGTGTTTAGTTGAAACGTTGGTTAGGATAGTATAGATTTTGAATCTTTCTGTTTATATTATATGTGTTTAGTTGTGTGTTTAGTTGAAACGTTGGTTAGGGTAGTACAGATTTTACAGTAAAGCCAATTTAACCCGTAAGGGAAAGACATTTAAAGCCGTGATTTGAATGCTTGTGTGAATGCACCAGTTTAACAGCGCCACCTGCCAGTAATTAGACTTTCAAGTAGTCTGCGTTACTCTGCAGTCCTTCAAAAGTCTCTCGTTTAATATTAAGAAAGATGTGAAATAAGGTTGAGTAATGAACACATTTCCAACTAGGTTTACAATACTTTAATTTGCATTTCTATAATTGTTAATTTAGAAACTGTTTATATGTTTCTTATACATCTATAATTAGTTTTGTGGAGAAAGATGTGTTTGGATGATTTTATTTAAAGGTCTTTTACACAATATTATTTGAAAATATTTGTATTATTTTCTTCAATTTCCAAATTTATTTTCTCTTTTATCTAATCTGTGTTATTTGCTTTAAAGAAACTTTTTTGTTAAATAAAATGTAAAATAAAATTTTATTAGTTTGAGTTTTCAAAGTAGCTAAACTCAACTTTTTTATAAATTATTATTTATATTTTATCTATATGTAATATTAATTTTTTATTTGTAGTTTTAACTAATGTAGCAAAAATGACCATTATTGTCTTAGATAGATTGTTAAGGATTGTGAGTATAGGAATAATTAAAGGGGTAGGCATGAAATCCCTGTTAACAAATATTAGGGGACATCGTACGTGCCATGAGTGAGTCGAGTAGGGCTATTTGAAATAGACCTACTGTTTCTCGGGGAGAAAGTGACTGGTACACCCTAAGGCCTTCTTGTAAGACGATGGATAAATAAGGATAGATCAATTAGATAATAGGCTGTTGTTTTAATTAAAACAGTTTACCATCGTGTGTAATTAAAGTAATTAAAATTTGTACCCTTTCTATTACTGTGAAATTGTTGCAGATATTTTAATGAGTATATGAAATATGGGCACTTCTGAATGGAATTAATGTTTTGAGATATTGTCACAGATACAAAATAAACTGTTTTATAAATCTTCCTAAATATTATTCCTTTTGGGGTTCTAAGATCCGTCAACATAACTGTTATCGGATCGAAGGATGTGAAAGATTTGCATGGGTGGAAGAGGAAGTGTAAAGGCAGAGAGAGGATAGGTAAAGGATGGGAATAGGTTAAAAAAGAGGATAGATAAAGGAAGAGGGTAGGTAGAGGACGGGTAGAGGAAGAGAATAGATAAAGGAAGAGGGTAGGTAGAGGACGGGTAGAGGAAGAGAATAGGTAAAGGAGAGGATAGGTGGAAGAGGATAGATAAAGGAAGAGGATAGGTGAAGGAAGAGGACGGGTAGAGGAGGAGGATAGGTAAAGGAGAGGATAGGTGGAAGAGGAAAGATAAAGGAAGAGGATAGATAAAGGAAGAGGGTAAGTAGAGGACGGGTAGAGGAAGAGAATAGATAAAGGAGAGGATAGGTGGAAGAGGATAGATAAAGGAAGAGGATAGGTGAAGGAAGAGGACGGGTAGAGAAGGAGGATAGGTAAAGGAGAGGATAGGTGGAAGAGGAAAGATAAAGGAAGAGGATAGGTAAAAAAGAGGATAGATAAAGAAAGAGGATAGGTAAAAGAAGAGGATAGATAAAGGAAGAGGGTAGGTAGAGGACGGGTAGAGGAAGAGAATAGGTAAAGGAGAGGATAGTTGGAAGAGGATAGGTAAAGGAAGAGGATAGGTAAAGGAGAGGATAGATAAAGGAAGAGGATAGGTAAAAGAGAGGATAGATAAAGGAAGAGGATAGGTAAAGGAGAAGATAGGTAAAGGAAGAGGATAGATAAACGAAGAAGATAGGTAAAAGAGAGGATAGATAAAGGAAGAGGATAGGTAAAGGAGAGGATAGGTGGAAGAGGAAAGATAAAGGAAGAGGATAGATAAAGAAAGAGGATAGGTAAAAAAGAGGATAGATAAAGAAAGAGGATAGGTAAAAGAAGAGGATAGATAAAGGAAGAGGGTAGGTAGAGGACGGGTAGAGGAAGAGAATAGGTAAAGGTGAGGATAGGTGGTAGTGGGTAGATAAAGGAAGAGGATAGGTAAAGGAAGAGGGTAGGTAGAAGACGGGTAGAGGAAAAGGATAGGTAAAGGAGAGGATAGGTGGAAGAGGATAGGTAAAGGAAGAGGATAGGTAAAGGAGAGGATAGATAAAGGAAGAGGATAGGTAAAAGAGAGGATAGATAAAGGAAGAGGATAGGTAAAGGAGAAGATAGGTAAAGGAAGAGGATAGATAAAGGAAGAGGATAGGTAAAAGAGAGGATAGATAAAGGAAGAGGATAGGTAAAGGAGAGGATAGGTAAAGGAAGAGGATAGGTAAAGGAAGAGGATAGGTAAAGGAAGAGGATAGGTAAAAGAAAGGATAGATAAAGGAAGAGGATAGGTAAAGGAGAAGATAGGTAAAGGAAGAGGATAGATAAAGGAAGAGGATAGGTAAAGGAAGAGGATAGGTAAAGGAAGAGGATAGGTAAAGGAAGAGGATAGGTAAAGGAAGAGGATAGGTAAAGGAGAAGATAGATAAAGGAAGAGGATAGGTAAAGGAAGAGGATAGGTAAAGGAAGAGGATGGGTAAAGGAGAAGATAGATAAAGGAAGAGGATAGGTAAAGGAAGAGGATAGGTAAAGGAGAAGATAGATAAAGGAAGAGGATAGGTAAAGGAAGAGGATAGGTAAAGGAAGAGGATAGGTAAAGGAGAAGATAGGTAAAGGAAGAGGATAGGTAAAGGAAGAGGATAGATAAAGGAAGAGGATAGGTAAAGGAAGAGGATAGGTAAAGGAGAAGATAGATAAAGGAAGAGGATAGGTAAAGGAAGAGGATAGGTAAAAGAGAGGATAGATAAAGGAAGAGGATAGGTAAAGGAGAAGATAGGTAAAGGAAGAGGATAGATAAAGGAAGAGGATAGGTAAAGGAAGAGGATAGGTAAAGGAAGAGGATAGGTAAAAGAGAGGATAGATAAAGGAAGAGGATAGGTAAAGGAAGAGGATAGGTAAAGGAGAAGATAGATAAAGGAAGAGGATAGGTAAAGGAAGAGGATAGGTAAAGGAGAAGATAGGTAAAGGAAGAGGATAGATAAAGGAAGAGGATAGGTAAAGGAAGAGGAGAGGTAAAGGAAGAGGATAGGTAAAGGAAGAGGATAGGTAAAGGAAGAGGATAGGTAAAGGAAGAGGATAGGTAAAAGAGAGGATAGATAAAGGAAGAGGATAGGTAAAGGAAGAGGATAGGTAAAGGAAGAGGATAGGTAAAGGAGTAGATAGGTAAAGGAAGAGGATAGATAAAGGAAGAGGATAGGTAAAGGAGAAGATAGGTAAAGGAGAGGATAGGTAAAGGAAGAGGATAGGTAAAGGAAGAGGATAGGTAAAGAAAGAGGATAGGTAAAGGAGAAGATAGGTAAAGGAGAAGATAGGTAAAAGAGAGGATAGATAAAGGAAGAGGATAGGTAAAGGAAGAGGATAGGTAAAGGAAGAGGATAGGTTAAGGAGAGGATAGGTAAAGGAAGAGGATAGGTAAAGGAAGATGATAGGTAAAGGAGAAGATAGGTAAAGGAAGAGGATAGATAAAGGAAGAGGATAGATAAAGGAAGAGGATAGGTAAAGGAAGGATAGGTAAAGGAAGAGGATAGGTAAAGGAAGAGGATAGGTAAAGGAAGATGATAGATAAAGGAAGAGGATAGGTAAAGGAGAAGATAGGTAAAAGAGAGGATAGATAAAGGAAGAGGATAGATAAAGGAAGAGGATAGGTAAAGGAGAGGATAGGTAAAGGAAGAGGATAGGTAAAGGAAGAGGATAGGTAAAGGAAGAGGATAGATAAAGGAAGAGGATAGGTAAAGGAGAAGATAGGTAAAAGAGAGGATAGATAAAGGAAGAGGATAGGTAAAGGAAGAGGATAGATAAAGGAAGAGGATAGGTAAAGGAGAGGATAGGTAAAGGAGAGGATAGGTAAAGGAAGAGGATAGGTAAAGGAAGAGGATAGGTAAAGGAGAAGATAGGTAAAGGAAGAGGATAGATAAAGGAAGAGGATAGGTAAAGGAAGAGGATAGATAAAGGAAGAGGATAGGTAAAGGAAGAGGATAGGTAAAGGAAGAGGATAGGTAAAGGAAGAAGATAGGTAAAGGAAGATGATAGATAAAGGAAGAGGATAGGTAAAGGAAGAGGATAGGTAAAAGAGAGGATAGATAAAGGAAGAGGATAGGTGGAAAGATAAATGTAATAAACTCCATGCATTGGACATTCTGGCGTTCGCGTGAATTAAATATTCCATGCAAAATAAAACTAACATTTTATTGTGTCACTCTAGCAAGGTTTTAATTCGGAAATTCATTTTTATTGAATTGCATTCGGGCGTTTGTCCAGTGGAAGCTCTAAATAAATAATGTCGTTTTGATTTAATCAACAGTCTAAGCAATTACGACGGTATTGTTTCAGCTTGTTACGAAGGTTTAATTATGTATTAATATATGCTTTAGAATATTTTAAATCAAGCACTTTAAAATATTTCTGTATTCTATTTCCCATTCCTGTAACGGAAAATATTATTATTATCCTTATATTATTTCATAATAATAATTAAAAAAAAAAACAATATTTGCTTAGGTGTAGAGAAATTCTATCCAGTAAATTTCATTGCAATTTCAATGTTAATGTCTAACGTAATTCAAACTTACACGTTTCTGAAAATCTTAATTTAAAAAAACACTTGCATTTCAGATTAGTACGTATTGAATACATAAACTGGAGAGTAGGCTAATATTTGTACAAGGGGTAGAAGTTCAATATATAAACTCTAGATGAATGTGTTTTGTTATGTTATTTATTAAAACAACCACTTTATAATTAAGAATTCTTTTTAAACTCTATGTTCGAAGTCTTTCGCATTGTCAGCATTTTCAAGAACAAACATTTTTTTCTAGGTATGAAACAGCTCAAATGTTGGTTTTAATACATATAAATAACAAATATCCTTTAAATTTAAATGTATATAATTTTATAAAAAGTTTTATAACATTTGTATTTTGAGAAGGTCAAATTTATTCAACATGGGCTGAACCCTTGAAAAGACGTTTAGATTTCGTTGGCCTAATCTCTTATCGTCAAACTGCGCAAGGTCGTTATCAGAATTCAGGAACTACCATAACTAATTGGGTGAAGTGAGCGGGTGGTTAAGGCAGTGTCAAAATCTCGTATCGTATGGCAAAAATGTAAAGTAAAAGTAAACATTTGAAGTAAAAGGTACAAGATACAATGGCCATTACAACATTACAATGAACATAAAAATACTTAAAAAGAAAAGCGGTCAATGAAAATTCAAATTCAGTTTCCACTTTCAGTCCCTCTCGTATACCTACATTCAAGTTAATTCCGCTTTTTAAACAACACTATTGTATTAATATTGTAAGTATCTCGGTTGTCTGTCATTCCTGGGTTGTCACATAATGTAACAATGTACAATGGAGTACATAGAGAGTTTCAGTTGATGAAGGTTCTCCAAGAGGCGTTATATATGACCTAACGGAAACTGATTATGGAATCAAAACAATAGGCCTACGGCTTCTGTGAAACATAACCTTATATATAATAATGTTTGGGTGGTTGCAGAGATCTATTTTAGACGAAGAAAATCAAGTAAACCAGAAGACAAATCTTGAACTTTTGCAGTACTTTTAAAATTCTGTTAATCTCGTTCCGTTTCCTCTCCGTCTATAAGGTCACCCGTTTAGGTCGGTAATTGCAATTATTCGTTCGGTTTGTTTACGGAACTGGAGTGAGTCGCTACACTGGGTTTTATAATGAAGAAGCCGGCTGTCGTTTTCAAACAACCTGGAATTGCTTCTTGTCACTCGGAAAACCTATTTTAGGCAGAAAAAGGACTGGAAATTTACTGATTAGGTTTTTTTTATTTCTTATTTGTTAAAAAGACATATCAAAATTCCTTTTACTTTAAATGTATATAACTTTACATAAAGTTTTACAATATTTGTATTTTGGCCAAACTCTTTTTAACACTATATTCGATGTCTTTCGCAAACATTCATTGTCATCATTTACAAGAACAAATATCCTTGTTTAGCTACAAAACACCAAAAGTGTCGTTTTAAATGCATATAAATTACACAAATTCTTTATATTTGAATGTATATTATTTTTTGTAAAGTTTCACAATATTTGTATTTTGAGAAGGTCAAACTTTTTTAACCTGGGCTAAACCCTTGAAAAGACGTTTGGATTTCGTTTGTTCAATGTCTTATACGGTGCGGTCGAACTGCGCAAGGTCGTAACAAAGACATCACTACGAATAAATGTGTCAGATAAATGTGGCACTCAATATTTTAATATATGACCTAGGGGAAACTGAATATGTTATCGAAATAATTATCCTAAACAGTATTTTTCTGTGAAAAATAACATAATATATTATATTATTCGTGTCCTAATATATTATATTATAAGATCTATAAAGTATCCTTAAAAGAAAAAAATCAACTAAACCAGAAGAGAAATGCGACAAATTTTAAACTTTTGTAGTTGTTTTTTCATTCTGTTATTCTTGTTTTTTTTCCTCTCAGTCTATAAGGTCATCCGTTTAGGGCGGTAATTGTAATTATTCGTTCGGTTTGTTTGAGGGACGGGAGTTTCATAGAAATGAGTCCGTACAGTAGGTTTTATAATGAGGAAGCCTGCTGCCGTTTTCAAACAACCTGAAGTTGCTTCTTGTCTCTCGGGAGACCTATTTTAAAGAGGAAAAGCACTGGAAATTCACTGATTAACCTTTTTTTTATTTCTTATTCGTTTAAAGGACATGCCTTGAATAGTATTAAAGTTCAATGACATCATAGTTTGATGTGGTTAATGGAAGAGAAATAAATGGGGATATGCATACGGATTTACGTGTGACGCGCGTGCGTGAACGCACGCATGCACACACACACACACACACACACACACACACACACACACACACACACACACACACACACACACACACACAAACTTTCTCGATATAATACGATACTTTTATCAGAGAATACAATTTTACCTTTACAAAAAGTTAATGGTTGGTCAGAAGCGACAATAGATGTATTTACTCCAAAGCCATCGAGGTAGACTATTCAGTCTCACACAATGGAAGTGGAAAGGTCAATGCTGAAAACGTGGAAGTAATGTTAGATGACCGTTGAGTTATATTGAAGAGTGACCAACTTGAATATAGTTAGGAACTGACTCGGTAAAAATACTACTTCAAGTGTTCTTTATGTTAACATTAGTAACTAACGTACAATGTTGTAGATTTTTTTTAATCCAGGTTTCTGAATAGGAAGATGAATTTCCAACGCTGATATAAAAAACATTAATTTCCATAACAATATTTTTAAGTAGTCAAAAATGAGTAGGTTAATTGTTAATTGAATTGAAAAAAATATTATTTTGACGATGTCCCAAGGTTTAAATCGAAGCAATGTACTCGAATATAGAAAAACAATTGTCATTATATACCCTGAGTTATCGAAAAGTTGAACGTAGATATAAATTACGGTTTCTATCTTTTGGAGGTGATATTATTTATACTGAATGACTACCTTAGGCTTAAAAAATGAACATCTTTTTCTCATATTATCTTAGTCTTACCTAGATTAGAGTAGTTTTGCACATTCTCATTTCCCCTTATCTCCTTCTTGCAAAACATTGGTCCTCCACATTCTCATTTCCTTTTGTCTCCTTCTAAGAGTTTGCAAGCTGTTGGTCTTGCACATTCTTATTTTCCCTCATCCCCTTCTGAGAGCTTGCAAAAGGTTAGTCTTATATATTCTCATTTTCCTTCATCCCTTTCTGAGAGTTTGCGTTGGTCTTTCATATTATCATTTCTCGTTATCTCCTTCTGAGAGGTCGCTAAACGTTGATTTTGCAAATTCTCATTTACCATATCCCCTTCTGAGAGCTTTCAAACGTTGGTCTAGCACATTCTAATTTTCCCTCATCTTCTTCTGACAGTTTGCAAAACGGTCTTGCACGTTTTCATTTCTCCTTATCCCCTTTTGTGAGCTCGGAAAACGTTGGTCTTCTACATTGTCATTTCTCCTTATCTCTTGCTGAGAGCTTCCAAACGTTTGTCTTGCACATTTTCATTTCCCCTTACCTCCTTCTGAGAGTTTGCTAAACGTTCGTCTTGCACATTATCATTTCCTCTTATCCCCTTCTGAGAGAGCTTGCAAAATGTTATTCGTGAAATTGGGTAGGAAACCGACTCAAGTTCGAGGATCCAGCATTTACGTAAAATTAGATAATGCTCAGTTTCCTATTTAGGTGGATCTAACTAAAGTGGTTATCTGGTGGTACGGAAAACAGGAGCCGATTTTATCTCGTAGTTGTGGATCATTGATTTATACACAAAGCACAGCGTATTAGAGATGACCAGCAGGATTAGCGAGTGGTTTCATTATGATGAACTTTGGTCTATCTTTCTCCCCTATTGGTGTAGTATCTTGAAGTATGTTTAGGTGTAAAGTAAGTCTAAAGTCCATCTAACCTTTCTCTTTGCCAGGTACGTTTCAAGAGACTTTTGTGTTCTTGAGAGAAATTTATTTTTGAAAACATGCCTAGAACTTTTCTTATTACCTTTTATTTGTTATTTTGCAATCACTAAAAGCCGATTATATTTAAACTACTGTTAAATATATCTAACTCGTCTTTCAAGAAAGAAAGACTGATGAAGATCAGCTTATACGAAATGCCTGTGAAGTGCAATTGGGGAAAACGTGAGTCTAGTAGAAATTTCCTCTTCGCTTGGAAATATATCCTTAATTAGATTTTGGGGAGAAGTGACACTCATTAAGCATTTTCTTTCTAAACCGTTAAAGGAGAATAATTACATAAAGTAAAAGCCTGGAATAATTTCAAGTAAGAAGAAATGTTCATTTTACCTTTCGGTCTTTTTCATTATCACTATCGCGAGGTACATCACGATTATTTATCGCAACCTTGTGACGGTTTTACGTTTTTCAAAGTTTACCATTACGTTAAATTACCACCATAAATTCACAAACACTTTTCTCATACTTTAATAATTGTCTAGTAAATACATTTCATACATTTTCGTAGGCTTTCACTAAGCCGTATAAAGGGAGGGCTTCAATGTAGTTATAAATAAATGAAGAGCTAAACTCTATGCGACAAATTTCTATGAGAAAGGAATATACCGAGAATGAAACGCTAAACGAGGATGTTTGGTATACAAGTATCTATAACCTGTATTTCAAAAAAAAACATCAGCGACCATTTTAAAAATAGGTCATTTGTATTCGAACACTCTAACCAATGGCAATGATTAACATACAAGCATGGCATCGTGTATTCCAACTCAAAATAAGAAATATACGGAGAAGTAAATACTAAACAACGATGTTTGGTATACAAGAATCTATAACATGTATTAAAAAAAACATCAGCGACCATTTTAAAATTAGACCATTTGTATTCCAACACTCAAATTAATTGGAATGATTAACATACAAGAATCGGTATCTTGTATACCAATTAAAAATGCTACGGCTATATTTTTCATATAAGAATCGAAAATCGTAAATGGGATTGTTTGCCATGTATTCGATAACGTGCATTCTAATACAAACTTTTAAACTGATGTTTGTCTTAGCAGAATAAGTATCGACAACGTGTATTCCGAAACAAAATTAAACGCCAATTTTCGTTGTATAAGTGTCGCTGTATTGCGACACAAAATAAAACAGTGTTTACCATCCAAGTATCGACAACGTGTATTCCGACACAAAATTAAACGCCAATTTTCGTTGTATAAGTGTCGGTGAGCTGTATTGCGACACAAAATAAAACAGTGTTTACCATCCAAGTATCGACAACGTGTATTCCGAAACAAAATTAAACGCCAATTTTCGTTGTATAAGTGTCGGTGAGCTGTATTGCGACACAAAATAAAACAGTATTTACCATCCAAGTATCGACAACGTGTATTCCGACACAAAATTAAACAGTGTTTGCCATACAAGTATCGACAACGTGTATTCCGACACAAAATTAAACAGTGTTTACCATCCAAGTATCGACAACGTGTATTCCGACACAAAATTAAACAGTGTTTGCCATACAAGTATCGACAACGTGTATTCCGACACAAAATTAAACAGTGTTTGCCATACAAGTATCGACAACGTGTATTCCGACACAAAATTAAACGCCAATTTTCGTTGTATAAGTGTCGGTGAGCTGTATTGCGACACAAAATAAAACAGTGTTTACCATCCAAGTATCGACAACGTGTATTCCGACACAAAATTAAACGCCAATTTTCGTTGTATAAGTGTCGGTGAGCTGTATTGCGACACAAAATAAAACAGTGTTTACCATCCAAGTATCGACAACGTGTATTCCGACACAAAATTAAACGCCAATTTTCGTTGTATAAGTGTCGGTGAGCTGTATTGCGACACAAAATAAAACAGTGTTTACCATCCAAGTATCGACAACGTGTATTCCGAAACAAAATTAAACGCCAATTTTCGTTGTATAAGTGTCGTTGAGCTGTATTGCGACACAAAATAAAACAGTGTTTACCATCCAAGTATCGACAACGTGTATTCCGACACAAAATTAAACGCCAATTTTCGTTGTATAAGTGTCGGTGAGCTGTATTGCGACACAAAATTAAACAGTGTTTACCATCCAAGTATCGACAACGTGTATTCCGACACAAAATTAAGCGCCAATTTTCGTTGTATAAGTGTTGGTGAGCTGTATTGCGACACAAAATTAAACAGTGTTTACCATCCAAGTATCGACAACGTGTATTCCGACACAAACTTACACGCCAATTTTCGTTGTATAAGTGTCGGTGAGCTGTATTGCGACACAAAATAAAACAGTGTTTACCATCCAAGTATCGACAACGTGTATTCCGACACAAAATTGAACAGTGTTTGCCATACAAGTATCGACAACGTGTATTCCGACACAAAATTAAACAGTGTTTGCCATACAAGTATCGACAACGTGTATTCCGACACAAAATTAAACAGTGTTTGCCATACAAGTATCGACAACGTGTATTCCGACACAAAATTAAACAGTGTTTGCCATACAAGTATCGACAACGTGTATTCCGACACAAAATTAAACAGTGTTTGCCATACAAGTATCGACAACGTGTATTCCGACACAAAATTAAACAGTGTTTGCCATACAAGTATCGACAACGTGTATTCCGACACAAAATTAAACAGTGTTTACCATCCAAGTATCGACAACGTGTATTCCGACACAAAATTAAACAGTGTTTGCCATACAAGTATCGACAACGTGTATTCCGACACAAAATTAAACAGTGTTTGCCATACAAGTATCGACAACGTGTATTCCGACACAAAATTAAACAGTGTTTACCATCCAAGTATCGACAACGTGTATTCCGACACAAAATTAAACAGTGTTTGCCATACAAGTATCGACAACGTGTATTCCGACACAAAATTAAACAGTGTTTGCCATACAAGTATCGACAACGTGTATTCCGACACAAAATTAAACAGTGTTTGCCATACAAGTATCGACAACGTGTATTCCAAATTGGAACTCTTTGTTTATGGGTCATAGAGTGACAGAATTTTACTGACGTATTCGTTATTTTCGGTCACAGTTACTAACTAATCTAAAGATTGACTTTTGCTCTAATATCCAAGCAATAACAGTTGAGAAAATAACTCATTGCTTATTCACTGTGCCCCAGAGCAAGCCCGACGTTACAAAGCTAACTTCAGTGGACGCTTCTGCGTTGGCTATTGAGTCCTATTACCTTATTATTATGGATATTTTGATGGTAATACATGTCGGGTTATACGTAATGTGATCAGATATCTAGAAGATCAAAAAGGGACATAGGAGGCTACTTATGGGAACTTTTGTTGTGTGTAATGAATATCCTCGATGGGTCCGTAGAGATATACCCCTGAATTCTTTTTCGAATTAGAGAGTAAAATATTAAGCATTTTAGTCGTTACAAAAATGAACAATCATAAAGGTTATGATACGATGGACCGACGGAAGCTGTTCCTTTTGGAATCAATCTTGGGATCATTGTCATGACAGTAAATTACCCCATAGTACGATAAAATGTGCAAACAATTAGTACTTTCAAATCATTAATATTTACTGTTAAAATCATTCAATATTTATCTGTTTAAAGTAATAAAAACAATTATTGAAGAAGTAGCATGTCAGTTACTATTCTGCCAAAAACGGGACAAATAAGCGTCCTCAGAAAGAGAGTTGGGACAACGGGACACAAGTCTGGAAAACTGGACGTTTGATCTCCTTAGTTATAGTACAAAGAAACTCTAAAGAACCCGAATACAACTCGGTTAGATGTAATATATGTCTTTTGTCCTAGGAAAATATTTGGTTACGGTATTTCACAACAATATTTAAGACAATGATTCTAGCCCGTGAACGCCCCAAGTAAGCCGTGACAAAAACCAGTGGGTTGTTTCGAGAATACGGGGAAAAATATTATTATAAGATTTATTTAATTTACTGAAGAATATAAACGTCGGGTAATAAACAAAGAAAACATTTTAAACAATTTTGTATGCTAATTGCAATTATTGCAGGGAAAACTAATTTTTAAGATTTGTTGTCAAGATGGCTGTGTAATTTTAGCTTTATTATACAATTACACTAAATTAGTAGCAAGTAATATTATTATTACATTAAGGTTTCTGTGATATTATGTTACGCGTTGCTAATTGTAAAAACTGCTTTGCAAATGGTTTGTACAACTTCGCTTTAAGCCATTTCTATCAAATAGGCATAACAATCCGAACACATACAGATCGTAATTAGCTGGATGCAAATTTAGTCAGCCAGTCGCCCGTTGCCTCCGTATTTTAATCGTGTAGTGCTTCTTACACGTCCAATTACAATTATTCTGTTTTATTGATGGTTCGTTTTTCAATCTATTAGTACACACACTCCTTGTATGTATGTGTGTGTGTATATATATATATATATATATATATATATATATATATATATATATATATATATATATATATATATATATATATATTATAACATAAAGTACGAGGCTTTAGAGTAAGTTCAGTTAGCTGCTAAAATAATTATCTGTAGGATTAGCAAAGAAAGACACAAATAGTTTTGTTAAGTGCTGACAAAGCAGGTACCATCCATTATCCTTTTCCGGGAAAGCTATAAACTGTGTGCCGGCAATTTGACAATAGAAGGGTCCAAACTTATTGAGACGGGAAAATACACTGATCGATATAGCCTGGGAAAATAACCGTGTACCGTTAGATGGAAACTGTGGGAGCTTACAAAGAACACATTAATAGTGGGAGAGATTAGGGATTCCATAAAAACTAAATGATCGGGAGACGTGGAGGAAGTTTTAAGGGAACTCCAGGAGAGGGCAGTCGGTTTGGTGGGGACAAGGATGGGAGTGTTGTAAAAAAAATAAATTGTTAAATCAAGTAAAGAGTTTTTTATAAGTAAATTTTAAAAAGTTCGACGTAAAAGTTTTTTTAGAAATATAAAGTAAGTTTTGTTGTGTGTCAAGTGTAAGTGCAGAAGGTAACAAAGGCCAAGATCCCAGGGGCTCTTCAGAACAATAAGTATTACTTGAATATAAGTGTAGCCAACAGATATCTATATTTTAGTTCAGAACAAATTTAATTTCATTACCATTTATAAAGTTTAATCTAATTTCACCATTTTTAATTTCAGAAGCAAAGTTCCCGTAATAGCGACCCGAAAGCAACTACAGAATTTGAATACTGAATTTATTATCTTTGTTATGTTATTTTATTAGAAATGTAAAGCCTCAAAGTCCACCTTTTATAATTGTAATGTTAGTTAAGATATCAATATTGTCTCTGCAAATATTAATATAATTTTGGTATAATGTGTAAAGAAATAAATGCAAGTGATGATTAAAACTTATCAGATTGTTAATTCTTTATAAACCTGAAGGTGTGACATTGGATAGGAAAGGTAAATAAATAACATTAAAAATAAATTATAATAATAACAAAAGTTAAGTTATAATATATATAATCGGTAATGAAATACAGATTTGCAAATACTAATTCAATATTTAAATTTAATGTTGAATTAATTTTAGTTCTTTAAAAGAGAAAAAGTTTTCACAAAAGGGGACAGGGTATGCAATACAGTTATTTCGTCCCATTTGGCTAAAATGAATCATAACATATACGTTATGCGGAGAACAGCTGTTTAGCTGTTATATGGAGAACGCACAGGTTATGTTACTTTATTTATATTATTTGTAATTATTATATAAAAAGTAACTAAAGTAATATTTTTGGTGTTGACTTTAGGAGGAATTGTTTTAAAAAAAGATTTGTTTATATTATTTGTTTCTGCTGTTATAATTATAATCTCAAATGGTTTTCGAGCGTAAACAATTAGGACAGGAAATATATATATATATGGGAAAGTTTGGTATAAGTGGCAAATGTTTACTTGTTCAATTTTCCAAATTTTGTCAAGTTTTCCTGATTAGACCAAGATGTAAAAGCATACATTTTGTAAAAGCTCATTTAATCTTCTTTATTTCGATACAGCCTATGGCTTATTTGGTTTGAAAAATAATTATAAAATCACTAATTCTCATAAATACCTTTAAAATGTTTAGTACTTTGTAACACTCCATTTTGTGTCAGTGTATGTAAATACGAAGCATCGAAATGTCGAGGGTATTAAACACCATTCGAGGATTTGTATGCTCATCTACCGGAGTTACAGAAGTTTTCCTGTTTAAATTTGGAGTAAAAAGAATGGGAAATAACTAATATTTTCTAGGCATACTAAGATATAACATTATAGTATATAAAGAATTTATTTTATAAATTCATATTATAAATTGTATTTATAAATTATTTATAACCGCTAGAGCGTCACAATCTGAAGGTGCAGATCATGGTATTAGAAAAGGAAGGTAACGAGTCAATGTTATTAAATCAATTTCGTAGAAAATAGAACGCAATTTAATGTAGAACAAGTCGGTTTTATAGACAATGAATAGATTTTAGACCAGTGATAAATCTGTAATGCCTCATAACCGAGTTATACGCTCAGTTATATTAAGGATAGATAGACGTCGACATGAAAATGTGGACCCTATTACTTCTGGTAAATATTGGGGCAGAGATATTGGATGTTTGCAAATTATTGTAAAAATAATAAAACTTATTTATATTTAAAAAACTAATTTACAAAAGTGTACGTTTAATAAAAAATATTTACCAAAATGCTACTTGAAAAATTATTGCTTTCGATAAAACCTTAGAATAGGTAATGCATTATACCGTATAATTGAGGTCACATGACTAAGGTCTAATTCAGTTAAGTGGGTTTATTCCCTCTCGTGAGGGTTACCACTGGAGCTTCATGTGTTCTCTGTAAGCCTACCTATGTTCCGCCTAAGCTCCACTCTATGACTGGAGTGTAGATTGGTTGCTCTGCAATGCAAAGCTTACTCACCTTACCAGATTATCGTTGTCCTCCCTCATTTAGGCTTTCCTTAATTACACTTCCCTCCGTATTCTTCCTTCTGCACGGAAATGTAACGACCGGTGAGATCTACATATCTTATCTCTGCCCCAGGAGAGCGATAATTATTCTCAGGACCAGGATTTCATTATCCTTCTTTAGGCTTTCCTTAGTTCTATCTGTCTCCGAGTCTTTCCTCTTAAACACAATGTAACCGGTAGTGGGAAATATAGACCTTATATCTCCTGCAGGAGAGCGATTCTAATTTCCAGGACCAGGATTTTATTGTCATCCTTTAGGCTTTCCTCAATTCTGTCTGCTCCGCATTTTCCTCCTAAACGAAATGTAACACGCAATGGGAACTATAGACCTTATATCTCCTGCAGGAGAGCGATTCTAATTTCCAGAACCAGGATTTCATTGTCCTCCTTCAAAAGGATTTCCTCAATTCTGCCTGATTCAGCATTTTTCCTCCTATACAAAATGTAACACGCAAGGGGAGCTATAGAACTTAGGCAATCCTTATTTCCAGAAACAGGATTTCATTGTCCTTCTTTAGGCTTTCATTAATTCTACCTGCCTGAAATGTAACGGGCAGAGGGAAATATAAACCTTATATCTCCTCCTTTTTCTCAGGACCAGGTTTTCATTGTCCTTCTTTAGGCTTTCCTTAGTTCTATTGTCTCCGAGTTTTTCCTCCTAAACACAATGTAACCGGTAGTGGGAACTGTAGACCTTATATCTCCTCTAGGAGAACGACCCTTACTTCCAGGACCAGAGGGTTGTGCATGTCTAACAATAACAGTATACTTAAAAATGGAAACGAGGAATAGAAATGTGTATGGGAATTATAAAGAGGAAGATCATCCTTCGACGTAAACTCACTAACCAAGCCGCCTCATTGCTCAAATGTTATGTTTTACCAGTTCTGTTGTACGCAATGGAAGCAGACACAATGCTTGAAACCCTAAAGGAAAAAGTTATGGCCCTATAAAAGTTTATTGCGGCAACCATCTTTGACAGACCATGTCTCCAAGGAAGAGGTAATTTGTCGGTTGGTTATGGAGAGGGAGTGGAAATATGGTCAAGTACAGAAACCCTGTCTTATATCAATGATTTTTATAAAAAATCACTCTTATGATTGAATTACGTTACTTAAAAACGTTTACAACCGGTCACAAGATGGTATAATTTGTCTTAATCTTATAACATTCTTTTTATTATTCTTGTGCGTGATATTAATAAAATTGTCTAATTATAGTAAAAAAATAAAATAAAATAAATATAGCTGGTTAAAAACGAACAAACGAATTGTAATAATGATAAATAATAAAATAAATACAGTATTTCCCTCGCAACGAGTGAATAAACAACGAACGATGTCACCGATTTACCTGTCTAATGAACTAACACAAATGCCATGATATTCTACTCGTCGTGAATAATGTAAGCACTTGGCAGGCTTCCAGTTACAGGTTGAATTTAATGAAGGAACTTCACAAAAGCGAGCATTTTAAAAACAGATTTCTTAAAATTGTTTCACGAATAGTAGGAGCTGGGTCGTAACTTTGGCTATAAATTAAAACAAATCTTAGGGAGGCTTTAAAAGTAAACGAAATAAATGTGAAAAAGATTGTTGTGTTTTATCTGTACTTTAATGATGGTTGGGTCTTAACCTAATACTGGCATTGGGTTAATTGTCTCACGGTTTGGGTTTATAGCCGCCTAGAACCAAGTCCCGAGTCTGAGGGTCCAGCCTTAGGTAAGGTCTGGACCGAAGTAATCAGATGGAAACCTGGCCGTACGTAAGGTTCTACTGGTCCCGGGTAGTTTTGAAAAAACCAACCGTAGTGTCTGTTTGGAGTTCGTCTCGTCCCGAGGCTGGCGTAGTCACCAATCCAGGCCTTACAGGAAGGTCGCAATTCTGGCACCAAGCCCTCAGTCACCCGGTTCATGCTATTCTCCCAAGCAGAAGTGACGAGTTTCAAGTTGGAGTCATGGGGTTAGAGGCTTCACATGCTCTAAGTTGGAGGTTACACCACATTAGGGCCTATCTTTGTGTACTTTGACAAGGAGGTTAGGTCAAAAGAGTGGTACTCTTTGTTATCATTCTTCTTTTTCACCATCTTTCGTACTCTTTCTTACACTTTTCTGCAGTGCTACACGAAAGCAGTGTTAAATATTACATTCGAAATAACTTTTTAAAACTACAAGTATAGCTTATGAAAAACCCACTGATACTCGCCAGTCACATAGGAGAATAAAATTGTCAAATGGGTAAAATACAAGTGGTAAGTGAAGACTACGGGCTAAAATTACTTACTTCTTATTACGAGCTTCCAAGGTTGGCCTCGATGGCTCGACTACGGGCTAAAATTGAATATAACAAAAACACACTTTTAAAAGGAAAACTCAACAACAGGTAGGCAGTTGCATTGGGCGATTAGATAATTGACTATAGATTCCTACACTTATATAGGAACAACAGTGAGCTCAAGATGTGGCCAGACAAGAGAAGTGCAGTACAGTATGTATGAGAGTATAAATACATGGCCCATTCACTCAAGTGCACATTTAACTCGGTTCAACCGACTTCAAAGTGAGACTTTTTAAGTAATATATGCTTTCATACGAAATGGAAACATGGAAAGCAACTCTAATATAATATTTAAGGTTTTGGACATGTGAGCCGCTAGACGTACACTTTAAACATGTATGACTTTAATCAAGTGACCAAAGAAAACGTAGTTGTTGCGTAAGGTGAGGGAAAGTAAATGAGTAAAGAAAGCTGGAATATTAGGTCTTCTTTTAAGACACAGTAAATAAATAATGCTTCAAGTGATCATTGAAAGGAAAACTTCAAAATATGGAAGCCCGATAGGAGACACCTGCTTCGTAACTTGCGATTCAGATGGTCAGGTCCAACTAATGACATCTGCCGTCAATGATATAAGAACAGGCTTGTTAATAATCTACCTTTATAAAAGACAAGGCCCAGACATGGAATGTAAAGACATTCTCCTGTATAACTAACAGTCTTATATGCATACTGTAAACATCTTTAATATCCACAGAAGAAGATATCCACGAAAGAAATATAAATGGGTGAGAGAAGTATAATATCTGTGGATGTAGATAACAAATGATAGGACGTTAGAAGCAGTCATTAGAGTAAAAATATACAGGGAAGAAGAGCCATTAACCAACTAAATGGGATACTATGGGATCAACACATATCGAAATACAATAAACGACACAAATAAGATAAAATTGAAAACGTATAGGCACAACAAGCAGCAAAGTATAGGAATTGAAAGAGAAAAATGAGAAGACATTGATAGCGACCTAAATGGAAGTTTGGAAGGTGAAAAGTCGAGACTATAGGAATCTAAAAATGACAGAATAAAACAGGTAATGAAAATGGCAAATACAATACTACAGGACAAAAAACAAAACATCTAAAATGGTACGAATACTTGCAGAGGATAGAGGAAAGTAGAATACCGTAGCTAGTAATTTATATATATATATATATATATATATATATATATATATATATATATATATATATATATATATATGTTGATGTGTATTCCTTAACAGGTAGAAAAATATGATGAATAGGTAATATCCGGAGTACATCCGTTCATTTAGTAGTACATAAAAACACAGTTTCTATGTTTCGGCCAGAATCCCATTCAACATTGACGAGGCAAACGGTTGAAGTGCAAGTCCGATTGATGACGTCAAAAGGACGTCAAATTGTTTCCGATTGACGCCAATGGGGATTCTTTCTCTACGTAGGGGTTGAGAGTTATCTGCATTCTTTATTCTCGCTTCAACTATAAGATGAAAAAATGTAGCCCGTTTAATAATGATATGTATAATTACACACACGCGCGCGCACGCACACACACACACACATATATATATATATATATATATATATATGAGTGTGTGTGTGTGTGTGTGTGTTTATTTTATGTAAGTATTTACTATCAGAAAATCAGTATTACATGTGTATATGCTCTGCAGATTTCAACGTACAAAAACACGGCGTAATATAGGCAATTTAAAGACACCTGACTAACTTGAAAACTGTGAACTCATAAGGATTCTGTTATTATATGAAAAAGCATGTAAAACGGCCTCATTCACTGCAAATGGAACAAAAAACAGTTTCATAAACCTAAACGGTGTAAAACAATGTAAGTCAGCTTATTACAGATTGAGTTAGTTTAGGAATCCCTTGACAGAGCAGGATGGCTAAAGTTAACCATTAATTGATTGCTTCTGAAAGTGCTTTGACAACTCCTCCATCCTCCTCCCATTTATTGTTCTCAGGTTGCTCACAGTTGCAGAGAGTTCCCTGTAGTCACAAAGTATTACATTAACAACAAATTTATCCCCGATTTGATATTATGCTTGTACTTTCAAACATAAAGCATGTTTCTTTTAAAATAATATTTAGTTATTTTTTATGTAATATTTTATTTTTATATTAATTATTTATTTTTCGTGTAGCGGCTCGAAACGTCTTTCCTCCCGGATACGAGCGGGTATTGCTGGTAAGTTACTCTAACCATACGGCCCCTCAAATTTCCTTCCTTTCACAGCACTTGACAATCATATCATTTACTTACTTTTAATTTCACACCATTTTTTTAACTTCTTCTTTGAAGAGTAGATATTGTTTATGACCCCGGTAGAGGATAGATCTACTTCAGAAACGATGACAGAAACTCCTAATATAACCTATAACCTGTAACAAGTGACTCCTACCTTAGATTTACGTAGATCCCGATACTAGTCAGGCTGAAACGCCGTAGACCAAGGGTAACAAACGTTTTGGAACAGCGCTAATTTAATTGCTTTAATTGCTAATTTTTCTCGAACCGGGCCGCAGGACGTAAATCTACCGAGTTCATCAATTGGAATACGTCGTATTTAGTTGTGCTTAGGTTTTCAAATATTATATCCTACATTTCTATATTGTAATATGCGTAAATACCATACATACGCAGCCATTTTATAATAGCATACATACCTGTGGCAATGTATCCAAACGTCAATAATTCCCCTTATTATAATGTTGCAATGTTGATATTACATCAGAATTTAAAACACGAAACAATTTTCCTTTTGAAAATGTGATAAACATAAAATGAAGTCTGTAAAATGTTTATTTTAAGAGTAGATTTGACACTGTTTTCCATTTGATAATTGTTCAATTTCTATTTCAATGTTTGTTGTTCCTATTTTTATTGTTAAATCTAAATCTCTATTAGAAAAACGCGTGCGAGCTTTAGATTTGATAGTTTTCACTAACAAAAAAGCAAGCTCACAAGTAACAGTACTTCTAAACATACTCAACATTTTTAAAAATAGTTTCCGTCGAATATTCATTTCTAGAGGTAAGTTATTTTTGTAGAAATGTAACAATGAAACACATGTACTAGTACAATGATATAGTGCTGGTTTGTGCGTTTCCTTATAAAATAGTACGTTTCTCTAAATTCAAGAGCAAAATTTCAGAATAATATGGATGCCGCAAAGAAAGAAGTCAGGGGCTGTGGGCTGTGCACCTATGCCTTTAAACTACAAAAAACCATAAATAAATATATGTATATAGGTTGAAAATAATCGTTGACAGATGTTTGAACGATGGCACTGTTATTATTATTGCTAAAACTCGGAGGGACCTTATCGGTGTAGAACGCTTTGTATTGCGGCAGCCTTTGTACTCTCTTCCCATCTCTACCACAGGACTAGCTTAGTGGATACCTACCTGTTTGCAGAAACCAAGTACCCACCTGTTGCTAAATCTTCTGATATCCTCTGGTGTACATACCTGACAGCCAAACCACTTTCTCCTTGCAGCTCCCAAAGCAGGGCACTCACAGAGTACGTGGATTGGGCTTTCCTCTTGGTCCTCGTCGCATCTCTTGCGCACAGTGGACCTAGATCTTCCAATTTTGTATTAGAACCCCCTTAGATTCCCATGGCCTGTGACCAGCTCTACAGTAACTCTGAGTTGAGGTCTACTTAAGGAGAGTAGTTCTTTGCCTCACAAGTCTCGTGAGTAATCCGACAGTACCTTGGATTTGTTGCACCTCAAGGTAGTATTTCATTCCCCCCCCCACCTAAAAATGTTCCGCGGTAAGGCGACTTAAGTACTTACGGGTGGCGCCAAGTGCCCCTGAGGCTTTGTTAAAGACCGTCCTTATCCTGAGGTCAACGAATCCACATCCTTCAGATCGGAGGTGTATGTACCCATCCATACAACCAACCTGGATGGGGAGTCCTTCTTGGTTGCTGCCCGCATGGGAATTTCAGAGCGAGAGCCGAGCAGGGAGAGAACCGGGCGGATAACAACCCTTCAAGTGCTAGGACTGGCCCCTTGTTTTTGAGCCGCCTTCACGCACTCACACATTTTGCCTGGACGTCCCGTTTATAGGGAGCCACATACATACATACGCTCTACCTGTCCCCCACACGTGGATTAAGACTCTCCACCACGTCAAAGTCATGCACCCCATAGAAGAGTAGGATAGTTATAGTTTTTATAATTTTTGGCAGGACTTTGGAATATTATATTCTGTAGTTTATTATTTATAGAATTTTTTTACGAGGTCGTCTTCATTCTGTTATTTTCACTTGACTCCTTTTGGGATATACCCGTCTAAAGAAGTGTTGAAAAACATTATTTAAAGCATAGTTGGTAGTACTTTTCAAAGTTAAAGGCTAAAACAATATAATCCATCCGTACTAATTACCTGTTTAGAAATTATAGACTAGTTTCGGCGACGATGTGACCATCGTCAATGATGGACCTACAATGATATTGTGAAGTATTCAGTTCCTCTCTAACATGTAACTGTAATTTTGGTTATTTTGGGCCGTTGATTCTCGGAGGGACCACATATTATGAATGTGTCGTAGAGGACAAGTATGTAGATAACGATGACTGGAAACGGGACAAGTGGTAATAATAAAACAGAAGTAGACATCGCAAAACAAAATGTATTTTTAAAAGATTTCATTGACTAATATTATTATTGGTGTATTATTTTGCTTTTAATTTTCTGGAAACTGTTTATGTATTGTTTTAAATACCACAAAAACATTTTTAATTAAAAGCAACTGATTAAAAATACTACACATAATAGCTTTAGTGTCGGTATGGTTTCGATTGCTTTTGTTACCGACGGCAGTAGTCGTACAATAGAGGCTTCACCATGTCGTTTTCTTCTTCTTCTGCCCGTTACTATCGCCTGGCGGCTAACCGACCAGCTGTTTCCTTCCCGTCGGAATCAATACACATGTTTGTTTCCCGCCAGCGCAGGATCGAAGTTTGGCGAAGTTGCATTCATGTTTCACAGTCAGAAGGTTAAGTTTTCATTCAATTATTGATGCTGAATAGTTTTACTAAAAACAACTTTATGAGTGAAGTGTGATAGTTTCTTTATAATAGATTGAAATAAATACTATTCAACATTACGGGCCATTGATAAGGATATAAAGTTATTTATGTAGGCTATTTACTTAATGTGTAATATGTATGTTGATTATTTTGTGTGTGTGTGTGTGAGTGTGTGTGTGTGTGTGTGTGTGTGTGTGTGATCTCTTTCTCGCTCTCTCTTTCTCTCTCGCGCTTACTCTCTTGCTCTTTCTTTCCCTCTCTCGCTCTCGCTTTCTCTCTCTCTCACACCTTCTCTCTATTTCGATCTCTTTCTCGCGTTCTCTCTCGCGCTCTCTCTCACTTTCCCTCCCACTCTCTCTCTTTCCATCTCTAGCTCTCCATCTCTGAATTTAGTGACTAAGTAGTATGAACGGATAAACTAAATAGCATATGTCTCTCAACTGTAACTGGAATATTGCATAGGACAGGGATCTTCTCTAGAACCTCTTAGGGAGCCAAGTAGTTTCCAAAAAGTTTCCCTCAGTGCCGCATGGCACAAGTGCCATTAAATAACGTACAAACAGTATGACTATACCAAGGGTGTATTACATCACTAAAATAAATCAACTGTTTTGCATATAAAAACTAAGAATATGTATTTGACTTAACTTCAGGAATACCTGAATTTGTTAATTATTTGAAACCGACGAATTAAATCTTTCATAGCTCTTTAAAAGGCATCTATGTAACAGGTTAGGAAATAACAGAATTTCTCAAAATTTTACGAATCTGAGGCCTCAAAAAATGAGGGATGCCTGCCTTAGGATATCTGGCGAAATACACAAACCTCGGTTTTGAAAAATATGTTATGTTTAGCATTAAGGTGCATTAGCTTTGTTAAGTGATAAAATAATACGTACAATTTTTAAACAGAGCTTGCACACACACACACACACACACACACACACACACACACACACACACACACACACACACACACACCACACAGACACATACACAGAGACAGACACACACACACGCACACAAACACGCGCGCGCGCGCACATTCGCACTTGTGGGTTTAAATAATAGTAAGTAATACATAAAAAGCTCTATAACCATAAATATTTTTTATTCTGTCCTGATGTGTAATTCGGACGTAAAATGTATAATGTATATGTATATGTGTAATGTACAATTCGGACCAGGTAACCACCCTCAGAGGCATGATACACATTACTGGCTAACTCTACATAACTTTCCTGATTATAATCAACCAAACTACTTAACCCTCCCCCCTAGTGAAGGATCTTAGTGAGGGTAAGTAGTTTGGTTGATTAAAACTGAGAAACCTATTTAGAGTTAACCAGTATTGTTTGGTCATACCTCTGAGTGAGGCTATCTGATAATCGAGATGTACCTCAGGTTAGAATAAAAGTATTTGTTGTTAGAGGTTTTTGTAAATTATCTACTACGTATAATAAATAGAAAATCATTGTTAAAACTGTAAATTGCTTGTAGTTTTAACAAAAAATGTTTGAAAAAAATGAACCTACACTGGAGTTCCGATCATAACATCTGCAGCTTATTAAATAATCACAACAGTGATTTATTTGCACGCTATGAAACTAACAGTTTGACTACCGGTATTTTGTATCTACGTCTCTAAGGCACTGTTCCTGTTAGTCTTGAACGATACAAGATTTGCTCCGAATACAGCCGTTCCTAGCAGGTAGAAATTAAGACATTGTTGCGTGTACAATCGATGACGCAGAGTAAGCCTTTCCGGAACAGCACAACTTGTCATTGACAAGTGTTTAGCAAGATGGTCGTACGTCACAGTGACGTATTCTATGACGAATAGGTTTCGTGCTATTATTTTTCAAAACAATATCTCAAATACGATATAGAATTGCGAGTATAATTAAAAAACATAAACATAACGTTTCAACATTAAAATAATCGACGAAACAAGTTTTCAAATTTTATGTATCGCAATTTACTCATATTGGTTTTTGATACGAGTCTAACTGATAGTTAGGTCGTCAAAAAGTGGAAGTACTTAAGCTATGCGATTGTTTACACGTGATGGTTTTATTTCTATGTTCACAGATCAAACTATTTTATCTTATCTCCCTAATACTATCTAATATTTACAATCATTTCCTTGTCCTTTCTAGGCGATAGTAATCAAACTTATCGACCACCTTAAACTTCAAATCGAAAATATTATGTCTGTAAATTTACCCACTAATTTAATTGCCACTCCAATGAAAACAATCTTTCAAGGGTTAGTGAGGTACAGAACTGCGGCCCTGTCTAAATCCAGAGTTTGAGTTTCCTGCCCTTAAATAAGGCTAATCAGGGTGAATAAACCACGCATATACAAATCAGAAGGGTTAGCCTAGAGATACGAAAACAGGGACATTCTTAAGGTTTAACTGAACTTTAGTTGGGGGAGGGGATCATCTCAGGAGTTAAATCAGAGAATTTGTGAACAACAATTCTGGAAGAACACGCCCTTAACTCCTTGCAACATCACAACTTACTGGTTGTGCCTCAGTCATAAAGACTGGTCACGGGCTCGTTCTGTTTGGTTGTTTCCTTCCACTATTTATCGATTATACATGGAAGGCGCTCGTTAACACGGATAATCAATCCTGAATTCTTTATTTGCTCTAACTAGGGATTGGCGATCTGCTCACGTAATAACCCCTTTCAGAGAGTGAGTGAGCGACGAGTCTGGAAAAAGCAGTGGTAACACCTTATTTCTTTGCTATGTTAAAACTCACTCATTGGGTCTCAAGATAAAAAGAGCGGCTACTGTTCGTTTTATTTCCCCCTCTTCGTTACCACTTCTTAACGATCACGAACCACAGCTTCTGAAGCATTGGAGTTTGGAAATAGTTCAGGGAGTGCATCCATTTCATTCTTCATTTGCGCTCCACGTGTTGTAATTTGGAGTTACTTTCCCTCGTTAGTAACTTCTAATGTCTATCAAATTTTTATTTAAAATTTTGTAAATTGGAAACATCCAATTATTTATTACGATTTTCCGATAACGTTTCGGATGTCTTCTATCTCTTCTTTATTAATTTCCTAAAGAAATAGTGGATATTATACGAAATAAATTAAATTGGTTAAGAACAATAAATATATATTCTCTGATAGTTATTTAATTGATAGTTATTCTTATAATATCTTCCTCTAAAGATGTTTGCTTTCTAATCGAAATGTAGGCCTACATAAGGATTTAATAAAAACATTTTTGTTTAGATTTTATTAATTTAAAAATGTTTAAAGCACTATAATGACAAAACGGCGTTTACAAATAATTTAATTGGATTATGTAATTGTTTAACATAATTAATATTGTATCACGAATAACGCGCTTAAGATACCTAACTTTCGTCTTCTTGAATAAAATCCAATATAGCAGATGTCACATCATTCAGTTGCTACTTAAAGCGGGTTTGCAAAGAACCCTACATCCTCTCTTATCAATATAAGAAAAGTTTCCACTAAGATAAATTTTTTCGTAACTATGTTAGATGGACTTACCAGTTTATATAAGTATTCGTTACCATCACAGGAATTAGATGAAAGAACGAGATTTTCCAGATTTTCGCAACTTATTCACGCCAAAGCAACCGTCCAACCCTACTTTGTATTCTTCGTCGGTTTATCAGATAAATTACAGCGAGCATGGATAAAAGCCGTCCCCAGGGAACGGATTATGAGCTGGTTATTCCTGTTGGAACGGAGGTAGATATCCTTTTACGATAGAAATTTGCAGACGTTTGAGATCTCAACCTCCAGCCGCGGGCTTTTCTAAATGATGCAAATATATATTAGGATATAGCAGCATTTTTATTTTGCTACTAGATTCCAAGAAATGTATTTCGTTCCTATTGATAGACGGATTAAACATCACGCTCGGAAAATATGTTAACAACTAGACCGAGTAAACATTGCGACAGAAGAGGGGAGAATATGTTAACTACTACTAGACCTACTGAGCCTAGTAGATATATTACCTTTTGGTAAGACATTTCTCATAATTGTTATCAGATTAATTATCTTCTTTCTAGGATGATATTGGTCACAATTCTTAACTGATTATCTTACTTATTTATATGATGACATTGTTCATAACTCTCATCCGACTATCCCACCTTTTTCTATGATGACAGCTCATAAATCTTATCCGAATAATTTACTTATTTCTATGATAACAGCTCAAAATTCTTACTTGTGTATCTTACTTGTTTCTACGACGACATTGCTCATAATTCTTATCCGACTATCTTACGTCTTTCTATGATGTTAACTCATAAATCCTATCCGATTAATTTACTTATTTCTATGATGACATTGTTCATAATTCTCATCCGACTATCTTACATTTTTCTATGATCAAATTTACCACAAATTTTAACCGATTATCTGACGTCTTTTTACGGTAACATTATTCATAATTCTCATCCGACCATCTTACTTTTTTCTACGATGGCATTTCTCATAAATTTCATACGATTATCGTTTTTCTTTGCATGATGATATTGCTCACAATTCTTAACCAATTATCTTACTTATTTCTATGATGGCATAGCTTAAGATTCTTATTTGATTATCTTACTTGTTTCTACGACGACATAGCTCCTAATTCTTATCCGACTATCTTACTGTGTTCTATGATGACAGCTCATAGATCTTATCCGATTATCTTACTTCTTTTTTTGATGATATTGCTTATAATTCATATCCGCTAAGTGTAAAATAGAGATATCACCCTTAATTGGTGTAACCAATTTTGTAATGCTGTTGTTTGTACCTGATTTTACAGAACAGACCTACTTCAACCCTTTACCCAAAATAACATATAAAGAAAAGTTGATTACTGTTTCATTTTTTCTAACTTTAAATTTTGATAGTTTATTTCATAATTCTTTATATGTAACAGGAGTAGGAAACCCGTTAAGAATACTAGCTTTGTTCCTACATTTCGTATCTATTACAGAGTTTCACTTTCGTACGAAGGTAAACTCGGTCATTATTATTTTATTTTACTATTCTCAAAAGCGTCACATAATTACAACCCTTAACATGCTATAGACCCTACAAATAACTAATTTCCTACTCCATACAATGTGCTGATTTGTATTTCGAAAGAAAGAACAAGATGAGAGAAAGAGAAGAAGGAGGCAGGAGGATACCTAGCCTCGCGCTTCAATCCTTCTCCCGAGATACACAATTTAGAAAGATACGAAGAGTCTACCCTAGCATGTGAAACCACTACCCTCACGAAACCTTTCCTCAATCCAAGTACGTGACCCGTGGTACCATTATTGGCAATTAAGCCCCGTGGCCTAGAATGGTTGCGGACCCATGATTCCACACCTCGCAAGCGAGTAGGGGGGCCAGGCGCCGAATGTCCAATTCCATACAGTGAGCCATAAGCAAAATACAGTCTTTGTAATAAATACTTTCTCAAAATAAACATTTTCGCGCTATTTTCGTTTATTTTAAGTGTTTGAGTTTATCTGAATGAGCATTTTACTCTAGGGTTTGTAATAACCGTTAAAGAAATACAAATTCAGAAGTTAATTTTTATAAAACCAAAATATGGCTAATACTCAATTTTAGTTGTAACTGTTGCCCTTTGAAAATATTTTTCAATTGGTTTCAACTTGTGGTTAACAACATTCTTTGGAATAGATTTTTTTGTCGTAATTTTAAAACTATGAATTACACCGCGGCGCGCAGTGTACATTTGACAATTAGTTAAACTTTTTCTGACATTTTCTGTCACTAAAACCTGGATTTTTTAATAGAAACTTTAGAGAGATTTCTAAATAAACGCTGGTTCATTTTTCTATCAATAGTTTTGTTTAGGTCTAGAAGGTTAAACTCTCACACCTTCAGCATATACTTTAGGTAAGTAAATTTGCGGCTATATTAAGAACCGTCATTTTTTTAAATAATTCCAAACTGAAGTTAAACTCTAGCCAATAAGCTCAGCCAAGCACGCACAGGTACTGACCTCAATACATAAATCCAACCCCTTGTGTAACATATATGCAATACGTGTCTGTCAATGAATATCACGTCAGAGAATTTACTGTGTCCTGAATTACTAAACGATGTCCTGTGTCCCAGATGGGTGACACTCAGGATTGTTAGGTGATTAAGGACGTATGACGACTCCAGACAGGTCTGACATTTCCGAGACTGTCTCTGAACATTTTGTTTTTAAAGAATCACTCATTTTATGTAATCCATATAACTAACGATCTCTGTAAAGTTGGTTAATCAATAACCTACCACTGTAACGTTTTACACGAAAGGTCTCTGTAACGTTATCTAAAACTTATAATTATCGTTTAGTATTATTCTTTAAAAATAACGATAACTATAACACTATATACATCATGTAGTAAACTATCTCTGTAATATTGTTACATCAACCATTTGTTTCTATATATAATTCGAATATTAATACTCTCTGTAAATTTATACATTGTTATGACTTCTATCTAACGATATAATACTAGTAAATAACGGTATGTATACTTTATGTAATTCTTATAAATAACGATCTCTGTAACCTTTTATATATATATATATATATATATATATATATATATATATATAATTAATAGATTAAAAATATTTCAAAAACAAGAATACTTTTAATAAATATATTTATTCAAAGCTTTTCGCCGATAAAAAAGTATCAGCATCTTCAGGAAAATAATTATCTAATAAAATATTTTTACAAAATTAAATTTTACATTTTAAATTACAAGATTTAATTTTGTAAAAATATTTTATTAGATAATTATTTTCCTGAAGATGCTGATACTATTTTATCGGCGAAAAACTTTGAATAAATATATTCATTAAAAGTATTCTTGTTTTTGAAATATTTTTAATTTATTAACTTTATTACAAGAAATCATATCACCATATTTAATATATATATATATATATATATATATATATATATATATATCATAAAATTAACTATCACCGTAATATTGTTATACAAACCTCTGAGGTTTTAATAACAATTATAAGTAACGATCTCTATATAACATTTATAATATTTATTAAGAATTATCTCTTTACCTCGATATGATCCTTGAAAAAACGTTACAATCCTTGTAAAATTAATCTCTAAAATTTCATATAACTGCTATGAATTTATAAATTTCATAAAAATAACTATCTTTTTAATATTGTTTCAACAATCTCTGTAACATTATACAATCTTTGTAATTAAAGATCTCTAAAACGTTATTATAATATTTATTTGTCTCTGTAGCTTGATAAAATCCACGAATATAACGACCTCAGTGATTTGGTACAATCTTTCTAAATAAAAATCTCTGTATCTTCATATATCTCTGTAGATTTATTTACAATTCAACAAACTCTGTAATTTCTTGTAATCCGGACAAATACCGTCCTCTAAGAGATTAACTTAATCCCATAGTGAAGCCCTGGCAGTAGCTTCGTCATATTAAACTCATCACGTTACAGGTGTTTGCTTCCTCCTCCACGTTGTAACCATTAAACGTGTAGCATTGATTATTACATTCAATGACTTCATCCTGAGACGTTCTCGTTGTCTTACAAATTACGCCTGATCCTTGGGGTAAGGACTCTAGACACAGTAACAGAATTGCTAAGGCAGTTGGCATCTTATTTGTATCGTATTAGTGAGGTTTACAGTATATACGGTGATTTCTTCTGTAACGGATGACGATAAAGTGTGACATCGAGATAAGTGCATTGCCAGAAAGTAATAATGGAAAGTATTTATGATATTCAATGAGAAAATACATAATTTTTGTGTTACTGGGCAAAACAATAAAATTACTAACAACAATTCTATTGGAATGCGACAGCTAGCGAGAACATATTAGATACGAAGGTCTGTAAGATATTGTTTACATGGAGAGAATATCAATCCCAGCAGCACTAGCTAGAAACGGCATGTAAAGTACTGTTTATGTTTAGGGAAATCTCCCGCCACCTATAGCTTAAAATGTCCTGTACAATAATGTTTATGTTTAAGGTAAATTTCCCGCAAATTTTAGCTACACATGTCCTGTAGAATACTATTTATGTTTAGGGTAAATCTCCCGCCACTTTTAGCTGTAAATGTCCTGTATAATACTGTTTATATTTAAGGTAAATCTCCCGCCACTTTTAGCTCCACATGTCCTGTAGAATAATGTTTATGTTTAAGGTAAATCTCCTGTCACTTTTAGCTCCACATGTCCTGTAGAATACTGTTTATGTTTAGAGTAAATCTCCCACCACTTTTAGCTTAAAATGTCCTGTAGAATACTGTTTATGTTTAGGTTAAATCTCCCACCACTTTTAGCTTTAAATGCCCTGTAAAATACTGTTTATGTTTAGGGTAAATCTCCCACCACTTTTAGCTACAAATGTAATGTAGAACACTGTTTATGTTTAGGTTAAATCTCCTACCACTTTTAGCTTTAAATGTCCTGTAAAATACTGTTTATGTTTAGGTTAAATCACAAACCAATTTTAGCTTCAAATGTCTTGTAGAATACTGTTTATGTTTAGGGTAAACCTCCCACCACTTTTAGCTTCAAATGTCCTGTAGAATACTGTTTACGTTTAGGTTAAATCTCCCACCACTTTTAGCTTCAAATGTCTTGTAGAATAGTGTTAAGTTTAGGTTAAATCTCCCACCATTTTTAGCTTCAAATGTCTTATAGAATACTGTTTATGTTTAGGGTAAATCTCCCACCACTTTTAGCTTCAAATGTCCTGCAGAATACTGTTTATGTTTAGGGTAAATCTCCCGCCACCCTTAGCTTCAAATGTCTTGTAGACTAATGTCTATGTTTAGGGTAATCTCCGCCACTTTTAGCTTCAAATGTCTTGTAGAATAGTGATTATGCTTAGGGTAAATCTCCCGCCACTTTTAGCTTCAAATGTCTTGTAGAATAGTGTTTATGTTTAGGGTAAATCTCCCGCTACGTTTAGCTTCAAATGTCTTGTAAAATACTGTTTATGTTTAGGTTAAATGTCCCACCACTTTTAGCTTCAAGTCTTGTAAAATAATGTCTATGTTTAGGGTAAATCTCCCACCACTTTTAGCTTCAAATGTCCTGTACAATATTGTTTATGTTTAGGTTAAATCTCCCGAAACTTTTAGCTTCAAATGTCTTATAGAATAGTGTTTATGTTTAGGATAAATCTCCCGCCACGTTTAGCTTCAAATGTCCTGTAATATACTGTTTATGTTTAGGTTAAATCTCCCACCACTTTTAGCTTCAAATGTCTTGTAGAATAATGTTTATGTTTAGGGTAATCTTTCCGCCACTTTTAGCTTCAAATGTCTTGTAGGATAGTGTTTATGTTTAGGGTAAATCTCCCACCACTTTTAGCTTCAAATATCTTGTAGAATAATGTTTATGTTTAGGGTAATCTTTCCGCCACTTTTAGCTTCAAATGTCTTGTAGGATAGTGTTTATGTTTAGGGTAAATCTCCCACCACTTTTAGCTTCAAATATCTTGTAGAATAATGTTTATGTTTAGGGTAATCTTTCCGCCACTTTTAGCTTCAAATGTCTTGTAGGATAGTGTTTATGTTTAGGGTAAATCTCCCGCCACTTTTAGCTTCAAATGTCTTGTAGAATAGTGTTTATGTTTAGGGTAAATCTCCCACCACTTTTAGCTTCAAATGTCTTGTAGAATATGTTTAGGGTAAATCTACCGCCACTTTTAGGTACAAATGTCCTGTAGAATACTGTATATGATTAGGGTAAATCTCCCGCCACTTTTAGCTACAAATGTCCTATATAATACTGTTTATTTTTAGTGTAAATCTCCCGCCACTTTTAGCTATAAATGTCTTGTAGAATAATGTTTATGTTTAGGGTAAATGTTCTGTCACTTTTAGGTACAAATATCCTGTAGAATAATGTTAATGTTTAGAGTAAATCTCCGCCACTATTAGCTACAAATGTCCTGTATAATATTGTTTATGATTAGTTAAATTTCCCGCCAGTTTTCGCTACAAATGTCCTATTTATTACTGTTTATGTTTAGGGTAAATCTCTCACCAATGTTAGCTGAAAATATTCTGTAAAATATTGTTTATATAATGGTCAAATACATAAACAATTAATCACTTTTACATTAGTTTATGACTATCCAAACTTTAAATTTTATAAATTTGTAAAAACGTACGTAGAACGTTTTAAATTGCTCTGTGGTTTCATCAGTGTCTTCAGCCTGGAATTGTTAGGTTAAGCGGTGACGATTGTAAAGGCAGGTTTTCGATAGTATCAAAGATTATGTGCCATTTGTATTGGGTTTGTTCGTTTAATATGTTTGTACTTTGTGTTTTTGTAAATTTCATATTGTTCTAGTGTGTTATGGTATAAGACATAAACAATATTTTACAGATAATTATATAAAACTGTCTTGAAGTATGAAGTTTATGTTTAAGGGAAATCCCAAAGAGAGCTTCTCTTCAAATGTCCTGTAGAATACTTTTTTTTGTTTGGATAAAATATCAAACCAATCGTCTCCAAATAAGTCCTGTAGAATACTGTTTTTGTTTGGATCAAATGTCAAACCAAACCCTTTCTACAAATGTTCTGTAGAGTACTGTTTATGTTTAGGGCAAAACGTCCACCAACATTAACTACAAAAGTTTTGTGGAATACTGGAAAATTTTGTGGAAAATATTCCACCAACATTTGCTGTAAATGTTCTGTAGAACACTTTTTATAGTTAGGTCCAATCTCCCTCCAACGAGTTATAAAGTATTTTATTTTTCGTGAGAGACTAAAAACAGACAATCTGTAAGTCACAAGTCGCGGTAGTATAAAAACAATTACCCTCAGAAAACAACAATCTAAAGCCGAGCGCTGGAAGTAGTTGTCAAAGTACTTTAAGGCAATCTGGTAATGGAAACTTGAGTGGGCGCTCATTGTTGTAGCATCTGTAATCTAATTCCATCTTTAATGAACTGATTTCCATTCTTGTTCACTTCGTTGGCTGTCTTACTTTATGCATTGTTCTTCCCGATATTTTATGTTTCTTCAACCTATTTTTAATTAATTTCTTTTAGTAACATTTGTTCATGTCATTTTTTAGCTTGTAACGCATTTAGATAAAATTCTTAAGGAATTTAGATGTTGAATATTGTAGTTATCTGTTACATAATTATTTAAGTGACCTAGAAAGACAAGAACTAAATTGAACTTGAGAATGGTGCATTCAATAAATTTACCAATTATTTAAAATAAAATAAATCTAGTTTTAATGTGCAATTACACAAAAGATAAATATAAAAAGAAATACATTTGAAACGTTTACACTGTTTTTAGATTTGGTTTTACATTCTTTTACCATGTTATGAATTTATGCAAAGATTGTACTCTTTAAGAATTTATGGCATTGACATATGGTGTCCACAAAGACATTGCTTCTATTTAAAATAAAATACATTTCAGTTTAATTTTATCCAACAGTTAAAAAATTGATATTGCATCATAGGAATTAATTATAGCTTCCCGCATTTTAAAATATGAAAACTTGTACTATTTTGCCTTGCCCAGTTAAATTTCACATCACTTTACATTAAATTTACAACTTATCTGGAACTGGAATTAATGTGGAATACAACGTGGCTCCTGGATCAGACCTTGCCATTATTCATTCAAGATTCGTGTTGGCTGGCAACCTCGCCCGGTGTTGAATATTCAGTGAAGAAACATTTCTTGAAAAAAAATAATAAAGGAAACTTTTAAATACTTTTACACATTAGACACATTATTTTAAATTAAATTGAAATTGTTGAAATGAAAAAAAAATCCAATTTTGCTACGCCACACCTTGCGACGTGTTTTCGGTTTGAAGACCAGAAAATAAGAGAAAGTTTTAGTATTTACGTAGCGACTCCCGACCTTCTGCGCAACTCTCCAGCGCATTTCTAAAAAAACAGGCTTATGGATTTCATGTCTCAACACCAGTATTGCTATATATAGAATTATAATTTATAATTAAAAAAAAAAAAATTAAATCTAATATCTCGGTTTGTTTTCTGATGCTGCTATAATATGTAACATTTTTGCCTAAAATAATGTTACAAGCTGGGTCGTATAAAGATATTTCTTTGGTGTTTTTAATTAAGAAAAACCTACTAAGGTTATCGGCTCAATGAAGTCATAGATAAAACGTAAAGCAAATATAATCTAATAGCGCTGAAAAGCTTGTGATTTGATCAAAAACAGTAAACAGAACAGATTAAATGAGAGCTATAACATAGATTTGTTAGGTTTAACTCATAACTTTGACCGGTTTTAAAGTTCAAATAGAATTCCATGAGGAAACCACACTTTTTTTATTATAGAAATTATAATTTGGTAAGCTTTTTTTAAATGATATAAATATAAAAAATTTATTCTGTTCTGAGTCATATCAGATTTAGATTTAGATTTATCGATGTTTGTGAAGCTTAGCGGAAGAGCCCGGTGCGGCCTTGAGAAATGGGGATATAGGGTACTTAAAACTTCATTCTCTCACGATAAGAGGGAATAGGTCACTAAAGAGCTTCCCCACCCTGAATTTTCGATTGATTTCGCTCTTAAACCCACCCTCTCTGCAAATGTCCTGTAGAATAGTGTTAATGTTTAGTATACCATCA
>JBAIZL010000002.1:127793532-127861032 GCA_036971475.1 Prosapia bicincta | reverse complement strand
AGCACGCACCGCTCCAGAAAGGGCGAGGTATATAATAGCAAGCGCCCATGCCCACGTGCCTCTACTACATGTGTACACTGGCGCCGACTCCCGCCGGGTTTGAGACCTCCATCTAAAGAGGCTCCGTCTCAATGTTTCTATAGAAAAATGAAATAAATGTACTTGAAATAAATAAATATACTTACAAGTAAAACCGAAAGTGTCACTCGGTGACTTAACAAACATTTTACAGCTCTTTATGTGCGGAGAAGTAAATAAAATATTTTTGAAATAAAGAAGTCATTGGTTTTGCGGATGAGGTTATTAAATGAAATAAGTTAATTCATGTTATCGTTAATATAAATTAAAATCAATAATATAAAAACTTTCTCCCGTTAAGCCAATTACTTAAATTTAAACAAGTAATATAAGGAAAAATGTCTTAAAGTCAATTTCGGATTTTAATGAAACAAGTAAAATAAAAATTTGTTTAAAAGTCAATTCCTACTTAGGTCAACAAAGAAAAATGTTATTTTAGTTACTCTTTATTAAATAACTACAATAATATAAATAAAGTAACATAACCTATGTGTTAAAACAGCTGTTCTACCACATAACCTATAACATAAAATCAGCTGTTTTATGAAATCATATTGTATTATTTATTTTAAGACAAATGGGACGAAACAACTATAATGCATACCTTTCCCATTCTGAGGAATGTTTCTCTCCCTTATAAAAGTACAGTCCTAATGTAACGTATTTAATATTTTAACTATTTCAAAAAGATAAATGAAAAACGACTCGTATTTCCTTCTAATAAAACATAGTGTGGGCCCCCAATGTTTTTTCAAAAGCAAGCGATTTGCTCGCTTGTATGTTGTACACCTTACTTGATTCTCAAAGAACAGGTTTAACTTTTGTTTGTACTTATAAACTAGAAAACAATATGATAAATGTATACAAACAAGTGTATAAGTCTATGCAAGGGTAGTATTAGTTTCACTGATTTAATTCTTTGCTATTTATTAAGAGAAAATTGTAAAACCATTAGCCGGGGTTCAGATTGTTGATATCAAACCCTTAAAATGTTTATTTTCAAAATTACAATAAATCTAAGGTCTCTCCTGTTTAAAAATTGTATTTAAAATTTATACTAAAATATAAAGATTGTATTGTTTCACTCATATCCTCTACATAATTATTACGTCATATTCTCTAACTTGCTACCTTTATATGTATTTTGTCGTAATTTATTTCAGATTAGAATGTTGTCACTTGTTAAAATGTTTATCTAGCCCACGGTACTTTAATGAAAAAACACTGGCTGTAGCGGATTTACAGAAAGGAGTAGAGGCAGCTACTAGAACTACGGGGGTGGGAGGTGCTATTATGGAATTGAATCAGTTGTCCTAGATAAATTATTCTTTGGTTTTACTGAAACAATTTCGTACACTCATTTCTTCAAGTAATTTACTTACGTAAATAAACACTGATGGTGCTATATTTAGTTATAAATACAAATTAGCGAGATATTAATGATACATTTAAGAAATAAATATTATCTTTCTTAAACATGAAGAGGTTTTCCTTATATATGCAATTCGACCTAAACACTCCCACTTTCTCAGGCTTTGCTTCTTTTCTACGTGCATTTATTATTTAAAAATTGCACAACACATTTTGCTTAACTCCATTGCTAAATGCTTAATTTACCAAAACCAAAACCAAGCCCCAACTGATGCGCTGAAAATTAACTCTAATGGAAAAATAAAGAATTTACTATGACGAGGTCACTCGTTTTTTACTATCAGACGATGTTATATTTATTTAATGTGTTTGCCATCTAGTTCTTGTGTTATTAATGTGTTTGTAAACCAAGTGGTAAACGCTCAGGTTCTTTACAAACAAATTTAAAGGACAAAAAATTTTAACGTGGTGCCTTAAGGACTATTAATGAGTACACTACGTCTCCTAAAGCTCGAAACTAAGACAGCACTGTTAATCTCTTGAAAGTCAACTCGCAAATATACCAAATCGTTCAAAGAGTAATTCAAGACTGAAAAGAGTCGGCTACTATTATATATTTGAGATAGGGTTATTCCGAAACGCGTCAACAAAGAAAAATATTATAATGTTAGAAAAGGGAGAAAAATGTACTCAAATGTATACATAGAATTTTTTCTTTCTTAGAGTCTCGAAAAGGGTCATATTGTTTCCATAGATTGCTCAAACTTTGATGTCAGATAATATCAATAAGACATTTACCCAATAATATAATTGTCATGTGCTATTTATTAAAGCAAAATATGTTCTACAAAAATGACTTTATAGAAGCTCCAAGAAGAGTGATGTTACTTCTAACTGCGCATGCGCTGGAAGATAAATCGCATCATGTTCCACAAACGTTACCGAAAGTAATTAGTGAAAAACATTTGCCTTGTTTATTTTCCAGCCGGTCATCAATCTTCTCTCTGTATAACGAAAAATTCATCTAGACGAAAACGGCATTTAGGTCATTAAACGAATCAAGAACGGTAAATGTAATGTTTAGAGCCGCTAACGCCTGAAGGTAGTTAATGTTTTTCTCTTGGATATAATAAATTAAAGTACTTACATCCTTCAACCTTCCGTAAAGTATTTTGACAGATCGCTTTTTGGATCACCTAATCGCTTTAAGCTTAAAGTATAATTGCTCACTGTCTTCAACTGTTAAACCTTATAGGCCTATTACATTGAAAGTAAAACCAATCATAGAGAATACACTAATACGTCCTAAAGTAATTAGAGATCTCTGAGGATATATAGATCATAATTTGCAGGTCAGTTTTACCTCTACTATCTCAGAACTCATCCTTCAGCAGCAGTTTACTCGTTCGCTCCTACTTTTGGGTTTCTCTTATCTCGTGCCCCGTGTTTACGTCGGCCCTCTTTACGCTGTTCCTAGTTATGTCACCCATAGTTACTTAGTTCCTAGTTACGTCGCCCCGAGTTACCTTGTTCCTCGTTACGGTCGCCCATAGTTACGTTTTTCTAGTTACGTCGTCCCACGTTACGTTGTTCATCATTACGTTACCCCTAGTTAGGTTGGTTATGATTACGTCGCCCCAAGTTACGTTGGTCATGGTTATATCGGCCCACGTTACCTTGTTTCTCGTCACGATCACCCATACCGGTAGTAACTTTGTTTCTAGTTACGTTGTCTCTAGTCTAGTAACGTTGCTCATAGTTACGCCGCGCTTCTTTACGCTGTTTCTACTTACGTCACCCATAGTTACTCAGTTCCTAGTTATGTCACCCCAAGCTATCTTGTTCCTCGTCACGGTCACTCATACTTACTTTGTTTCTAGTTACGTTACCGATAGTTACTTTGTTCCTAGTTACGTCGCCCATAGTTACGTTGTTCCTCGTTACGTCGCCCCTAGTTACGTTGTTTCTCGTTACGTCATCCCTAGTTAAGTTGCTCATAGTTACGTTGCCCCAAGTTACTTTGTTCTTTGTCTCAGTCACCAATAGTTACTTAGTTTCTAGTTATGTTACCTCTAGTCTAGTTACGTTGCTCATAGCTACGCCGCGCCTCTTTACGCTGTTCTTAGTTACGTCACCCATGGTTACTTTGTTTCTAGTCACGTTGCCTCTACGTTGCTTATAGTTACGCCACCCTCTTTTACGCTGTTCCTAGTTACGTCACGCATTGTTACTTTGTTCCTAGTTACTTCGCCCCAAGTTACGTTGTTCATACTTACGTCGCCCATAGTTACGTGGTTTCTATTATATTGCTCATAGTTACATCACCTCAAGCTACTCTGTTCCTTGTTATAAATAAAAATATCCTTGCTTGAAATAAAAATGTGCAAACTTTTTCTTTGATTTTATTTTGGAGTAAAAGAAACTCTCTAATCTTTCTTTCTTATTTCGTCTCCTAAAAGAAAATCCTAGATAAGCTCTCGCCTATAGGATCGTTCAGAGAATATAGGGGCTGTTACTGGTGAAGTCTGATATTTGGATGTCGGCCAAGAAGTTCAAGCCTTAATGTTTGCTTTGTTTTCCTTCGTAGATCTGAATCCAAACTTGGTGTTAGATCGCAAACATTAATTCCAAACCACGTCTGTATCAGTGCGAAAGGACCTAAATAAGGAGGAATCTATATTTAATGAAACTTATTTATGTGATGACGTTTTGTAAGCGATATCGCTCAGAATTGTCAGCAGAATGAAGATAAATTATACTTGAGAAGCGGTATCGAATCTTTGCCAAGTTCTAAGGTGCTGAAGATAGCATGAGGCTGAACACTTTAAAAATGAATGTAATGCAATGATCCTTTATGTTTTCTGTTGATCCCTTGAAAACTTGATCACGGTAGAGCACTTGGTAACTAGCGTAAATGCCCCAGGTGGGAAATCAGTAGCACCAAAATGTTGAGGTGCTCTTTCAAATTCCAAGGTTAACTCAAATTTCGAAAATGAATAATTAAGGGTAATCGTCTTGTACAAATTAGTGGTTAAGCCTAGTATTAGTCACACTATCTACGTTTTATCCACACGGAAATTTCAAGATACTAGTAAATAGTCGAAGAATTATCGGAGGCAGTACTTGACAAAGACAGTAGCATCAACCGCGAATTTAATTTTTTTCATATTATTGAAATACATTGAAAAGAAGCCAAAATTATTTTCTTTGAAAAAATAGCAAATGTACTATCCATTTACAAGCGCTACGTGGAGCGGTACGGATCCTTGTTAAGGTTACGCGACGTGAGTCAGAATTGAAGTGGGAAAAAAACCATTAAATAAATCAAGACGTCAGTTCTGTGGGTTGTGGTAGTTTCAGTATGTCACCTGTTTGCACTCTCAAAGTCTAACGGGTGGGCAATGCCCAAGTCTTCAGCCCTTAGGTCATCCGGGAGTGAATAAAGGTACAATTGCACTACCTAGACATAACTAATAAGACGGTTTATAGATGTTGGGAAGGTACCTGGTGGTTCGGAAGGTTGTACTGGTTCCGAGTAGTTCGGCTGTCTCTGGTTCGAGTTCTACTCGTTCCAGTGGCGGGCCGGTGACAAGTCTAGGCCTTATAGAAAGGTCAATGACTTACATACTGGTACCACGGGTCGTGGCACCAAGCTCGCAGTCTAGGGCCTGTCGCTAGTTACCAGGACGGAAGTCACAAGTTTGAGGTTGAATTCGTAGGGGTAGAAGTTTCACACTGTAGACCGGAGGTAATCCCAACATGAAGGATCTATCCTTGCGTGCTCTGGCCTGAAGAGGGAGTCGAAAGACAGGTACTCCTTGCCACACTCTTTGTTTTCACTCTTCGTTTCTACCTCTTTACATTTTTCATACGCACTGCCACATGTTAGCCATATGTGTAAGAGACTCCATAGAAAGCTCAGCACCCAAGTCTCAATCTCTGTTTAGTTTGGAACTGAAACTGAATAACCAGAGATAGGCAAGAAAGCATTGCGTGCTGTTATTCCGTTTGCTAGGGCTTACCTCTGTGAGGGCAGCGATAAAAGCAAACTTGACACTAAAAGAGAAATAAGGGTTGGTTTATCAAAAATACTGCTAAGATATGACGAACTGTTCAAAGGGTAATAGTCTTATACCTCCCCTTATAACAATGTGAACTCTTTTATTGTTGTCGTACTAGGAATTGCTCCTACAGAAATATTTCATTTTCTTTACACATATGATAGTGCACAATATTGTAGTTTGCAGTAAAGTTGTTGCAGTAGTTTTTAGAGAGTAAATAGTTACTATGCTTTATAATACGGTTATGTTTTTATTTTTACTTAGTGATTAGGTTTTGATAAAAAGGAATTAAAATTATTCTGGTGAATCATGTCCAGAGCTTAAGTTGATTCTGTTAACTTGAATCTGTTTCGGCCAGGCCCAAACTATGTGTCCTTTAGATTTTTTTCAAGTTTTAAAACATTTTATATAAAATATACTTCTATGTGCTGTATGAAGTACGGTAGTAAGAATTTATTTATTGAAAAAGTACAATTTTTTAATGTAAAAAAATACATAAAAGTTACCACTATTTGGTAATAACACCATTATTACCAACAAAATAATGGTAGTAGGGGCGCCATTAAGTCACCTCAAGGGAAATATTGGTTAAAACGTTTGGAAACTACGGCGCAGAGTATGCAAAATAGTGTATGCACACAGTATGTATACGCAACGCGATATTTTCCTTTGAAGCATGAGCCGACAACTCGCATGCTCTATTTCTTGTTTATGGACTATTTCATTCTTATGCATTTACACTAACTATTTGCTTAGAATGTGTATTTTTTAGCACTATTTGTAGCAATGACAAAAATCCGAGTTGATTCAATCTTCCCAAGTACCTCCGAGCTGTTTAGTATGTTTTAAATATATATAGAATTTTTACATTTTTAAATCTGTAAATAGCAATCACTTTAACATAAAAACAGTTATAAAAGACTTTAGTAGAATAAAACTTTTATAAAATATGAATTTAGTAAATTATATTTTCCTGGAAGGTTCTTTTTTTTAATAAATTATTTTCTAGCGGAAGGCGTATAAGTCCGTCAGTCTCCTGGAAGGTTCTTTTTTTTAATAAATTATTTTCTATCGGAAGACGTATAAGTCCGTCAGTTTCCTGGAAGGTTCTTTTTTTTAATAAAATTTTTTTTTCTATCTGAAGACGTATAAGTCCGTCAGTTTCCTATAAGGTTCTTTTTTTTAATAAATTATTTTCTATCGGAAGATGCATAAGTCCGTCAGTTCCTGGAAGGTTCTTTTTTTTAATAAATTATTTTCTATCTGAAGACGTATAAGTCCGTCAGTTTCCTGGAAGGTTCTTTTTTTTAATAAATTATTTTCTTTCGGAAGACGTATAAGTCCGTCAGTTTCCTGGAAGGTTCTTTTTTTTAATAAATTATTTTCTAGCGGAAGGCGTATAAGTCCGTCAGTTTCCTGAAAGGTTCTTTTTTTAATAAATTATTTTCTATCGGAAGACGTATAAGTCCGTCAGTTTCCTGAAAGGTTCTTTTTTTTAATAAATTCTTTTTTATCTGAAGACGTATAAGTCCGTCAGTTTCCTGGAAGGTTTTTTTTTAATAAATTATTTTCTATCTGAAGACGTATAAGTCCGTCAGTTTCCTGGAAGTTTCTTTTTTTTAATAAATTATTTTCTATCGGAAGACGTATAAGTCCGCCAGTTTCCTGAAAGGTTCTTTTTTTAATAAATTATTTTGTATCGGAAGACGTATAAGTCCGCCAGTTTCCTGAAAGGTTCTTTTTTTAATAAATTATTTTCTATCGGAAGACGTATAAGTCTGTCAGTTTCCTGGAAGGTTCTTTTTTTTAATAAATTATTTTCTATTGGAAGACGTATAAGTCCGCCAGTTTCCTGAAAGGTTCTTTTTTTAATAAATTATTTTCTATCGGAAGACGTATAAGTCCGCCAGTTTCCTGAAAGGTTCTTTTTTTAATAAATTATTTTCTATCGGAAGACGTATAAGTCCGTCAGTTCCTGGAAGGTTCTTTATTTTAATAAATTATTTTCTATCTGAAGACGTATAAGTCTGTCAGTTTCCTGGAAGGTTCTTTTTTTAAATAAATTATTTTCTATCGGAAGGCGTATAAGTCCGTCAGTTTCCTGGAAGGTTCTTTTTTTTAATCAATTATTTTCTATCGGAAGACGTATAAGTCCGTCAGTTTCCTGGAAGGTTCTTTTTTTTAATAAATTATTTTCTAGTGGAAGACTTAAGTCTGTCAGTTTCCTAGAAGGTTCTTTTTTTAATAAATTATTTTCTATCGGAAGACGTATAAGTCCGTCAGTTCCCGGAAGGTTCTTTTTTTAATAAATTATTTTCTATCGGAAGACGTATAAGTCCGTCAGTTTCCTGGAAGGTTCTTTTTTTAAATAAATTCTTTTTTATCTGAAGACGTATAAGTCCGTCAGTTTCCTGGAAGGTTCTTTTTTTTAATAAATTATTTTCTATCGGAAGACGTATAAGTCCGCCAGTTTCCTGAAAGGTTCTTTTTTTAATAAATTATTTTCTATCGGAAGACGTATAAGTCTGTCAGTTTCCTGGAAGTTTCTTTTTTTAAATAAATTCTTTTTTATCTGAAGACGTATAAGTCCGTCAGTTTCCTGGAAGGTTCTTTTTTTTAATAAATTATTTTCTATCTGAAGACGTATAAGTCCGTCAGTTTCCTGGAAGGTTCTTTTTTTTAATAAATTATTTTCTATTGGAAGACGTATAAGTCCGCCAGTTTCCTGAAAGGTTCTTTTTTTAATAAATTATTTTCTATCGGAAGACGTATAAGTCCGTCAGTTTCCTGGAAGGTTCTTTTTTTTATTAAATTCTTTTTTATCTGAAGACGTATAAGTCCGTCAGTTTCCTGGAAGGTTTTTTTTTTAATAAATTATTTTCTAGCGGAAGACGTATAAGGCCGTCAGAGGGAAAGGGGAGATTTGTCAACCCTAACGCCGTAAAAGTACTTTGAGTTGAACTCATTATAAGTCTTATCAGAAAAACGTGGAAGTAAAGAGGTGTAAGGGATTTTAAAGGCGTGCTGAATTAATTATCGAGTTCAAAGTCCTCGCAAAGAAAACCTTCAACAAAAGGGATGGATTATTAACATAACGTCTTCCTGGAAACTAAAAGATGTTCTACACGGTATGTTTTTGTCTTTAGCCTAAAAGTTACAGATCCGGAAGGGTTGAATAATCACTCAATTATGCAAGATCACACTTCGGAGGTAGATTTAAATTCTTATTAAGAACGTAGAGATGCCGAGTAGAAATATTTACATGTGTAAATGGGAATGGCATACCGATTAATGGAGAGAATGTGGTTCTAACTATGGGATTATTAAACATAACTTTCTAATCAATAAAAGACAACGTATAAGTTGAGCAATTGAGGACAGTAAAAGGAATTTCGTAACTTCTCGAATACTGATGGAACACATCTCGAGTGAAAAGTGAATATGACAAATCAGTAACAATTGTGGAACGAATGGAAAGGGGGAGACTATGTCATACTCCATCTGTCATTGTCAATCTTAAGCAAATGGGTTTATAGGGCGTCACCGCCAGTTGGGGTTTGGAAGAATGTAATGGTTTATTGATAGGGCTAAGTTAGAGGTGAAAATCTCCCCCAGAATTGGGAGATGGTTCGAAATCAAAACTCGTGCGTTTAGGGCCATTTTAAATTAATCTTGTTTTACATTAGTTTATCTTACAACTCCATGTCAGCCGCAAAAATAATTCAATTTTATAACAAACGTTTCAAAAGGAAAGAGAACATTTTCATATTATCAAATATCTTCAAATAAAGGTTTTTAACACTGTTTATTTATGTCGAGTGCCTAAAAGACACAGATCCGGAAGAGGGGAGGAAGGATGAAATACTTATGCAAGATCACATCTCTGAAGCAGACATATTCTCATCGATAGCGTGGACTTACCGAATGGAATGATTTATATGTGTCGTGGTGTTGATTGAGAAATAAATATCCATGGTAAGTGAGATAAATACTCTTATTATATCTGAATAAAAAATAACTTTACTAATAAAGAAAGACAACATGTAGGTTGTGCATTAGTTGACAATAAAGGTAATTTCGTAACTTCTCGGATACCGATGGAACACATCTCGAGTGAAGACTAAATAAGACAAATCAAAAACAATTGAGAGGAGACGAGTGGAAAGGGGAAGACTATGTCATACTCCATCTTCCAACCTCAACCCATTACAATGGCGTTTATAGGCTGTCTCTGCCTGTTGAGGTTTGGATGAATATACTATTGACAGAACTAAGCCAAAGGCAAAAAACTCCCCCGGTATTGGGAGATGGCTCGAAATCATATCTCGTATTGAACCACCATTTTACATTAAACCTGTTTAAATTATTTTATCTAGCAACTTCATGACAGGCACGAAAAGAATTCAATTACATAGCATAAATGTTAAGAAGGAATAGAACATTTTCATTTATTTAAATATGACGTCAGAAAATGAAGGCTCTTCACTCTGTTTATTTATGCTTAAAGTTCAGATTTGGAGTATGGAGACGAAAATTAAATACTTATGCAAGGTCACATCTTTGAAGCAGATATATTATCATCGAGAGCGTGGACTTACCGAATGGAATGATTTATAAGTGGTATTGTGTTGAATGGAAAATAAATATCGAGTGAGAATATTAGGTTCTAATTATGCAGTTATGAATAAAACATAACGTTCTAATCCATATAGACAACATATTATTTGTACATTAGATGAAAGTAAAGGGAATTTCGTATTTCCGTGGAGAGTAGTGGAGCACATCTCGAGTTGAGAGTTGTTGTTGTCGTGTGACAAGTGCAATAAAAAGATAAAAAGAAAAAAAGTGTTCAGAGAAAGGTAGAGAGAGCACAGTTACACGGGTCCAAAGGCGTGAAGCACTGCACTGGCCACATCTGCAGCTTTGTCCGTATAAAGGGTCTCCTTAGAACAGTTTAAGTCAATTTTAAATAGTGCTGCAATGATGGACGGGCAGTTGAAGAGATGATCGGGATCAAGCTGTATCCCTAGGTAGTGCCTACATTCAGGGTATGTTCTTAATCCATTAGGTAAGATTTTCATGTCTTTGAGGTGCATTGTCCTCAGTCTGGCAATTGTTTTTGTTATTTACCTGTCGAAGTTAAGCTCGGGAAGTGACGATTTTCTTCGGTTGCTATGGCAGAGCTTCTGTTTTACAACGCCATTTACGTCGGAAGATGTTGTAATCACGGGGGCTGGTTCGATGATCCTCGCTTCCTTGGCCAGAGAATTGGCCTCTTCGTTCCCTTTGATGTCGACGTGTGCCGGGATCCATTGAAGCGTACAAAGCGTCTTCTTTTCTTAAATTAGGTACAGGAGGGTATTGAACTTTTGGGCGATGTTTGTATTTCCTTTTTGGAGGGCCTGAAGAGCAGATCTGCAGTCCTTGAAGATTACTATGCCGAGTTGAGAGTAAATAAGACAACTCAAAAACAATTGAGAGTTGACGAGTGGAAAGGGGGACTCCATGTTATACTCCATGTGTCATCGTCAATCTTAAACAAAGGCGTTTACAGGGCGTCACCGCCAGTTGGGGTTTGGAAAAGTAAAGTGGTTTATTGGTAGGACTTAGTTAAAGGCAAAAACCTTCCTTCAGTATTGGGAGATGGTTCGAAATCATAACTCGCGTGTGTAGGGCCGCTATATATTAAACCTGTTTTATATTAGTTTTCTTGCAACTCTATGACAGCCGCAAAAAGAATTAATTTTTATTACCAAAATTCCAATGAAAAATCTTCATATTTTTAAGTATGACGTCAGTAAATAAAGGTTTTAATACTGTTTATTTATTTCGTGTGCTTAAAAGACAGATCTGGAAGGTGGTGGAAGGGTGAAATACTTATGCAAGATCACATATATGTGTCGTGGTGTTGAATGAGAAAGAAATATCGATGGAAAGAGAAAATATTGTTTTATTGTTTGATTCTGAATAAAGAAACAACTGTTAATGAAAGACAATATATAAGTTAGAGGATAATAAAAGGAACTTCGTAACTTCTCGATGGAACACTTCTCGAGTGAAGAAGAGTCAATAAGAGAAATCAAATACAATTGAGATGGGACAGATGGAAAGGAGAGACTATGTCATACTCCCACCCTCATCGTCAATCTTAAACAAAGGCGTTTACAGGGCGTCGCCCCCAGTTGAGGTTTGGAGGTATAGTGGTTTATTGATATGACTGAGTTAGAGGTGAAAATCTCACCTGTATTGGGAGATGGTTGGAAAATATAACTCGCGTGTGTAGGACCACCACTTTACATTAAACCGGTTTACATCAGTAATTATCTAGGAACTCAAAAACCACCGTAAGAAAAATTTAATTTTAACAAATTAACACTTAACAAACACTTCAAGTGGGAAGGGGAAATATTCCAAATATGACGTCAGCAAACAGTCGGTCTCAATCCCTTCTAATCCATTGTCGGTGTTCAATTTGCGAGCCTTACCACATTAATATTGCAGGCTCGGGCTGATTTCAGCAGAATCCGTTTGTCATGCAGGAGCAAAGCTTGCATGGAGGAAATTAAGCTAGCCTATTGTTCGTAATATTAAACTTGTGAACACTTATACTGTAACATATTGTGAATAATGTGATTTTAAAATATTTTTATTATGTACATATTATTTTTATGTAGATATAATAGATAATTTTCAATAATTATTCTAAGAGTTTAATTGAACCTTATCAGATTACACAGTGAAAAATTGAAATAAAAAATTTTTTTTAACTCAATTCTTACTTAGGTCAACAAAGAACAATTTTAGTTTATTTACTTTTAATTAAACAATTACAATCAATACAGTAACATAATCTATGCGTTAAAACAGCTGTTCTACCGCATAATCCATAACATAAAATCAGATGTTTTATGAAATCATATGTTTTCATCTATTTTAAACCAAATAGGACGAAACAACAATATTGCATATCTTGCCCCTTTTGTTGAAAGCTTTTGTCTCATATAAAACTAAAATTAATTAATGAATTAATATTTCAAACCATTGTATTAACACCAAGTGCCATCAACTACAAGTTTAGAAAAATGTATTTGAATATTAGTGGCTGAAAGAAAAGAATTTTTACTAACGTTTAAAATTTTGAACAAGATATACATAATGAGAGTGTGAATGAATAAGGAATTGAAACATAAAATAATATAACCACGTCACCTAACATCAATAATTTACTTACCTACCTTCTTACAGCTAACTGACTCAGTATAAGATAGTATTACGTCTAAAACTACTTGACAAAGATGTGGAAAACTGAGTGAATCAAGGATCGGTGAGTTCAGTCTAACACTTTCCTGAATAGGTCAAGTTAGGCAATATGCATATAACTATAACCATAAGGTTTTACTTATTGATAATGCTATTGAACATAATTCTATAACTATTTTTTCTCATAATAACTCATAATAACTATATTTTCTGTTATACTATAAATCCTTAGTATACGTCGTATACTTTGTTCATTACTTTGAGCGTAATAATCATTTTCTATAATATTCGTCCTATGCTTTGTTGTATACTTTAGACTTATACGTCTTACACTTTGTTATATACTTTAAGTCTTATAATTTGTCCTAAACTATACGTCCTATACTTTCTTCTATACTTTAAATCTTATGCTTTGTCCTATACTATACATAGTATACTTTGTTCTATACTTTAAACTTATACTTCGTCCTATACTATACGTTCAACGCTTTGTTATATACTTTAAGTCTTATAATTTGTCCTAAACTATACGTCCTATACTTTCTTCTATACTTTAAATCTTATGCTTTGTCCTATACTATACATAGTATACTTTGTTCTATACTTTAAACTTATACTTCGTCCTATACTATACGTTCAACGCTTTGTTATATACTTTAAGTCTTATAATTTGTCCTAAGCTATACGTCCTATACTTTCTTCTATACTTTAAATCTTATGCTTTGTTCTATACTATACATCGTATACTTTGTTCTATACTTTAAACTTATACTTCGTCCTATACTATATGTCCTAAGCTGTGTTATATAGGCCCTACTTTAAGTGTTTTAATTTGTCTTATACTTTTCTCCATGCTTTAAGTCTTATGCTTTGTCTTATACTATACTTCCTACACTTTGTTCTACACTATAAGTTGTTTTCTTTAGCCTACATTATACATCCTATAATTTGTCCTATACTATACCTAGTATTCTTTGTCATACAGTATAAGTCCTTCAATTGACGTCTTATACTATACGTTGCTCTATACTATACGCCATATACTTTGTTTTATACTATAAGTCGTATACTTTACAGCGTATACTATACTTCCTACACTTTGTTCTACACTATAAGTTGTTTTCTTTAGCCTACATTATACATCCTATAATTTGTCCTATACTATACCTAGTATTCTTTGTCATACAGTATAAGTCCTTCAATTGACGTCTTATACTATACGTTGCTCTATACTATACGCCATATACTTTGTTTTATACTATAAGTCGTATACTTTACAGCGTATACTATACTTCCTATACTACACTTTGTGCTATAACATAAGTCCTATAACTTACGTCCTATACTATACTTTGTCCTATACTTTACGTCCTACAATTTCCTCTATACTTTTAAGTCTTATGCTTTGTCCTGTACTATACTTCCTACACTTTGTTCTACACTATAAGTTCTTTTATTTAACCTACATTATACGTCCTATACTTTGACCTATTATTATACGTCCTATATCTTGTCCTACACTATGCGTAGTATTCTTTGTCATATAATACTTTGCTCTATACTAACGACATATAGTTTGTATTATACTATGAGTCATATACTTTACAGCGTATACTATACTTCCTATACTACACCTTGTGCTGTAGTAATTTTCGTCCTGTACTATACTTTGTCCTATACTATACGTTCTGTAATTTTTCCTATACTATACGTCCTATACTACAAGTCGTAAACGTTTTACAGTGTAATTTTGTATACTATAGTAGATGTCTAAAAAGTTACATTTCTAAATTGTTTAAATATGCTTAAAAATAGTTCCAAAAATTGTTTGAAATTCTGTACTTCTGCATTAAACGGATTCCGCCAATCTACTATAAATATTGATATATAGCTTTGTAAATATTGCAGAATGTTTTTTTTCATCATTTTACGATAGCTTTGAAGTTTGAGGAAGTGGTAAAAATACACAAATACAAAAAAGTGGTCGAGGAAACTCAAAAAAAGAAGATATTATTCAAGCCACGGGAACCATAAACAGTTCTTAGAAGTTTCGTTAAATATTGGAACATAAAGATAACTTCACTTGACAAACATAGACTACTTGTGAATGAATAAGTTGTTGCAAAATTACAGTGCTAAATACAAAGATATAGTAATATATTTTATAAATAATCTGGTTAGGATGGATTTGGCGTTTAACAAAAATTAAATAAAAATATACAACGTAAATTCATGCCTTGCGTGAAACTCTGCCTGCTTGTTCCGTGCAACGATGCAATGACGTGGCGTATACCAAAATTCACTTTTCGCCACTTTCTTTCTTTGTAAGTTATCTCTTGATGCTAAATTTATTTCCTTATTTTTATTACCAAATCTAGCTTAAATAAGATGCTTTGTAGCTAAATTTTAGCATAGTTTCATAATAACTTGATATAAATATTCGCCTGTGGATGGGTGACCTTCGTTTAATGCGAAAGTACCTTTGCACTACTGTGTAATTTTGAAGCTACAAATAATTTAGAGTCATTTGAATTGATAATATAACGAACAAGCAAAATATTAAAAAAATTGTTATAGTGCATTGTATTTTAAGGCACTATTTAAAGACATTCGAGGAACGCCCTAACAATATGAAGTGGGAAATAAAATAGTAATACATTTTTTTTATAGATAAATTTGTGTTGTGTAGATGGTCTCGGTTTATTTCGCCATGAAGGTAAATGTGCGTAAAGTCTCAGTCAGGGCTAAAAATCTGCCTTCGCCAACTTGTTGAACATGTAGGCAGAGGTTAAATCCCTAAAGACGCCAATAGTATACAGCATTTTACATAATCTAATCCTTTATAGCCGTATAAAGTATTGCACATAATGTATTCTACAAATATATTCTTGTTCCAGGTCGATAAAAAGAACAAAATGTAATGCTGAGAACAACTTCTCTTCACAAATGCTTCAACTAGAGATACAAATGCTTCATCTATAATATTCCATAGTGAAACAAAACTGCTGGAAGTGAGAAATTTCATTAAAATAATATGTCAGGCATTTACTTGACTCCAATCGTGCACACTAAAAATCACTGCATATCCTCATCAAAATAAACACGTGACAGAACGAATTGTGATATGTGAAAAAATTGAAGAAAAAGAAGTGACGATGTTTTACAAAATTACTTTAAAATTCACAACGAAAAAAATTAAAACAATTTACTCTAAATCTCACTACACATTAGTCTATTAAAACAAACACACTAGTTTATTAAAACAACCAGACTAGTTTCGACGACGATGTAGCCTTCATCAGTGATTGGCTACTACTCTGATGCTTGAGAAGTAGTAAAGCAAGATAAAGGTGTCATCGTCGTCGAAACTAGTCTGTTTGATTTAATAAACTAATGTGTAGCCAGATTTAGAGTAAACTGTTAAAATATTTACCGTTGTGAATTGATCTAGCTAGCTAAGTTCTATTTTACTTAAAATTATAAAATTATTAACTTCTCGGCCTGTCTAAATTCCCTTATGTTGTTGGTTTATTTTTAATAATGATACTTGATTTATCACACTTGACAAACACTAGAAAACAATAAAAAATTATGTAAAAACGGACAATTCACCTTTAATAAATATTTTAAATATAGAGTAAACATACCTGTTACTGTACAACCGAATTAAATCATGATAAGTAATCGTTATTTTCTGTTTTAGGTGAGTACATATCGTCGTTACTGTGGACCTGTTACTTAAGGTATGTTACGCTTATACAGGAATATAATATTTCAATATATTCTTCAACAAAATGAACATCAAAAATTGAAAAATGTCTCTACTCATGTGAAGGACCTTTAGATATAACTACGACGCATTCATGGCTAGGCATAAATACATTCGGATTTATTAGATGAGATTAAATGTCAACCAGAAGGAAACCTTTTGTAATCTATTATTAGTAAATTAATTAAAAAATGTCCCCCTTACCAAATTATAGTAAAGAAATTAGATTGAGTTGTTAATATATACTTACCAGACGTACATTACATTTAGTAGCAAATTTCGAGACTACGTCATTTTTGCGTAATACGAAGTATAGGACGTGTAGTAAAGTACAGGACAAAGTATAGTATATGAAGTATAGTATACGGTGTGAAGTATAGGACTTATAGTATAAAACAAAGAATAGGGTGTATAGTATAGAGCAAAGTATGGTATAGGACGTAAATTATAAAACTTATAGTGTAGGACAAACTATAGGACGTATAGTATAGGACAAAGTAAAGTATAAGACTTTTAGAATATGACGTATAGCATCGGACAAAGTAAAGTATAAGACTTTTAGAATATGACGTAGAGTATAGGACAAAGTGAAGTATAAGACTTTTAGATAATGACGTATAGTATAGGACAAAGTAAAGTATAAGACTTTTAGAATATGACGTAGAGTATAGGACAAAGTGAAGTATAAGACTTTTAGAATATGACGTATAGCATCGGACAAAGTAAAGTTTAAGACTTTTAGATAATGACGTATAGTATAGGACAAAGTAAAGTATATGACTTTTAGAATATGACGTAGAGTATAGGACAAAGTGAAGTATAAGACTTTTAGAATATGACGTATAGCATCGGACAAAGTAAAGTATAAGACTTTTAGAATATGACGTAGAGTATAGGACAAAGTGAAGTATAAGACTTTTAGATAATGACGTATAGTATAGGACAAAGTAAAGTATAAGACTTTTAGAATATGACGTAGAGTATAGGACAAAGTGAAGTATAAGACTTTTAGATAATGACGTAGAGTATAGGACAAAGTGAAGTATAAGACTTTTAGATAATGACGTATAGTATAGGACAAAGTAAAGTATAAGACTTTTAGAATATGACGTATAGTATAGGACAAAGTAAAGTATAAGACTTTTAGATAATGACGTAGAGTATAGGACAAAGTGAAGTATAAGACTTTTAGATAATGACGTATAGTATAGGACAAAGTAAAGTATAAGACTTTTAGAATATGACGTAGAGTATAGGACAAAGTGAAGTATAAGACTTTTAGAATATGACGTATAGCATCGGACAAAGTAAAGTATATGACTTTTAGAATATGACGTAGAGTATAGGACAAAGTGAAGTATAAGACTTTTAGAATATGACGTATAGCATCGGACAAAGTAAAGTATATGACTTTTAGAATATGACGTAGAGTATAGGACAAAGTGAAGTATAAGACTTTTAGAATATGACGTATAGCATCGGACAAAGTAAAGTATAAGACTTTTAGAATATGACGTAGAGTATAGGACAAAGTGAAGTATAAGACTTTTAGATAATGACGTATAGTATAGGACAAAGTAAAGTATAAGACTTTTAGAATATGACGTAGAGTATAGGACAAAGTGAAGTATAAGACTTTTAGAATATGACGTATAGCATCGGACAAAGTAAAGTTTAAGACTTTTAGATAATGACGTATAGTATAGGACAAAGTAAAGTATATGATTTTTAGAATATGACGTATGGTATATGACAAAGTAAAGTATACGATTTTTAGAATATGACGTATGGTATAGGACAAAGTAAAGTATAAGACTTTTAGAATATGACGTATGGTATAAGACAAAGTAAAGTATAAGACTTTTAGAATATGACGTATGGTATAGGACAAAGTAAAGTATAAGACTTTTAGAATATGATGCATAGTATAGGACAAAGTAAAGTATAAGTCTTTTAGAATATGACGTAGAGTATAGGACAAAGTAAAGCATAAGACTATTAGAATATGACGTATAGTATAGGACAAAGTAAAGTTTAAGACTTTTAGATAATGACGTATAGTATAGGACAAAGTAAAGTATAAGACTTTAAGAATATGATGTATGGTATAAGACAAAGTAAAGTATAAGACTTTTAGAATATGACGTATGGTATAGGACAAAGTAAAGTATAAGACTTTTAGAATATGACGTATAGTATAGGACAAAGTAAAGTTTAAGACTTTTAGATAATGACGTATAGTATAGGACAAAGTAAAGTATAAGACTTTAAGAATATGACGTATAGTATATGACAAAGTAAAGTATACGATTTTTAGAATATGACGTATGGTATAGGACAAAGTAAAGTATAAGACTTTTAGAATATGACGTATGGTATAGGACAAAGTAAAGTATAAGACTTTTAGAATATGACGTATGGTATAGGACAAAGTAAAGTATAAGACTTTTAGAATATGATGCATAGTATAGGACAAAGTAAAGTATAAGTCTTTTAGAATATGACGTATGGTATAGGACAAAGTAAAGTATAAGACTTTTAGAATATGATGCATAGTATAGGACAAAGTAAAGTATAAGTCTTTTAGAATATGACGTAGAATATAGGACAAAGTAAAGCATAAGGCTTTTAGAATATGACGTATAGTATAGGACAAAGTAAAGTTTAAGACTTTTAGATAATGACGTATAGTATAGGACAAAGTAAAGTATAAGACTTTAAGAATATGATGTATAGTATAGTAAGTGTAGGACTTATAGTATATTGCAAAGTATAGGTCGTGTAACATAGAACAAAGTTTTGTATAGTACGTAAATTGTAGGACCTGTAACATAGGACGTATAGTATAGGGCAAATTATAGGTCGTATAATGTAGGACAAAGTATAGAATGCATAGTATAGAACAAACTATAGAACCAGCATATGCAAATCATTCTTAATACGTTTAGCGCAACACTGCTTTCCGCAACTGAATTATAATGATAACCCTCCGATAGTGCGGGATTTCAACCATTGTGCAAAGTAAGACTTAGAGGTGAACGCGTATAGGCTCACAATTATGCCCAGAATCTTCATATCACAGAGTGCAGGCGTTATGTTCCCATTAAGCACTCACAGGTAAATATATAGACCTACTTCCCACTGTTAATGTAGTGACGTCATTGAATAGGCCCGTTTTACGTCCGTTCATTCTGTGCGCTTCCTCAGCTAAATCTCTCTATGCAGGGCAAAAGATTATCGAATAGCGTTTGTGAAACTTACAGGTTATAAAATATACAATATAAACCGTATTGATATTTGATTGTTTACAATTTTTTAAGCGGATATTTTAAAATCTCGTATTAAAAATGTTTCATTATGAAAAGATACTAAATAGAACAGAAAATAAAAAAATGTAATACAATAAGTTGTGTTTGAAATATTTTAGGAGTGTGGAACATTGATCTCAGTATACTTACACTTTAATTTGTTTTTAATGATACCATACATCTTACATTATTTCTATTCTTCTAGTTTATGGTTTTGCACAGTGTTAGTCGACGTGTTCCGAAAGTGTTCAATGTTTTATTGATCAGATAAAACGTTTTTCAAAGGCGATATAACCTCATACACTGCGGCCTTTATATTTGGGCTGAATGAGGGTATAATAGAAATATAAGTAAATTTAAATGAATTTAAAATTCAAACCAAACACCAAAATTATCCTGGCATTACGTTGCATATTTGAGATAGTCACTTAACTAGCGTTTGTCACTAAAACCTTGGTTATAATTTGAAATAATGTTAAAAAAAGAGCGTTCAGCTGAAGTTTCGTATTTAAATTTTATGCTTAAAATAATTTACAAACATCCCTTTGAATTGCATTATTTTAAAGGAATGGTTCTGCTCGATGTAGATAAATGCCAAAATAAATCTTGAAGTTCCAGGCATACGAGATTCCATTACAGGGAATTTTGAAAATAAATGCAAGAAGATGGTTTGGGGAAACCCAAGCGCTTTCCTACTCCGCTCCGTCTTACACTGTGTGGAAATGTTCTACTGCTTGTAACTATCCTGTACCTTATTTTACCGATGTCACTCTCGGCGAAACAAATGAAATTTTACTAAATATATTCGTCTATTTCATTTATCCCGTTTTTAAATAAATTATTCCTTGGAACAAGTTAAAAGGTTGTATCAGACATCCTGTTTTGTAGAATTTTGAATATGTAATACACTCTGAAATGTTGGTTTTCATTATATGAAACGAAAAAGTATTTTTTTTTAATTTTCATTCTGATTCCACATTTAATTATAAATAAAAAAATAAAAAACATACTTCAGAATTTCTAATATTTTACATACTTAGTTGACCTGATTTTTTCTTTATAATTAAAAAAATAATTATTTTACCTATATATATTTTTGTGTCTTTAATCCTTCTTTACATATTCAGCATATTATAGAGTACTCATATATACAGGTACTTTTATACCTGCAGTAGGTGACATAGATGTGTTTATTTACCAACAAACTGCTGCCGATATCGCGCCCCCTTTATCGTCCCTACGCTCCCTGAATACATTGACGCGTGAATTTGCAATACTACTTCTCACCCCCCCCCCCCACCCGCTTACTTAGACGTTACTCGTATTGACTCACATTTCCCCAAACTAAACTGTCTCATCCGACATTGTACATCTTTGTAATCATTAATCTGTCGTTTCGTAAACTTATTATTCACCTGTCGATGTCTATCTATATCGTATATTATTCTCTTACACTACTTGTACACTAGTACAACCGTATCGTACTTGTCGTTTAATAACTTCACGTATTTTATTTCAATACTCTACCTTTATTATATACCTTTCTTTAAATACCGTAGTGGAAATACATCAACATATTTCCATTTCATGTCTAAACACAAATTTTTACTTTTGAACTATGGTAGCGTATTGACTTACTTATTTACATCACGAAATAACTGATGAAGCACTTTCTACTAGGGCTTTGCAGGCTCTATACAGTTTGGCCGGTCTGTCTTGAAGTGTAAGATTTCTGTTTGTCTTGGAATCGTGATAAGTTATACATATATTATGAGATAATATGTGAGTAAATCTCGTCTATTAGTATATATACCTTGCATGTACAGTATATTGATAAGTCCTTACAGGGGGAAATTCAAAAGCAATTTCATACCAAGAGCCTCCGCACACGGGTCGACGCTCGAAATGGTCAACTCAAGAAAAATCGCGTTCGTCTTTCCCCTCCACTCAACTTCCTACGTCGTGGCATTAGGATCCGCAGACGGAGCGTTTTGTGCTCGTCAAAAACTGAGCAGATCCTCGTCTCCTGCGTTCCTCGTCTCGTGCGATCGGTAGTGCACGGGATTTAACGCGCGATTCTACGTCATGGATGTGATTATAATTTTATTTTCTTTCTTCTTTTATTGTGCTTTATTAAAATTTACAAATTTTTGTAATTGTCACTGAATGTTATGTTCGTTGATTGTATTACTCGTAGTTTAAATTATAGTAGGTTAATATTTAATTAGTTTTAATAATTATTTAAAATATAAAATTCTGAAAACATTGAACTTCTATTTCTAGGTTTTTAATGTAAAATTCGTTGGGGAAATCGAAAAACACCCTGAACTTTATGAAGTTGCTTGATGTAATCATCTTGAAGTCACTGATTAAACTAATTTTAAAAATACATAACTAAGTGAATGCGTAATTGCTTACTTACTGACGCGTTTCAAAACATTCGTTCCTCTTACGAAGCTAACCCTCTACGGAGTTAGTAATGAATTACGCTTTCACTTAGTTGAGTTTTTTTTTAAATTAGCTGAACTTTATATTCACAATTCTCACTAGAGTGGTGTATGAATATTTCGACATTCTATAAAATGCTAAAAATTTACTGTCACCCTGTTCCAGTTTTTTTGCACCAACAAATAACCGAGTATTAAAATTACGTTCAATATAAGGATGCACCCATAATGTACGTTCTATTCTTTTCAAGCGACGGTACCACAAAAACATCAGTCTTCCTCATCACTACTTGAACTGCTCATTTTTATTACATTCGTTTTGGGTTTAAAATGCGGAGGAGGTTAGTTCTGGTCGCGAGATGCAAACAAACTGAAGTCGACCAATGTGCGGATGGCAGACCCACGAGCCGCAGATATCGCACAAGACGAGAGTGACGCGCGAACCCCTCGACGAGTCAACAATCGACCCGTGTGCGGAGCTTCTAACTATGTATTTACACCCGTATATGGCTACTATCATATACACTCTTAAAATTTATAAAAGCGTTCAAACACTGTTTTAATTAGATGTAATATCTAATACTCTTCATATCTAACATATTATAGACACCTCATACATGCAGGCATTTGTAAAACTGCGCAAGATGACATAGATGTGTTTATTTACCAACAAACTGTTATATTCTTAAAGCGCGTCCCCCTTATCGTTCTCACGCTCCCTGAATACATTGACATGTGAACTTGCAATACTATTTCTTACCCCCACCCCGCTTACTTGGATGTTACTCCCATTGACTCACATTTCCCCCCATTAAACCACCTCTTTCAAAATTGTATATCTTTTTATCAAGAATTTATCGTTTCGCACACTTATTACTGATCTTTTAATGTTTACCTATATTGAACATTATTTTGTTACATTATTTGTATACTGGGACAACCCTATCGTACTCATCTTTTAATAGCCGCTTTCACAAAACTTTCACAATACCTACTACGCGACCCATATTATACCCATTTCTTTAAATACCATACTTGAAATATATCAACATATTTGCATCGCATTTCTAAACACAAATTATATCTTTTGAACTAAGGTGACTTTTAACTTACATATTTACATCACAAATTAACTTATGCAGTCCTCACACACATTCTTTGGGTTTTGCACGCTCTATACAGTTTGGTTAGTCTGTCTTGAAGTCTAAGTTTCCTGATCGCCTTGGAATCGTGATATGTTGCATGTAACGTGAGATTATATGTCAGTAACACTCGTGCATTAGTATATATATATATATGGTGTTATAAGGCAATTTCAGACTATCTATTTATTACCATACACACTTTTATGGTTCCTATTATTTGCACACTTAGATTTATAAAAGCGTTAAATTAATTTAATTAGGTCTCATAATAACTACTAAGTTTGCTTATAGTTTATTTTCCCTTGATTCTCACTGTCCCTGTTTGTCACTATAGATTTTACTCTTTTCACTACTTGACAAAACACACTGTCGTTAACGCATCCCTTCATATCGACTTGCGGCGTCTAGTAATTTCTCTTCTAGAAGGTTCTAGAACAACATAGCTACTGTGTCCGCTTAGGCATGACTTGGAGCTTCTAGTAACTTCTCTCGGCTACTTCTAGACGGTTCTACTATTACCAGACGGCGTACTGTTCTGTCGGCTCAACAATGAAAGGACTTGTTAAGCTGTGAGCCATATTTATGGGTGTGTCCTTGCTCGTTACATTATCAATTGTTGTCGTGTTGTGTTATCAATGTGTACAACCTTATCTGTGTATTGATTTCCACGTTCCCACCGGAAGCTATTTCACGTCTCTCCAAGGTTTTAGTTTTATTTGTCTTACATGAGGTCTCTTTATATTTTTGAGGTTATCAAAGTTTCGATCAATACAGATACATGACTAAGAAATATAAAACCTAAGCTAGGTTACTCTGAAGCGTTTTTATTTTATCCGAAAATTAATGACATTAACATAAACCTCATCTCCTATTTTAATCGGATGTTCAGGTTTCTCAATAGCGTACTTTCCATGATTTTATATTAAGTTTGTACATTTTTTTTAAATTATCAACTAGTACACAAATCTTCTCTTTCACCTACTCCTTCGAATGCTTGTTCTCAATTACATCAGTTAAGCTTCATACGTTGCCTAAAAGATCATTGGGTTCATAGTTAAACGATAATTTAAATGGTAAATATCTTTTATTGAGAGCAGAATCTAAACTCCTCTACAAAAATCTTTCCCTAAAATGTTTGTTTGTCGTGGAAATGTGCTCATAAAGTTTTTCTCAACATTTTTAAAACATTGATCTGCGTGATTTTCATAAAGCACATAGAGGATGATTTTTATATATTCTATGCTATTATTAAACATAAAATTCTTAAATTAAATAGACTTAAAATACGGACCATGATTTTACACAATACATTGCGGTTCACCAAAATTAGCAAAAATCCCAGTCTGCATTTTGTTAACATTTACAGAACATTTTGTTTGTTATAACAAAACAAAATGTTGACACATCATCTTAATAAATAATTGTTCTTTTCTCCCTACGAGCTACAGGCTAAAATCACCTCAAATATTTTTTTCATTGTTTTTTTAGCTATGTTGGTTATTAGCGTTCCATAATAAAAACTCCTGATGCTTATTTTTATTTAATATAAATTTCACAATTTTGCACTTTATCTAAAATAACTTTTTTAAATTAGGTCTATAAAATATGTATTTATTATTTGAAATATCTTGAGAGACCAAATGGTTTCCCATCATGGAATTATTTAATATTAAAAACGCATATTTATTAACGGTTTCTGTAAATGAATTTGTAAATTATATTTGTGATATTTCTAACACTAAAACACTTTTCTTTAAATATTGTTTTTCTATTGGTTTTGTTCTGTACACAATTGTTCCGAATACTTCCAATTAATTTCTTTCATGTTCGTTTATATTAAGAAAACCTATAGGTGTCTGTGAAATTAAATTTTCATTTACAGTCAGTTATCAAGCCGTCTATTTCTTGCTAGTATTGTGGTTTACAATTACTGTAACTATGGACAGTGCTTTTATACAATTTTTCTCAAAGTAATTTGATATCGTCACCACAATAATATGGATAGATTATAAAAAATATTACATTTTTCTATATTTTGAATATTTTTATGTATTAAAAAAAGTTTTTATCGAACTACAAATTTAAAAATGAGAAAATAAGGAACGTTTTTATGGGCAGTAAAATAGAAATACATTCTATAATTTAAAAATGATTATAATTTAAGAAAATACATGAACATTGATAAGTTATGTCATAATTATATTATGTTTTAATCAGTGTTAATTTTTATTATATAACATAACCACTGTCCATAATTTTCTCCAGCCCAGGTATTTCCCATAGTTGCAGGTTGTTAGATTACGGTTAATAAATCTTACTGTAAAGTGCAACCCGACACTACGAACTGCCTAATGAGATCCACACCCTAGATAACATCTATATATAACGGCTTGGTTAGCCTACTCATGTTACAGCCTCACTGATTAAGGGCTAATCAACCATCAAAGGCCGTGGTGTCGTCTTGGGTGACAAGGTTAGGTTGAGCAAGGATTCTTTCCAATTTTCAAAATATAATTAGGGCCTACTTTTGATACGCGTAGAATGGTTTCTCCGTCGAGAGAGACAGTAGAAATATGTTTTCTGGACCGATTTCTGGAATAAATAAGTCTTTCAGAATATATCTGAAACCCAAACAAGGCGGTACTTTAACAACTGTTTTCGTCTTTAGAGGTTATTTGGAGGTTATGTTTAAATCATTTCAAGATACAGTTTTCAGTGATATTGTATTTGAGTTTAAAATCTGTGACATCGTGTGGTTTCTTACATCAGCAGTGTTCATTAATTGTAGGTTACGTTACTTTCTGGATTGTAAAGTAACAGTAAAGTAAAATATATATTTCAAGAAAATTATATTGCAGTGTATTTTTAAAAACTTGTAATACTAGTTTTTGTGTTTATAATTTTTGTGGTAATTTAGGCTTGTATGGTTATAACAATAGGTACATATTTCGTTCTGTAATCTGAATTAATAGATATTTAAAGAGGTTGTGTCCCCATTTACACTCTTAACCATATAATGTCTTAACCTCATTTCTTAATCACTTACAATACTTTAACCTTATTTCTTGCGATAGGAAATTACACGTTGACCTAGCATTGCCGCACACAAACTCTGATTTTTACTTGATAATTTCTAAACAGGCTTTCTCAAATTCGTATATCATGGCATAGCGAATAAAAGAATTCATCCCAAATAAGAGTCGAAGATATTTAGTTGTTTGTATAATCTGACGCATCTCTCACCTACTTCCTATTTATTATTAAACTTATCTATAGTTACAAATAATATTATTCGGAGTAATATTTTCAATATTATTTTGATAAGTGAGTTAGGGGAATACGTTAGAATGAAATAGTTGAGCGGGTTGCCTAATCGAACTTTAAACTATAATTGAAGGTGTTAAGATATTGATATTTTGCTGTTATTTACGACGATTTACCTTACGGTAAAGAATATTTTTTTTTTTTAAAGAAGACTTATAATTTAGTAACAAACTTTATGTTTCTGTATTTATATATATATATATATATATATATATATATATATATACCTAATTTCATATTTCCTTCTAAATAAGGTAAAAATTCCAGAATTGAAAATGAAGACAAACAGTTTTGTTCAGCAAAATGTTTTTACTTTTTACTCACTTGTGTCGAACAAGTGTAAACAATTGCCATTAGTGAAGGAACTTATAATAATTTGTTCAACTTCAAAAAGTTCCCCATTTTGTTAAATATAGAATCCGGTCAGCTGAGAATATCCATAATCCTTTAGGCTTCCACCAACTTCTTGTTAAGTTTAAATACCACGCAATAGAAACAAGTTGTCTGCCTGAAGCCTGCAAATGAGCAAACATGTTAATGAGAAATGATCGAGTTTTAATGATGTACTTTAATTAATATCCAATTAGAACAATTAGATTAACGTTTACATCCATCTTGGAAACATAAATTTAACTTTTATGCGGTCGTTTTGTAATAATCTGTCCAATTAGAATCAAAAATTGTTTATTGTTTACAAGACACGAATCTCTTTGTATTGTGTAAAAATCAAACTTGGCAAATGTCTTATGAAATATTAATATATAAATGAAGCAAAACGTATGCAGAAAAACTTAAACACATTAGCCTGTAGTTTATATCGATGACAAACGTTAGAAATAATTGATTTCTATTGCTAGAAATCATGCCAGCATGACCTGGCATACGAAGGGACACAGGCAAATAACTGAAACTTTGAGAAAACATCCCAAAACAAAAATGAATTATTAACAAGTGAATGATAACGTCACTTTACACACACACACACACACACACACACACACACACACACACACACACACACACACACACACACACACACACACACACATACACACACACACACACACACACACACGCACACGCACGCACACACACACGCACGCACGCACACACACACACACACACACACACACACACACACACACACACACACACACACACACACACACAGACACACGCACACGCACATACACACAAAGCACACTGTCTGTTTGTCTTCCCACATGAATTTCGCAACTTTGGATTCAGTCTGAATCCGAGTGGACAACATAAGCATCTTCAATTTGTATTCGAAGGAGGCGCCTCCGGCGACTTTACTCTTAATCTGAAGGAAGCGCCTTACTACTTTAATGCTGAATCTGAAATTAGCAACTTAGGTATCATTACAGGGAATATTAGGGTTACGGTCGTACACTTGCCCAATGTGAATAAGATGCCGTCAAAGAGCGGCATCAGTTTCAGTTTGTCATTAAGAAGGTGCCATCTTCAAGCCTCTGTCAAGGCCAATCTGATACCGTTCATGTGTAACAGAAATGCCGTTGGTTTTGACTGTTGACCATGTGACAATGTTCCCTAATGAGAATGAACGGATATTTTACTGTGACGTCATGTTACATGATGAATAAACGTTCTCTACAAATTTGTATTTACCCATTCACTTGCGTGATAATAACACATTTCATAAGGATCAAACTAAAATGTTTTTATGTAAACAATAAGGAGTTGTAACAGAAATGGCTGTCATCAACAAATACTGTAAATTAATATAACTATGTATATAAAACATCTAAATGGAAAAAACACATCGCCATAAATTACAAAGTCAGTTGCACTGACGTTTACAGAGTGAATCTGTTAACAAAGCTATACAAGAAAATAATTATCACTGTTTATCTTCATCAGAAATACCCCAAAAAACTTAAATTTTATCTATGATCGACTGGTAAAACTCATTGGAAAATATGTTAAATCAGTCGTCCTTATATGTTTTTGTTTTATGCACATCAATTTCGCAATATCCCTCTACCTGTGATGTTTTCGCAATTCTTCTACGTTAAATTCCTCTTGTTATGTAATATTTCTACAATATGATATTCAAATTGGTGATGTGTATCAGTTCTGTGGCTGGAAAAAACATTGTTTTTGTGGATTTTGTAAGAAATCTGTTTCTCGTTCATTTCATCTTGTACTTTAAAAGTCTGTTCTACATATTTTGTATCACTAATTGATTATTAAAATACTTACATAATGTTTTTCACAATTTGATTTTAAAAAAGATTCACACTGATATATCAAAACAAAACTTATTCATTTTCTTCGAGGCAAAAAGTAAACTTCTTAATGTATTAGGAACATAACACATGGGAACTTTCTTAACTACCTACTAAATACAAAACTCACTTTCCGACCGGTTACTTTATCATCTGTGATTTATCTTAACCAATACCGCCAGCCTGAACAAGTTTCCAAATAAAAAACTAAGAATCTAAGGCCATAAGTTCTCCAGTAGTCGGTCCACAACAACAGCCTCACTTGTGAGTCACGATAGTTAGCAATCTCGCCTGATGAAGAAGTATAGTTGGAGAAATAGTCATCTAGTGTTGATTGTCAATGGAAGCAAAACTAGATGTTTTGTAAATATCGAGTGTTAGTCCTCACATCTTTTATGTTACGGGGTTGCGGATAGGATGACTCCGAGAAAATCCTTCAGCAAAGCTACCGTGTATAGAAAAGGTTTGATTACCACCAGCCACTGTGCTCCAGGTCAGCCTCCTATCCCCAGTTTATTCCTAACTAGACACAGGAACGTAGATTTACTACGAGCCAGAGTCAGGTCCTCAAGGAAGCTAGGTGTGCATTCTCTTATCTCTTACATTCTGTCTGTCTTGGAGCAGTGCCTTGTTCTTTTTGTAATCCACGCCGTGAAGAACCCACTTTAAACACGGTGAAGTTAGTAGATACAGCTCTTCGGCCTCGGTTCGGAGAACGGTCTTCAGGGAAGCAACCCTGTGTACGTCAGTCTTGATTCCTTCCCTCCTAACGTACTCTGGCATCTCGTGTACCAACTTCAATCTTAGCTACAATAGTTACAATATTGAGTTGTTGGCTACAATAGTTTTTTTTAATCCCATTTTCCATTACGTAAAGTTAGTAGATACAGCTCTTCGGCCTCGGTTCGGACAACGGTCTTCAGGGAAGCAACCCTGTGTACGTAAGTCTTGATTCCCTCCCTCCTAACGTACTCTGGCATCTCGTGTACCAACTTCAATCTTAGCTACAATAGTTACAATATTGAGTTGTTGGCTACAATAGTTTTTTTTAATCCCATTTTCCATTACGTAAAGTTAGTAGATACAGCTCTTCGGCCTCGGTTCGGACAACGGTCTTCAGGGAAGCAACCCTGTGTACGTAAGTCTTGATTCCCTCCCTCCTAACGTACCCTGGCATCTCGTATACCAACTTCAATCTTAGCTACAATAGTTACAATATTGAGTTGTTGGTTACAATAGTTTTTTTTATCCCATTTTTCATTACGTAAAGTTAGTAGATCCAAGTTTCTGACCCCGGTTCGGTGAACTTTATGGTCCCCCTTATAACATAAACTTTGATTCCCTCCCTCCTAACGTACCCTGGCATCTCGTATACCAACTTCAATCTTAGCTACAATAGTTACAATATTGAGTTGTTGGTTACAATAGTTTTTTTTATCCCATTTTCCATTACGTAAAGTTAGTAGATCCAAGTTTCTGACCCCGGTTCGGTGAACTTTATGGTCCCCCTTATAACATAAACTTTGATTCCCTCCCTCCTAACGTACCCCGGCATCTCGTGTACCAACGTCAATCTTAGCTACAATACTTACAATATTGAGTTGTTGGTTACAATAGTTTTTTTATCCCATTTTCCATTACGTAAAGTTAGTAGATCCAAGTTTCTGACCCCGGTTCGGTGAACTTTATGGTCCCCCTTATGATTCCTTCCCTCTCTCTGTATCAGGATAGAGTCGTGTGCCTGCTTTTATCAAGACCTTTGGTTTTAAATAATGTCCCTATTAACATTAGGTTAGTGTGTAAGTTATTCGTTTTAGGTTAGATAGTAAGGAAGGTTTTTTGTAAGGGCCGATACCTAAAAGTTTTGATTCTGACCCTGATTTCGATTCTAAACCTTTTCTTCCGATTCTCGATTCTTAAGTCGATTTTCGTTTTTTTAAAATTATTTAGGCCTACGTGATATTCTCGAATGATGTATTTAGTTAACATTTCGGTCATATGGTGAAGTCTTTTAAAAGTTTTGTTTCAATGTTATAGGCTACACAAAACGTTCAACCTTGGTTAATGAATAAGAATTCCAGAAAGTATGACAAACATCGGATAAAAATAATGAAGTAATTAAAATTACAAATGTGAATTTAGAACTACTTTTCTTTGTGTGTGTGTGTGTGTGTGTGTGTGTGTTTTCTTTAAAAATATGAAACGGGTGCGGAGTAGTGGCGGCCAGAAACGTGCGGGGAGTCAAGAAGTGGCACAGCAAAGAAAGTCGAGCGGTGAGAAACAAATGGACCAGAGATGCTTCTGATAGCATTTGTTGTTGTGATATAAATAATAATAATAATAATAATAATAATAATTTCGTTATCTCAAATAGTCATTTGCTTTAATAGTTTAATCCATTCAAAGCCACTAATACATAAATAAGACACAGTCGATAAGTAATTATTTTCCCAATAAATTACAACGGGCATGTATTATAACAGTTAAAAAAACAAGACTTGGAATTGGCACTTTAATCAATGGAGAGTCGAGTATAGATGATTACTCAATAGCATTAGGAACGACGATTCCTGGAATCGATAATCGAAATCGCCCATCTTTAGTTTTTAGTAAACCTACCTTGGGTTCATGATTCTTGATTTCACCGATATTTTTATTTCAGAACAGTATCAAGGAACTACTTTATTTCCAACTATACAAAGCTTATCGCTTTAGATTTCTGTTCGTACGTTCTGAAGCTAGTGTGGGTGATGTAAGTAAGTAGGTAGTAGGTGTAATCAAGGTTGTGTGGATCCATCAGGTGGCACTTCACAATGGAGGAGGGAGGCTGACACGAACTTTGAGCAGATATTTTATTTTCCCCCAGAATACGAGTGATAAGAATATCTGTAAGCCTCTATGTAAGTAGGGTGCTTAAATAGATTGTGTAGCGAGCATCTTTGCTCTCAGAAGTGCCTACGAATAGACATTTTGCATTCCTAGTGATAAGAACATAGAGTTTTTACCGCTGATAAAATTAAGACAAATTTGAGGCAGCATTTGAATATTCGCGTCACACTCGGAAAATGTATCGCACTCCACTGGAAGTAAGTACTTACCCATTGTGTCGAAACAGAGAATGAACTTCATGGAAACAACCCTGTATAAATACCCCTCGTTCACCCTCTCCGTTCCGCATCTGCGTCGTGAACCTATCTTTATCCCAACTATACAAAACTTTTCCTTTTATATCCCAGTTCCCACAGGGGGTGAAGCGGATAACTTCTCTTTAACTCTGCAGATTAACGTTACGTTTCCCCTCACCCCCACGACCATTGGGAAATATTCCTTTAACTTAATCCTACCGACCTGCAAAATGAATCCATCTATTTTATACACCTCTAAACATTACTGTTACCAGATAGCAGCAACTATACACAATTAAAATTTCGCAAAGAATATATTACAGAGTTTTTGCATTCATTTTCATCATAATATTCAAAGTTTTTGCTGACCTGTAATATTTCGAATGGTACAGCCGCGATAATATTTCGGTGTAGATAACCCGCAATTTCTAAACCCGCGCAGTTTAATGGGTATGATGAACATTATAAAGCATGTGAAAAATAAATTTTATCAACAATGGCGTACGGTTTCTCTACATTTGTTAGTTTTACCATTTATGTCAAACATAATTGAAGAAATGTAGACAGACGCATTCTGTCCGTGTTTGAAACTACTACAAGACTAACCGTTAAGAGTTTTGAGTATATAAATTACTATTATAAATATGAGATTTAATTTTAGCACGTAGTCATACTTGAAAGTACCGTATGCGCCTAAATAAAATGTAGTACTTTGATGAGTATAGGGTAATTCTTAGTCAATTTATAACAGACCTCGGGAAATTTTATCGTACCCGAAACACCCCTTTTCGTTCACAATGGTTGCAGCAAGATGGCAGAACCAGCCACCCTGCTTTAGACAACATCGCTTTCCTCCAAGACGCTTTTGGCAACCGCTTCATCTCCCTTAGAAAAAAACTTTCCTTACCCAGCCCATTCCCTCGATGTTACACAACCTGACGCCCTCAACTGGGGAATTACGAAGAAGATTTTCCATGATTACCCAACAACCCCCATCGTTTAACTACAGGCAAAAATAACCACGTATATAACAAGCATGAAACAACCCGTCTTCATTAAAACTTTCCTTACCCAGCCCACTCCCTCGATGTTACACAACCTGACGCCCTCAACTGGGGAATGACGAAGGAGAAGATTTTCCGACCCAACAACCAACATCGTTTAACCACAGGAAAAAGTAACCACGTATATAACGAGCATGGAACAACCCGTCTTCATTAAAACTTTCAACAACCGTACAAGTGTTTCCTCAAATTGAACGGTGGACATATAGGTCATGTTTATACCCGAGTCTAACCAATTTAGCTTCTTTTCACTTGTATGTGTTTGTCAAATGATGTAAATAAATAAAATAAAATCTTAAAACTGTTTCCGTACTGTTTATTTTGGCGCATACGATATTTTCCAACAAAGAGCGAAAAGGTTTTTGTATTGTTATTTGTCAGCTTTTGGCAATCACTTCTAAAAAGGGACTTCACTGTGTGAAAGCTGATATCAGAATGCTTATAATGAACCCTACCGGGAATTTCTACAACGATAGTAGCGTTAATACAACCCTCCAAACCCCTCTACACACCAAATTCAAAAAAGTAGGTGTAAATATAAATATGGCTAGGTCAGGTGTGGAGCCGGCAGCATCTCATGATGCTGCAGGAGGTTCGTCTCACTTTGCTATGGAGGGTAAACCAGAGAGGGCGGTTAAAAGTACTGGTTGTAGGTATCTGCCATTCCTAGCATTGCCATACTAATTTTGGTTGACGCTTTTCGGAGAAGCTCCGTCAATCAAATCAATTGGTGTTTTTTTCTTATTCATGTGTGTCCTTATACTGTATAATGTTTTTTTAAAACAAAGAATTGTACTCTTGGGACCATTTAACAGATAAATTAGCCTTGAAAGATCGCAATAGACGAGAAGAGAAGTAGACGGCTGCCTTTAGTCAGTATAAGTACTTTCCTACAAACATGACAAAGACGGTTAAAATTTATTAAGATGAAACGCTCAATATTAGATGAATTCTATGGTAAATTAGCTTCGGTATGAAATAACAAACGAACTTGAAATATCTGTAGACATATCGGATGCAGAAGCTGTTGTATAGAATTATCTGAATAGTTTTATGTTTTCAGAAATTGTAGTACTCGAGATAATCTCGTTAGATATTTCAAATCCTTGTGCACTGGTAAATGGTACCGACTTATTTTCATTAACCATAGATTTAAGTGAAATACGTTCGAAAGATCTTATTGCTGAAGGTTTTACGAATCGCACCGACAAATTTCAATGTGATAACGCTAGAAGAGACATACAATTGTAAAATTCCAAGTATAATATTTGTGTATCTTTTTTACAATCGTATTGGATCGATTAACGTATTCACGTATATTTTTACATTTATAAATAAAACATACGGATTAATATCATTGCTCGTTTAAATAGTTTAAACACTCGAAACTAATTTAACCTATTCTCCGGCATATACAGAACATTTTCTTGTTTAATATCTAAGTGCTCGCTAATGTTGCCAAGGAAACTCGCGTCAGGCGACAGTGTAACAGCTGTTCAACTCTAAACTGTTTCATATTTGTCAACGTTATTAATCAAGTCAACCGAGAATGTTTTGTACACACGATATATTATTCATCTAATGGCGGCTTTATGTCATGAGTTAAAAGAGAATTTAAACGCCACTCAACTTGCAAGTCAACAAAATAGCGTTGATAAAACGGCCAAATGCACTTTTAATTAGCTATGTTTTATATTTCAAAGTGTAAAGAGACTTTGAAGTTTTCTAAAATGGACTGATTAAAGAGTAATTTGGTTGGAGCAAATTGGCATTACGTTGGAGTAAATTGCTTTGGTAATAAGCAAATGGTATGCTTATTATAAATATTAATAACATTTTTAAAAAACATTAATTTTGATATTCTTATGATTTTTTAAATGTCTACATAACGATATTTAAATAGAATTATTTTGGATGTGTTGGATACATTCAGAAATGTGTCCACTAAGATATGATATTGATAGAAAATGCAGACATTTTCTCTCTCTCTCTCTCTCTCTCTCTCTCTCTCTCTCTCTCTTTTACATTCCATGTTCAAATTTTCAATAAAATACTTTTTATTCATCGACTCAAGTTCAAATACATATTTTAAACTTGTAGTGGAAATACTAATTCAATAATTACATTAAACTAATTGATTATAGTTTTATATGGGAGTAAAACTTTTCACAAAATGCAAGGTATGCAATCTAGTTATTTCGTCCCATTTTACCTAATATAAGTGATAACATATGACTTCATATGCTGATTTTATGTGATAGAGTAGTTGTTTTGTTACTTTATTTCGATTATTTGTAATTATTTAATAAAAAGTAACTAAAATAAAACTGTTCTTTGTTGAACTAAGTAGAAATTAACTTGGATATTTTTTTAAATATTACATTCTAGATATTATTAACGATAGTTTTGCATACTTCTCTAGAATTCATGCAACATATATATTTAATTTCAATTGCTTAGAACTGCCTATTCCACCAATCCTTCTTTTATTGGGCACTACTTGCTGGTTTTAAATTTGAAAAAAGTTTGTTTTAAAGTTAAAATTTTTTTATTTAACAATTATTGCAAAAGTAGAACTATCGTTCTACTGACGTTTTTGAAGTGACGTATGCCATTTATCTAATAAATATAACAAATATATAATGAAAGTTTTATTGAAATGATTTTGTTTTTGCTTCTGCTAATGAGTAGCAAATAACTACAACTCTTAAATAATTATGTAATAATCTTGATGTAAGGACCAGCGTAATTGATAGCGCTAGAGAATAGGCCTTCCTCCGGTAACCCCCTTCCAGGTAAGCAAAATTATCCAGATGATGATGTATCGAGTTGATATAACCCTCTGATAACGAAGGAATAAATTTTTCCATTTAAAATACTTAATTTAAATTGTTTAAAACAAATTATTTGTTTGATTGGGATATTTAAAAATTTTAATTATATATATATATATATATATATATATATATATGTGTGTGTGTGTGTGTGTGTGTGTGTGTGTGTGTGAATATAAATAAATAAATATAAACAACAGTTGTAAGTTAGAGTTTGTAGTAGTACACTCACTGATGATGATGACGACTTGGTCATTGAAACGCGTATGAGTAAATAAATGATTAATTTGTGAGTTTTATGTATGTTTTTATTTGTTTTGTTCCTAAATAGTAGTTTTGTCGGTGAGATAATAGTAATTTTTGGCAGTTATAAACAAGTTTTATTTTGTATTGGTTTAAAGAAGGAGAATTACGATAGATTCAGGTGATCATAATTATCTTCTCATGGTTTTTGAAAAAACGTTTTACATTGTAAAGAAAATCTATTAGTGTACTAGTTAATTTAGTTAGGTTTTTAATAAGCCACTATAAGTTTTTTTAAATGTGTATAAAATATTAGGAGCTTTACAAAGTTCGGATAGATACAACCGGAACCCGTATCTCCGAGAAGACAGTCGGTAAAGATGGCAAAACCGCGAGTCGAAACATAAGGGTGCAGGCATTATGGTTTGTGGAAATTTCTATTATTCATTCATAACAACCTTTCCATTCCATTACCTTTTGATCAGTGCTTTAAACCTAATTAAATTCTTTGGCTCCGTCGAGGATCGAACCTGATTCTTTTGTTCCGTAGTCAAGCGGGTTACCATTACACCAAACTGACGGTCAACAATGACGTACTGAGATTCTGACTAATAAGAATTTTATTAAGCACAGATGTTCTACGTTATTAGAATCAGGCTTAATAACATTGTAACATTTATTTATAAAACTAGATAATAGTACAAATCTGTGCGTGTCCACCAGACACGGAATATGATTTCTTATCTCGATCGTTAAATGATTACGAATTGATAAAATGGAATAATGTGTTCGCTTTATAGCTATGGTTCAGTAACACACTTCGAGTCAGCATTGGTTCATAAGTTACTAATTAATAACATCATGTAAGATTGTGTATACTAAATTAATCTATTATTAATACTATAAAAGTAAACAAATTTACCGTTATACTGGCAGGAATAATATAAATATAGATTTCAAAAAAATGAAAACCGTTGTAGTAGCGATGATTGTAATGTACATCAACAAAGCACGCATTGAGGTAAGAAAGTCACGCTGCAGTTAAGCTTAGTATAAATTCTAATTAACGGCATTATAGTCTTTAATCAACTCCGTTTTGTTTACAACTTTAGAGTGACGTAATTATAAGTTTATAATTAAACGAGTGTGTGTTCTATAGACGTTTCTATGGACGTTCATACGTTTTCTATAGCAAAACCTTTCAGTAAGAGTTTAATGTAAGATTGAACGTTTTATCAGATTAACTAAGTAGCTGGTTTAACATTTTTTTTGAATTTTTACTATTAGTTCAAACTCTCCCTATGTACATTTTTATATTTTGTTCAAATTTCCAATCGTTAATAAAATACTTTTTATTTTTCCACTCAAGTTCAAATTAATTTTTTTAAACCTGTAGTGGATTACATTTGATGTTAATAAAGTGTTTCATATAATTGATTAATTATAATAATTAATTCCGCTTTCTGTTTTGCCATTTAATATTGTGATAATGTAATATGTATGTAGTAATTTATATTAATTGTAATTATTTAATAAAAAGTAACTAAAATAAAACTTATCTTTGTTGACCCAAGTAGGAATTTACCTAAAATATTTTTTATGTATAACTTGTTTTCAATAATACGTAGATCGAGGAAGTACCTGCACGCTCTTAGTGTCTATAAGCTTTGGTTTAGGCTAACAAATACGCTTAAAACACGTTGACATCCAGTATTAAAGACAGTTGCATAAACACAACCCTGCAAGCGCAGGATTTATGTACAATAATTGGATTTAGCACTTCAATCTATACAAACTGTGTCAATCCAAAAGGCATGTCTTTGAGTACTGACTGGCTTCCAATCTACTATGTTTTCTACTTTCTCTACCTCACAGACAGGTTTCCTGAATAAACCCCACAGGGGTTTTCTCTTGACAGGTTTTATCATCCCGTCCTTCATTTACCGTCCTGTTTACTTTCACTAACTCCCGATTATCCATGGAAACAGCTCAACAGCTAGGGTTGGTTCATTGGCGATCACTCTTATCCTTAATCGTAGCAGGGATAATAACAGCGTAGGCCTACACATGCTTGAGGGAACCGTCTTGCAGGCGGGCGATCACCGAGGCTGGACGGGTTCTGGGTGCCCTTGCTTATTGAATGTTTTCCAAACTACAACTTCTGCTTTACCTACTTTATCCCTCCAAGGAAGTATCTGCAGGGTCTTAGTGCCTATTAAAGCTAAAAGTTTCGGCGTACGAATAAGCCTAAAAACACGTTGACATCCAGTAATAAAGACAGTTGTATTAACACACAGTTTCAGGGACAAGCGCAGGATTTATGTACAATGGGATTTAGCACTTCAATCTATACAAACTGTGTCAATCCAAATTGCGTACTGGCCGGCTTCCAATCTACGCCCTATGTTTTCTACTTTCTCTACCTCACATACGATTCCTGAATAATCTACCACTGGTTTTTCTTGACAGGGTTTCCTTCTTGACAAGTTTTATCATTCCCTTCTGCACACGACAGTTACTGTTTACTTTACTTTCACTAACTCTCGATTATCCATGGAAACAGCTCAACAGATAGGTTTGGATCATTGGCAATCACTCATACCTAATCGTAGCAAGGTTAATAACAGTGTACACATGTAAGTTGGAAGCGACTTGCAGAAGGGCGATTACAGAGGGTAAACAAGGTTTGCACAGACAAAACGCCATGTCTTTGCGTATTGAATGTTTTTTCAAACTACAAATTCTGCTTTAACTACTTTATCCCTCCATGTCCCCGTGTTCAACAAGGGTTGTTTGTGGCAGGGATCCTTTGAGGGCTTTCATTTCGTTCTTCTTGGAACTCTTACCTTCCTCTTCATTCTATTATCTCCAAATTATCCATGATAAAACCTCATAGCTTGGAGCATTGATACCTTAGTCCTTCATTCGCGGTATGGATACTAGTGCGAGGGGGCCTATGGGAGGCTGTCCCTTACAAAGGCAATACGAGTTAGCTGCCTCACCACACTATTCACATCCATTCAACAATAAGTCAAATCAAAGTTATTCTGTTTCTTGCGCCTCACATTGTTCGAAATCACCAATCAGGAGTAGACAGAATATTTTTAATTCGTAATTCTTTACAAAATGTCTTCATTTTACTAATTTTAATTGATATAATCGGATATAGAGGGAAGAAGAACTAATATGGATGTGTAGAAAACGGGTTAGCATACTTAAGAGGAACATCTGAATTTAAGATTCCTTTTGTTTGTAGTTGTAAAGCGACTTGTGAGTTTTAAGTTCGTATGATTATAGAGGAAAAATGGATCCAGAAAGAGGTAAAATGTACGTATTGACGTACAAAAGGAGAAGTGTATGATTTTATATGTTCCGGGTTATATACCTGAAGAGGTTCTGCTCTCTTTTGGGGTTATAAATAGATAGGTGACTACCCGGAGCATCTCCTTGAAGGAGGAGAAAAGATACATGGAATTTAGCATTACTATGAAAAATGTCATATTGATCCCCTATCACTGGGGGTTAAGGAAAATGAATTGCATTGCGTGGGTAGATGTGTTTACCTGAAGCAGACCCATTCTCAACCGGAAGGAAGGAGACGAATACCGCTATCCAGCTTAGCTTACTGATATTTTTCACCACAAAATATGAGAAAGCATTGTGTTTGAGATCTTTCGAAAAAAAAACTTGACACCGATATACAATAAAATTACTCACCTTCTATAGTAGTTAGAGAAGCGTCACTCTCACATGAAACTTTGTACAGATCTAAACAACAGCCTCCCTTACGTGTTCACTGGACGTTCTACTTTGGAGAACTTTAACGTCTGCTAGAACTTTAAATCTGAGACATTATACAGGTTCACTCTCTTATGTAAGAGCTTAGCCTTTTTTGTAGTACATATAACCTTTTAATGGAAGAAGGGAAAAACTGGGTCCTAAGACACGTTTAGGGTTAGGTGGAACGTGCTTTATATATATATCTACCCTATAATATGATCCAAAATAAACATTGTTATAATCCATTGTTTCTTATTATAGTTTCTTTATTTAGGTTAGTAAGGATTTTAACTTTTATTACAGCTAAATAAATCTAACAATAAGGTTTATAATAACAACTGGGAGCAACTGTGAAATAAAAGTTTTATTGAAATAAACCTCTTAATGTAAAGTAATGATTCTAGAGTGTTCTCTCAATAACTTCCTCTGAAGATGACTGCTTTGCAGTAGAACTGTACATAAGGATTTCAATAAAAGTCTTTTGTTGTTAAGATGTTTTATTTATTTGCAATTAAAAAAATAACAATCAGGAGTTATTTTTTATGAAGATCGTATTTGTAAAAATACTATACCCTATAAAATTTGTAATAACATTTTAACGCACGGCTCAAGTAGACACAATTTTATGTGCTTTTATATTGGCACTTACTTGCTAATGTTATAAAAGTGTGAGCTTTGAATGAGGTTTGTACATTACAGAGGAAATTTAAGTTTTGTGAGCATAAGGGAGAGACTGGGTTTCTTGAGACTCCGGTCTTTGAGAGGTGGAGCTGAGTATCAAGGAGTCATGGGACTGATATTAGGATATGGGACGCCAGAAGATATAACAACGGCCGTCCTATAGGACGTGTTCACAGAACAAGACTCGAAGAATACCCCTGTAATTTACTTCAATCCCAACCTTACAGTATCCTCACCTCTCTTCCAGGCATGTCAGGTTCTACGCTCTACCCTTTAACATCTAAACCACATTAATTCTTTTATGCACATTTTCTACAAATTTTCCATTTTTCATTGTTGTGAATTTGCACATGTGACACTGACGTGAGTTTGTACGATTTTAAGGGACCTTTTTCCTTAAGGATCCCTCTGTCTGGTTACGTTTATTCACCCCCTCTCCACGCTATACTTACCTTTCTGTTTATTTCAATATCTTCCCATTAACGGACGTAGTGCATGGAGGATCAGTAGTGAATCCTTCATCGACTTAGAGAAAACAGGATGACCATGCGAGATAGTGGCCTGGCCTCCACGAGGGTTAAAAGGTATTTGACGGGTCAGATCCGGGAGTATATACATTCTTTTTATTGTAAAAAAAGTTAGTTCTTCTCCAAACCGCGTTTAAATTTCGTTTGCTAACTAAGACGACGTCAATTTAGTTCAAAATGTACACTAAATCGACCGCGTAAAAATCACTGATTTACTAAACGTCAAATTAAACCAGTGCGCTTGGAACGTACTTGTTACGGTTATCTAAAATCTAAGTAGGAGATTATTAGATGAGTAATTTAAATGTAAAAACAGAATTTTTAAGTTATGTTAAAACGATGAAAAATAAAAATTTTTTAGATGGTACAAACTTTAACCTTTCAAAATAAGTAATTTTTGGACATTTTCACCAAAAGGAAAAATCAGAATAAAAGCAAGATATTGTGTTAATTTTTAATACGCTTTCCAATGGTAATTTTTTTTTACTTGAAACATTATTTGGCGTCGTCTTGATATCCAAACCACAAGTAGTTACGTTTCCTGATTGGTTATTATTGCCGACAAATAAATTTTTTCTGTTAATTAGAGGCAGTGTGTAGTTTCATATAACTATATGTTCTGTTCAAAAAAAGGGACTCAATAAAAAGTTGCTAAATTTCCTAGTTCATTCACAATATTTTGTTTGTAATATTTTCTCATAATATTTCTCATAATATTTTCTCATATTTTCTGTATATTTGAGAGATTTAAATTTCATTTGTAATGTGGTTTACTATTAAGGGTATATATTTTGTTAACATTTTTTTACAACCAAAAGTAAGATTTACAGTAGTCACATAGGAACATAATGTGTGAATTCTATGTACGATTATCGTGGCGATGTAATTCGTTTACGTGAATGAAGATCTTTCCTCACTTACACTTTGAATATCTTCCATATAACAAAACCAGAGGAGCCCCTGATAGTAGCTGAATAAAATACAAACATCTGCCACAACCTGTTATTATTTAAATATAAAATCCCTAATAAAATTAGGAAGAATCCAATAATTAACGACATACAAACAATGGTCGAGAAAGTTGAAGGGTCACTGATAGTAATAAAAGATAAGACATATATAGAGCCTATTGTGAAAACTACATACAAAAAGCCGAGGTCAAAAGAAGAAGTAAATTTAAATATTACATTCAAAAATCTAATAAATAACAACATAGAAAAAATGAAATAGAGAGGATAAGTGAAGACGTCGAAGGGTTACTGATAGGAATAAAAAACATGAGACAGGTATATTGTGAAAACTAGATACATATAATCAAGATCAAAAGAAGTAAATTCAAGTAATGCATTCAAAAACAAATTAAATACATAGTAATAATAAATTAAAATTTTAAATTAAAAAAAAATATTAAAAAGAAGATGCACCAATAGGAAGTGAGGTCTTTCAGTGGGGGGCTTGGCTAACGGAATTAAAGACGAGCTCAAAATTTGGGCAACCAGTACTATTGAAGTTTTGTAAATGGAGTTAATCCGAAACGCGTCAACAGAAGAGAATATTGAAAAGTTAGGAATGACAGAAAAATGTACTCAAACATATTAAAAAAAGGTTTAGAAAAATTAAATTTTAGAAAATATTCTGCATTGTAATAAAGGATATAGATCAGAAATAAACCTATACAGTTTCAGGATACGTAACCTTTAAATGCATTTAAATGAAGGCATACATTTTTTACTACATAGTTGTCTTCGTCAGTTTTAACTACAGGTCGTCAGGTTTAGCCTGACCGATAGCTTGAGATGCTGAGAAGCGCTTGCGTTGACGTATGTGGTGGGGGGGGGGCACCGGCTGACAGTCTCTTCTTGACTTTCGTGCAGAGTACAAGGTAGTGATTGTATAGTATAATGTACATCACTGAACCGCGGTAGCAGTTCCCACTTTCGTCTTTCTGTACATTCCATGGGCCAAGCTATACCAGAAAGGATATACAGGAAATGTACAGGATTTATTTACAAATGTATTTTAAATTTATTGTTTCATTTGTAAACAAATATCTATATTTACTGCTAATTAGAAATTGTGTGTAGTTTTTAGTCGTTGAAGAAGTCAAGTTAGTTGTCGAAACGCGCATGGTTGATTTTGGTCGTCTGTAAATTTATTTCTGTTGTTTTTTTTTGTCTATTTTTTTATTGCTCTTACAACCCCAGGCGATAAGCTACATTTATTATGACCCATTTGTTTATTTCCTAATTTAACAACGTTAATACGTGTGAAGGCTACTTACTGTTGAGAGTGAACATCAATCACTATTACCCATATAGTCATAGGTGACATTTAGTATACTAGGTATAAGTTCTTATACAAGTATAATTTCAACTTTGACCTTTTAATTTTATTATTTTTTAAATCTAATGTAATGTATTTCATAATTTATTTTCGAAAACTGAACAATTGTATTAGGTTACAATTTTATTTAATATAATTGAAAACAATAATTTGTTTTTAGAATAATATTCATAACACATTTAAAATGCACCCTGCTACCAGATTAAAATGGTTTAAAATTTGAAGGACATGATTGTTACGCAATGGTTACAACGTCATTAAAGAACAGTTAATGACGCCCTTGGGCGGCGGAATGGGTGTACAACTACCTCGCAACAGTGATATAACGTAACAGCAGACGACGCTTCAACGGTATTAGTTGAGAAACAATAAATTTCTGTTGTCCGTATGAAACCTTTTATGTTTCAAATTTTGTTTTCAAATAATAAATGTTTATCTGTCTTCGATTTATATAAATACACCCTTGACGATGGATTAAGGGTACAAACAATAACAGTAAATGTTTCACCGAGACCTTCGTGTAGTTCCTTTGGGAAACGCCCTTCTCTGTGGGAAAAGGGAAACTCGTCGTTTATAGCTCCTGTGGTTGATACCAATTAGATTTGCAAAGTTTATCAAAGACTTCCGCAACTATGCTCCAAAGCCGATCCAGCTCCCCCATGAAGGGATACGATCTAAATTTTAAAAAAGTAATTACCGTCTACAATAGTATACTTCTTTTAATGAGGATTTTTTTTGTAACTAAATTTTATTTTAAGAAATATAATTTATTTTATTTACTGTCATTTGTTATTTTTAAAAAATATTTAATAATTTAAGGCGTCTAATTAAAGTTACCTGAAGGGTGGGGAATTTTTTTCATTTTTTCTCTCTACTTGAAACTCTTTTTCTCCATCCATCTACCTATTTGTCTTTCTTTGAACCTCTGTATATCTCTATCTATTTGTCTCTCTTTGAATTTTTCTCTCTCCCTCCCCCTCTCTCTTTTTTTTCTCTAGCAATTTGTCTCTCCTTAAATTTCTCTTTCCCCTCCCCTTCTTTCTACCCCCTTACTAACTTTCTCTATCTATCTATTTGTCTCTCTTTGAATCTCTACCTGTCCGTATCACTCTCTGTTTTTTCTCTCTTTTCGAGTCTCTTTTTCTCTATCCAACCACATATTTCTCTTTCTTTGTGTCTCTAGCTCGGTCTTTATCTCTGTGTATGTATTTGTCTTTGAATCTATAACGGTGTCCATCTGTATCTCTCTCTGACTTCAAATATCTCTCTCTCCCCCTCTCTATCTATCTGTCTATGAATCTGTTTGTCTCTCTTTGAATAAATACCTGTGTATATTTTTCTGTATAATTTTGTCCCTGTTTGAACTCTCTCTCTCGCTCGCGCGCGCTCTCTCTCTTTTATATCTCACATACTACATACACATTTACGCACGAAATTGTAGTATAACAATTGAAAAGATACAGTGGCTAAAATAATTATCGTGTTATGATTAAGAATAAGATATTCTCAAGTCAAACAGGTACACGGTTATAAACGTCAGTTAGAAAGTAAAATAATCATGTAATGTTTTTACACGTGTTTTCTAGGTGGACGCTGAAGAAAATGCTGATTTTGCCGAAACTATAAAATCAAAAAATTATGCGGACAAAACAATGCTGATTAAAGACTTTTTGAGCGGTGAAGATTCTGACAAACCGCAAATAATAGAAATAACAGCCCCTCCACGTGTCGGCAAATCTACCGTCATAGACATGGTTAAACGGTTTGTCCAAGTAAACGTGGACAACACTGGACGAGTGTTGGAGCCAAACACAACGGCCAACTATAAGCTCTTCTGCGACGCGCCGTTAAACATATGCAAAGACAAGGCGTTCGTCAATACGCACTTGGGCAGGCACCCAGTGATCTATATCGACTATAAGCGGCTCTTCGGAGTCATAGATTACGAATCGTTGCTGTTCGAGGCTAGGGAGCTTCTATCGGAAACGTTCGCGGATCATAGCTACCTGGAAAAGGCGGACGATCTGTGGCCTCGCTTAGAAGAAATTAAAAGGGATGAATTTAACACGTATATTTATTCTGGCCAGAAGTTAAATAGGCAATCTATATCGCGTGGATATTATCTCTTGTCCTATATTCTGTACAAACACTTCAACAAGAAGGTAATCGTGTTGATTGACGATTTCGACGCTTACGCCAGGAAGATTTTGTTTAGAAAGGTGGAAGACTTGAACAAAATAATGGAGTTTTGCATGTGGATGAACGAACGGCTCTTAAAAGCGAACAATAAATTCGTGGGCAAGGTGCTTCTGACGGGGGTGCTGCGCATCTCCGGGCCGGAGGCCATTGCGCGTGACTGCATCTTCAGGGACAATCACGAGTTTTCTAAATACTTCGGCTACACTTCCGAAGAGATCGATAGCGTAATAGCTAGGAAAGTAAACGATGAAAAAGAAAGAAACGAAAAGAAAAAGGAAATAGAGTCGTTCTACGGCGGGTTTACGATATTAGGACAGAGCGACGTCCTGAGCAACTTCTGGTCGATTTCACAGTACCTCCGGGGTAACATGAAACTCAACCCCTACTGGGCCAGGAGTAAGTATATAAAACCCTTACGTAACCTAATATGCGTGCCTAAAATATCCGAGGTGATTTTGGATTTGATCAAAGGGGAAACTTACGACTTATACATTAGAGAGCGATTTCGAAAAGAAGACATTTTAGAGCTTGTCAAAGTAATTTACAATAAAGAAAAACATATAAACGAAATATACTGGTGCTTTTTATTGCTGTACACTCTGGGATATTTGACGGTGTACGAGAGGGGCAGTACAATACATTCCAGTTTAGATACATTAAAAATACCAAACAGTGATCTGTTGATTGACTTGACCATACAGATGAAACACTGTTACCTAGATAATTACGGTTACTCTGTAGAAGATGTCGAAGAACTGCAGAAGGCCGTGGAAGGTTTTCAACCACAAAAAGTCGACCACGAAACGTTCCGATATTTTTACAAAAGTTTGTTCAACTTGTTCAACAACACGCTGTCTCTCCCAGATCCGGACGCAGATGTTCAGGATATTATTTTCGTAAATCTTTTAGAGAAATTTTACCAGAGTAAGTGCAATGTTCGTACAACCTATAGCTACAACGAGACCGTGAGCAAAGACGGCAAGATAGACATGTTGGTGATAAACAGTCACAGAGTGGCGATTGTGTTCGAAACTAAGATTGTAACCACGTCACAGATGAAGAATTCGACGCTCGGTGAAATAGCGATCGCTTGCCATAAGCTGATCGTTAGGCGGAATCAGCAGTACGTATTGGAGCATTTAAGTTATGCAACAGGTAGAGTATACGTCGGCATGGCTTTCCATAAGGAAACCAGAAACTTTAGCCTAGCATGTTCTTCCTTTACCCACAGCGAGGGAGATTACAGGAAAAGTACTCTTATAGGGGATTAAAGGAAGGCGAGATTTATTGTGTAAATGTAGATGTAATCATTGAACAGTATTTTAGTCTAAGAACAGCTGTTTATAGGATTTTACATTTTTTTTAAATTTGGAAAAGAAATCTTTTCGTTTTCTTGATTTTATTTTCTGTTTGTTCAGTATAGATTTGGTTAAAGTAAACCTAAAGTCGAAGCGGTTGATCCAGAATTCATTATGTTCTTCCTTTTAACATGTTATTTGTTTGTATTTGTATTTATCAAAATGTTAACCATTTTGTTATATTTCGCAATGTAGAAATTTGCCAGAAACACAAAATATTAATTTTGGAAACTGGTTGAAACATTTTGAACAATTTGACCTTACTGAACACCACGCGAAACCTATTAGAAGAAATGATTCTTTATCAAACATACCACTATTGCACTACTATTTAGCTACAAAATATCCGGTTATGTTTGTTTGTAAAAAAAATAAAGTTTACTGACTGTGAAGTTAATCCGTGAAGTGTAAATTGTAATACTACAAGTCCAAATGCGAAAATCTTTTCTTCAGTGTATCAGCGTTTACAGATAAATGGGTCAATTCCAACATGTTCGCTTTCTGTGGAACACCAACAAAATCATCATGTTGATAAATAACATCAGTAATTCATCATATATTCAACGTAGCCCAGGCACAAATTTAAAGGGATATCGTATTGCACTTGTCTATACAATAACAAAGTGTGGCGCATAATTTGAAAAACAATTTTTGTGGTTATTATTTTGTATGCATAATATTTGTATGTGTGTGGTGTGTGTGTGTGTTTGTGTGTGTGTGTGTGTGTGTATGCGTGTTGCAACGGGTTAAAAAAGTCATATTTTACCGTTGCAAGTGAAATTAAAAATTCCGCTATATTTTAAGAGGTTTTGCAGGAAAAATAGCGAAGCCAAAACAAAATAAAAATGCTTTAGGCATAATATAAGTTTAATTTAACGAGTTTAAGGGATAGAAATAAAGCCATTTTAGGGATAAGGGGATTTTTCCAGATTTGTAAGGGGGAAAAGTCTAAAATCCACCTAAAGACCATCAACATTCGAGGAGACGCAAAATGAAAAAAGGAAGGACAAAGTGGAGAGATAAAAAACCGGAGCCTCTCGAAGAAGTTGAAGTAAAATTAAAAAATTAGTGAATATTTCGACAACCGATGGACAGAACGTGAGAAGATCAAGCAGGGATGAAGTAAACACGACAAAGCTTCCGGTCACACAAGCGGTGGGAAACTTGTTATTTGTCTAAAGCAGCCGGGAAGGGTTGACAAAGCCAGAGAACGTCAAAAAACTAGTGCAGCTTGAGACCACGAAGGGATCAATCGTGTGCGAGTGCGCTCCGGTTGGTACAACTCCGACCGCGTTTCAAACCGTTAAGTAAATGGTAAAAATGCAGGGCTAAGAGGGAGATAGTCCGCTGCAATGTAGTACTTGCAACATAGTACTTGAATTATAAAATCTTTGAGTTATAAAGTAGTAAAGTGGGAATATTTATTTATTTATTTATTTTAATTTTAAATTTGTACAGCTTCGTTATCAAGTTTTGATATTTTTTCTTGTACCTTAGAATTCTCTACATCGCCAGTTGTATTTTGTTTACAATATGAGTTAGGGATGGTCGATATTTTCTGTCACGGTGGCCTGTCACTGATATTCGTTTATCATTGGTGATGCCAGTGACAAAATATGGAAAATGCCAGTTCCAGTGACAATGAATCGATCGGAAATTGCCTCTCTTATGATTGGGCAAAAAGTCGCGGTTGCTGGATTAAACGTTACTATTATTCTACCGCGGTTGGTTGATTTGCCACTGGGTCTGCTTTAACCGCACGGCTCATGGCACCGACGACCATCGTGCAATGTCGTTGACTGAAGGTTAGAAGGGGTTGACTCTCTTGTGATTGGGCAAAATGTCACCATACCTGATGGAAAAGTTTCTGTTATTTTACCACGGCTGTTATTGGTTGATTTGTCACTGTCACTGGTTCTACTCATTTACGTCGTGTGTAAGTGAACGATTTGTGTCAGGTTTCAGTCACAGTGTTGTGTACAGAAGACGCAATGTCGCACTCGGTAGTTTTTTTCTTAATTCCGTAGGAGTTTATTTTTAAATAAAATGTAAACAAAAATCTCGTACGAGATATTTGTGAACCCTTCCAATGATAAGACGAGATGTGGAATCATTTCACCAGTGTGGTATGCCTGCGGTAAAAGTCACTGGTCCAAGCTTGGTGCTGTCACTGAAGTCACCGATACGTTACAGTCACTGGATCGACCATCTCTAATATGAATGACGTGTGGGGTCGTGCATATACTAACACTACTGTCTTAGAAAAAAAACGTTTAGTAAATATTTATATCTGATTATTTGCAAAATTTTGTTTTAACATATGAAAATACAATGTTTTTGACATGATTAGTAGATTTACTTAGCGTTTTTTAACGTATCTAGACGTGGCTCTCAACAAAAATGTGTTTTGCACTGCTAGTAGTTCAGATGATTCATCTTATTGTGAACATTAATGTTTTACAAGATCACGTGATAGTCCATCCTTTCAAAGCTAAATGGAGTTATTTCCTTTAAAACAATTGTCTTGATAACAAACTTGTTTCTAAAGATTGTTTCGTTGAAGGGAAAATGCAGAATAGTAGTAAAAGCAAACGTTAAAACTACGTACAATATAGATGAGATAAAATGCAATGAGTACGTCTGAGCGAGATCCAGGTTTCAAAAGTAATAAACACAAAAATAAAAACTCAGCTCTTCTTATTATGCTCCAGATTTGTTTTTCTTTTGTTTAGGTGATACTAAATAATAATTGTTTAATTTAAGACCACAAGCAAGACTCAATAATTAAAAATAGTGTCGCTCCTAATATTAAATGTTTAAATAATAGACATATCACTCTCTCGCCATAAAATACTTCTCAATTTTATGCTGTAGTTTCTGTTATCCCACAGTGACGTAGTATGAATTAGCCTGGCGAAGTATCTCTTCAGGGAACAGAGCCCTATTACCAGGTTTGTCACGTCCTTCAACAATTAAGAGCTCAATTCCCAGGTCCTTCAAATTAATTACCTCAGCATGTAAGCATGCTTTGATGTTGTAACACTCTTAAATAATTAGGTGTTACATATAAATTCATTTACATATTTAATTTTTATTTTATAATTAGATCGGCCCAATATAAAAGAAAATTTTTGTTTTCTTGGTGAACACTTGTTAATCTATCGTAAGAAGTAAGGCGCCCCTAGCGGCCAAAATTGTAAAATATCGTACGATGTTGGTAAGTTAAAGAAGTTAACCAGAACATGCCATATGACGTAAGCATGGGGTGATACCTGCGAACCAATCAAAAATGTATATAAGAACAAATAAGGGTGGGGGTTGCATGAGAACTCAGCTTCGCGCGTATATCCAACTGCCCCACTTCACTAAAAGTCTTTGGTCTTTTACACACACACGTGATGGTAATTTCGGAAATGTTTAGAAAATTTGCAAGCTTTCATCAATCAAAATTTAAGATGTCAAGGCCGTTACCAGTTTATTGATGCAACGTACAAAAGAAGCCAGAACCTTTTTTTATGAGTTCCAAATAGTAAACATTCGTACTTCTTTTGTTTAAGTGCGCTTATTGCAAGAGCGATGTGCAGTGATAAATAAAATATGTTATAGTATTATACAAGTGGTGTGCACAACCAGGTACGTTTTAGAGTATAATGAAGAAAATGTATTTTAATTTTAACTAACTTAAAATTTGATAGATAAATAATTATCACATAAACGGTAGAAATCGTCTTTGGACAATCATTTCTGAAATAAATATGAACCCTTAACTTACTACCTTCTCGATACATAAATTTGAACACTTAATGTGTAATTGTTATATGTAAAGAACAGTTAGCAGTAGTTTGATATAAACCACTGGATAAATTGGTTGTCATTTGTTCAATTTGTAATTTGTGCTTAATAAATAAATTGTTTATAATTGTCTTTTAAACATTCAATGGTTATTTAGAACGTAACCTAGTTCTATCTCCAAGATTGGGAGGCCGTGACAGACAGTTTTCTGCCTGAGCTGTGACGTTAGGACTAGAAGCCATGGTAAGTAAATTTAATTATTTTGTAATAAGCAAAATAACATATTTAAATAAAGAAAAATTCCCAAGGTAAAAGGGCGAATCGTTACAATGTAGAAGTTTTTAAAGTATGCAAGTATATGGCACGCTGTTCCATCTTAATAACTTTTTAATTCCTAATTTTTATTTCTAACGTGTAAGTAAACTATGCCGATCTACTAATTATTAAATCTAAGACTCTAAGTGACCAGTAACAACTGTTAGATTGGCTCATGAGACCTCCCTGGTAGGTAGACGCCTGTCTTCCCCTCGGTGTAGACCAGATCTTCTCAGCAACCCTTCTCTAAAAATTCTTAATATACTCATCTTCGTTTCTGTTGAGAATATTTCTGTATATTTGAGTAAATTTTTCTGTTTTTTCGAACTTTACATTATTTTCCACTGTTGACGCGTTTCGGAATGCCTCCATTTTCAAAACTTAAACCGTACTCATAAATCGTACTTGAAGTTTCATTTAAGTTTTGAAAATAAAGTCATTCCGAAACGCGTCAACAGAGGAAAATAATGTAAGGTTAAAAAACCCCCAAAAATGTACTCAAATATATATGCTCTAACCCTTGTCTATTTACATTACCAAGACATCATCATACCTCCTTATCCTAGTCTTATATAATTCAATCAACCACCTTATCTTCTTACTTACGAGGAGATGTAGACACTAAGTCGTTTTAGTAGGACAAAGGTAGAACTGCGTTTTATTGTTGACTGAAATTAAAACACTAAGGTTCCATTCTCAAAATAAGAAATGCAAATGTAAAAACCCTAGGAAGTATTTTATTGTATAAAAAAATCATAATAAGTTTATAAATGAACGTGCTACATGTTATTGCAAATTTATGCGTGTTTCTCAAAATGTAGTTACATACAGTTAGAACCTTGTCAAATTAAGCCCACGTCTTCTTTTTGACCTCCATAACGGGTAAGTCTATTTCAAGTACACTAATCATAATACCACCTCTATATCATATATTAAGAGTTCATGCCTCTAAATTAATCCTAATTATATTGACATTGTCAACACCCTTTTTACGCGATAATAGTAATACTGACATCGAATTACAAATACAAAATAATAATATACGTCAACTTAAAGCAACTGTGGCGTAAATGTTTATAATAATTAAAACAACCTCTCACCACAAATTCAACAAATTTTATTTAAACCTTATGTACATTTCGACTACAAAGTAATCATCTTCAGAGGTATTTTTACAAATAACTGTTATTTGTAAAATTACCTCTGAGATGATTACTTTGTAGTCGAAATGTACATAAGGTTAAAATAAAATTTGTTGAATTTGTGGTGAGAGGTTGTTTTAATTAATATATAATATACGTGTTCATTTTTATTTTTATAACACGTTCTTCCCAAGTAAAGTCATGATACCCTTTTGGTTTTTAGTTCTGCGTTTTAGACCTTGTACGTTTTCGTTTTTGTGTTAGCAAAAACCAAATTCCATTCGATTAATTATATATTCTTTTTTTTAACTACTTTGCTTGTGATTTTTTCATTAAAAATACACCAAAAAAATAATATGTTTGTGTTCATTTCTATTTTTTTAATCATTTCCGCTCCAATAAAAGTCGTTTTGTCAATAAAAACACACAAAAATAATAATAATGTATGGGTTAGTTTGTATACTTATAACACATCTCCCCACGTAAAGACGAAGTTATTTAAAACATTTTTGTTTTTACACCATACATGTTTTTATTTTTAGTTCTAAAACAATCAAATTCCTTTTGATTGATTTACAAAAAAATTATAATTCACGAGTTCATTTGTATTATTATACCATTTCCGTCTCAAATAGAGTCATGTTATTTCAACAGTTTTTGTTTTTATTTCTACATTTTAGACCATGTACGTGTTTGTTTTTGGTCGTAAAACAATCAAACTCCATTTGATTAACTTTATTATTGTTTTCATTTAATTTGCACGCGTTTTTTACATTAAAATACAACAACAAAATAATAATTAATATTTTTCATTTGTATTTCTTAACACTTTCATCCCAAGTAAAGACCAAGTTATTTCAAACAATTTGGTTTTTAGTTCTCAAACAAACCTCATTCGATAAATTTTACTAAATATTTTTCATCATTTTCCGGGCGTTTTTTATAACGTTTATGAAGTATATAAAGCTCCGACTTTACAATGAATGTAATGTAAAGGATAAAACTTACAATAAATACACGTTTTCACTGTATAATTCTATAAATACATACTATTGTTCTTAAGAATTTATCGGCAACGTAATTATAAAATAATAACAAAGGTATAACAAGGTTTCTCTAATTATACACAGTCTTCCTCGGGTCATGTTTTTCTGGAATGTCTATTCTTTCTGTCAGAGATTTCTTGGTCGTTTATTTTTTATATTTGTTTTAATATTTATACGACTCCACCAAGTTGACTCTATTAAAATAGTGGTGAACAATGTTTCTCTTATTGTACACATCCTCCATCGGAGTATGTTTTTCTGGAATGTCTATTCTTTCTGTCAGAGATGTCTTGATCGTTTATTTTTTATATTTGTTTTAATATTTATACGACTCCACCAATTTGACTCTATTAAAATAGTGGTGAACAATGTCTCTCTTATTCTACACATCCTCCATCGGAGTATGTTTTTCTGGAATGTCTATTCTTTCTGTCAGAGATTTCTTGGTCGTTTATTTTTTATATTTGTTTTAATATTTATACGACTCCACCAATTTGACTCTATTAAAATAGTGGTGAACAATGTTTCTCTTACTGTACACATCCTCCATCGGGGTATGTTTTTCTGGAATGTCTATTCTTTCTGTTAGACACTTCTTGGTCGTTTATTCACTATATTTATTTCAATGTTTATACAGTTTAATTCTTAAAATACTATTTAATTCTTTTAAAAAATAGTGATTTGAAGATTTGTAGGTTCAGAATAAATTTAAAGTTCTTGTGTAATTACTTAAAAGTAATTTGTGTATTTGCATGCTCTGAAAAACAGAAATGAACGCTTCACAAACAAATCGAAATACAGGAAACAAAATAAACACTACATGCTATTTAATAATCAGTGGTTAAATAATAATAAAAAATATAAAAAACTGCAAAAAAAGTTTACTTCTATCTACTATAAATTACCAAGTAACCATCATCAAAAACATAACAACCATAACTGCTCAAGTTTGGTTGCTATGTGCGATTAAGACAGTCTCGTTTATGCCTCTGAGGATGGTTACTTGGTAATCGAAACGTACACTAGGTAAACATAAAATTTGTTTAGAGTACAAATACTATTTGTAATTAGAGTTTATTAGTTTATTAATACTATTTATTAAAAAATAAACGCTTTATTCAAAGAAACATGTAGTATTTCATGTACAAAATTAAATCAATGACTTAGCCTAATATTTTTTAAAATATCTTTCAAGTATGTTTACCGGACTTCCTCTCCATATAGAATAGTACATCATAAAGTCAATGCTTGATAAATGGTCTGTGACTTTGGAAGGGTTAAACTAGCTGCGGTTGACAAATGAAGGTTTGATCTGTTTTCTATAGTAGCCTCGAGCGTTGAATTATACCGGAAAGGAAAACGAAATACGCCATCAGTCAGCTGGCAAACGATCACGCCGTCCTGTATACAACTCTATGTTAAGTGTATTTACCTCTTCTTATTTTCTATTTTACTTTGTTGTTTGCTATCTTTTTTACTCACTTTCAATCGCATTTCTTAAACTTTACCAATTTAATTTTTTTAATTACAATTGTAGTTACAAAATATTTTAACTGTTATATATATATATGATGAATTGTTACTATCTGGAGTACATCCGTTCATTCTGCAGTCCATAAATTCGCAGTTCCGACGTTTCGCTAGAATCTCATCCAGCATTGACGAGGTGAACCCAACAACAGTAGATTCGCTCTTCTACTGTTGTTGGGTTCACCTCGTCAATGCTGGATGAGATTCTAGCGAAACGTCGGAACTGCGAATTTATGGACTGCAGAATGAACGGATGTACTCCAGATAGTAACAATTCATCATATTTTTCCATCCGTGAAGGAATACGTATCAGCATATATATATATATATATATATATATATATATATATATATATATATATATATATATAATATATATATATATATATATATATATATATATATATATATATATATATATATATAAGACTATATAATCATTTTATATAGTCTTATGTCAAGTTATGACAAAGAAAAATTAATATGAGGTAAAACAAACTCAATATTATTTTTATTAATTTATTCTATTGACCTGAGTTTATACTTTGACATTGTTCCTATGGGATTGCTTATAGTATGTTGCATTATGTTGAGAATTGTATCAGGCAACAGTTCGTAAAGGTTTAAACCGCTTAACTGACAATTACCATATTTTAGTATACTATTATATTTTAGTTTTATTTCTTAAATTGTAAACATTGTGGGTTAGTCTTTCATTAAACTTTCCAATAGCATCGACTATAGGTCAGAGCGTTTGAGCAGAAACAAGCACTGTCTTATGATATTCGTTTGTTATTTTAAAGGCGTTCATACAACGAGGCTATACCGTCTATTATAGGAGAGTATTTAAAAAAAATCGCACGAGAAAAGAAGCAACAAAGACGTATGACGTAACAATCAATTTACACTACTTTGAAAAACGAGTGAAGTAGAAGCGTTAACAAATAAAATACATCTATTCTTTGAACTTAGCTTGTGAGGTTATGTTGATACAAATAAAAGACATACATAAGACTCACAAATTAATCATTTATTAACTCAACGTTTCAATGACAAAGTTATCATCATCAGTGAGTGTTACTACAACAAACTAACTTACAACTAAGGTGCAAGTAAGGTTACATATATTTATAGTGTGGGAATTCCCACGCCTACCTGTCAAAACAACAGATATTAACAATACTTCGAATATGATAAATCAAATAGATATTTTATACCTAACTCATTAGTTATAATAAAATTCTTAACTAAACACATAACTACATATAAGCAAATCAGATAATTAATATTTCAGTACTATTATTATTTCAAGATTTGTAGAAAAAAGTTACAATAAAATTTTGTTATTAATCACTTCAACAATAGTTTATGACTGTCCGAACTTTGAATTTAGTAAATTTGTTAAAACTTACTGAGACAGAACGTTTTCGATCGCTATGTGCCGATCTTCATCAGTGTCTTCTGCTTGGAGATGTTGGGTCAAGCGGTGACGGTTTTAAAGGCAGGTTTTCGATAGTATCAAAGAGTATGTGTGATTTGTATTGTGTTTGTTCGTTTAATATGTTTGTACTTTGTGTTTTTATGTGTCTGTAAATTTCATATTGTTCTAGTGTGTTGAGATGTGGTCCTTTTTTGTTGATGTGTAGGTTTTGGTAAATGTCTGTGTATTTGTGTCCTGTATCTTTTATGTGGTTGTAAAATGGACACAACACCACAATAATAGACAAACTATGGCACAAAATACAAAAAACCACTAAAATTAACACTACAGACAGGGAAAACAAATACTTCACATTACCATTCATAAACAAAACAACAAACAAAATAGCCCGCAAATTTCAAAAAACAGGATACAAAATAGCATACAAAACTAATAACAAGCTACAATACAAAATACAACACAACACAAACAACAAAGATAAACTACAAGCAACAGGCGTATAGAAACTGAACTGGGACGAATGGAACAAATTCACATTGGACAGACAGGTCGCAGCTTTAAACAAAGAGTCGAGGAACACAAACAGAACACCAACTCAAGATTTTACAACCACATAAAAGATACAGGACACAAATACACAGACATTTACCAAAACCTAGAAATCCTACACATCAACAAAAAAGGACCGCATCTCAACACACTAGAACAATATGAAATTTACAGACACACAAAAACACAAAGTACAAACATGTTAAACGAATAAACACAATACAAATTACACATACTCTTTGACACTATCGTAAACCTACCTTTAAAACCGTCACTGCTTGACCCGACATCTCCAAGCAGTACACACTGATGAAGATCGGAACATAGCGTTCGAAAACGTTCTGTCTCAGTAAGTTTTAACAAATTTACTAAATTCAACATTCGGATAGTCATAACTATTGTTTAAGTGATTAATAAGATTCAACCGAAAGTAGACTACAAATTCAAGAAGTATTTTATTGTTGTTTAGAGCCATTGTTTAGAGGGAAAGCACGAATTTAAAGTAGACGATGTAACCCTGTTAAAATCGTTGTTAAATATAGTGAATTGGATGCGTGGGAAACTTTATATATTAATAGGAATAAAAATATTATTGTAAATAATGAGTCAGGCCCTATTGAAAATTCTATATTATTGTAATTAGTGTGACACAAGAAATATTTGATTGTAACTTTCGGTTAAAATCTTGAAATAATAATAACACTGAAATATTATGTCTATTTTGTTTATATGTAGTTATGTGTATGGCTAAGAATTTTATTGTAATTAATGAGTTACGTATAAAATTTCTATTTGATGTCTCATGTTCGAAGTAATGTTAATAACTGTTGTTTTGACAGGTGGGCGTGGCAACGCACACGGTATAAATATACAATTGTAACCTTAGTTTCACCTTAGTTGTAAGAGTTTGTTGTAGCAAAACTCACGTAAGATGATGACTTTGTCATTGAAACAGGTATGAGTAAATAAATGATTAATTTGTGAGTCATGTATATGTCTTTTAGTTGTTTTAGTATTTCTTTACTTTAAAATAATATTAATCAAGTATCACATATCACATAAAATCACATACAATGATGGAACACATCAATAGCACATTTACCATAAAATAAAGAATAAAGACGTAATAAATAATATACTTGCATAAAATAATACATACCCTAGATAATACTAAACAATAGCATAAGATATCGTAAATCGAAAAGCGTAATCAACAATAACACTACAACACTCTAAGCGTAAATAACGTATAACGATGAAAAAAACAATAACATAAAGCGTAAAATCATATGGAAAAAAGAATTATTGAGACAGGAAAATAGTAAACAACAGTACTCTTACCTTAAATTAACGTAAAACTAAGAAGGTAATCAAGAATAACATCCTTGGTGTAAAATAAAACGCTACAAAGGAAGCATCTTTAGCTTTGTTTACAGATAACGAAGAAATATAAAAATAACATACATAGGGTGGATTAAAGTAAAACTCTACTTTATCTACTGCATGAAATAAAGCATAACGAAAAAATAGGCAATATTATGTTTATTATATTAAGTGTACAACGAAGTAATATTGTTATCAAACAATAGAACTCTAATATACAAAAAGTATAACTAAAGTATAACTTAGCATACCACAAAACGCATAAACGTATTACGAAGACATTACTAAACAATAACACGCTTAGCATAACATAAAACTTAACGAAGACATTACTAAACAATAACACTATTAGCATAACATAAAACATAACGAATACATTAATAAACAATAGCACTCTTATCATAACATAAAATATGACGAGGTTAGTATGAAACAATAGCACTGTACCAAAGCATAAAACATGACGAAGGAAATATTAAACAATAACACGCTTAGCATAACATAAACTATAACGAAGAAAGTATTAAACCATAACATTCTCAGCATATCATAAAAGATAACGAGGTTAGTATGAAACAACAGCACTGTACTAAAGCATATAACATATGACAAAGGAAATATTAAATAATAACACTCTTAGTATAACATAAAACTTAACTAAGGACCTATTAAACAATAACACGCTTAGCATAACATAAAACTTAACGAAGACATTACTAAACAATAACACGCTTAGCATAACATAAAACATAACGAATACATTATTAAACAATAGCACTCTTAGCATAACATAAAATATGACGAGGTTAGTATGAAACAATAGCACTGTACCAAAGCATAAAACATGACGAAGGAAATATTAAATAATAACACTCTTAGTATAACATAAAACTTAACTAAGGACCTATTAAACAATAACACGCTTAGCATAACATAAAACATAACGAATACATTATTAAACAATAGCACTCTTAGCATAACATAAAATATGACGAGGTTAATATGAAACAATAGCACTGTACCAAAGCATAAAACATGACGAAGGAAATATTAAACAATAACACGCTTAGCATAACATAAAACATAACGAATACATTATTAAATAATAGCACTCTTAGCATAACATAAAATATGACGAGGTTAATATGAAACAATAGCACTGTACCAAAGCATAAAACATGACGAAGGAAATATTAAACAATAACACGCTTAGCATAACATAAACTATAACGAAGAAAGTATTAAACCATAATCTCAGCATATCATAAAAGATAACGAGGTTAGTATGAAACAATAGCACTGTACTAAAGCATAAAACATGACGAAGGAAATATTAAACAATAACACGCTTAGCATAACATAAAATATAACGAAGAAAGTATTAAACCATAACATTCTCAGCATATCATAAAAGATAACGAAGGAAGTATTAAACTATAGTACTGTTAGTATAAGATAAAACATAACGAAGGAAATATTAAACAATAACACGCTTAGCATAACATAAAATATAACGAAGAAAGTATTAAACCATAACATTCTCAGCATATCATAAAAGATAACGAAGGAAGTATTAAACAATAGTACTGTTAGTAAAAGATAAAACATAACGAAGGAAATATTAAAAACAATAGCACTATTAGCAAAACATAAAATACGGGGTATTAAACAATAGCACGCTTAGCATAACATAATCCACAACGTAGGACTTATTAAAAAAATACCACTCTGAGCACATCATAAAACATAACGAAGGAAGTATTAAACAATAGAACTATTAGCAAAATATAACATAGGGATTATTAAACTATAGCACTATTACCATAGCGAAGGAAATATTAAACAATAGCACTCACCTTAACAAGAGATAACTAATGAAGTGTTAAACAATAGCACTCTTAGCATAACAAGAGATAACGAAGGAAGTATTAAACAATAGCACTCTTAGCATAACAAGAGATACGAATGAAGTATTAAACAATAGCACTCTTAGCATAACAAGAGATAACGAAGGAAGTATTAAACAATAGCACTCTTAGCATAACAAGAGATAACGAAGGAAGTATTAAACAATAGCACTCTTAGCATAACAAGAGATAACGAAGGAAGTAATAAACAATAGCACTCTCAGCATAACAAGAGATAACGAATGAAGTATTAAACAATAGCACTCTTAGCATAACAAGAGATAACGAAGTATTAAACAATAGCACTCTTAGCATAACAAGAGATAACGAATGAAGTATTAAACAATAGCACTCTTAGCATAACAAGAGATAACGAAGGAAGTAATAAACAATAGCACTCTCAGCATAACAAGAGATAACGAATGAAGTATTACACAATAGCACTCTTAGCATAACAAGAGATAACGAAAGAAGTATTAAACAATAGCACTCTTAGCATAACAAGAGATAACGAATGAAGTATTAAACAATAGCACTCTTACTATAACAAGAGATAACGAAAGAAGTATTAAACAATAGCACTCTTAGCATAACAAGAGATAACGAATGAAGTACGAGTATTAAACAATAGCACTCTTAGCATAACGAGGGATAACGAAGGAAGTATTAAACAATAGCACTCTTAGCATAACAAGAGATAACGAATGAAGTATTAAACAATAGCACTCTTAGCATAACAAGAGATAACGAATGAAGTATTAAACAATAGCACTCTTAGCATAACAAGAGATAACGAATGAAGTATTTAACAATAGCACTCTTAGCATAACGAGAGATAACGAATGAAGTATTAAGCAATAGCAATGTTAGCATAACAAGAGATAACGAATGAAGTATTAAACAATAGCACTCTTAGCATAACAAGAGATAACGAATGAAGTATTAAACAATCTTAGCATAACAAGAGATAACGAATGAAGTATTAAACAATAGCAATCTTAGCATAACAAGTGATTACGAAGGAAGTAATTAACAATAGCACATTTACCATAACAAGAGATAACGAAGTATTAAACAATAGCACACTTAGCATAACAAGAGATTACGAAGGAAGTATTAAACAATAGCACATTTACCATAACAAGAGATAACGAAGTATTAAACAATAGCACTCTTAGCATAACAAGAGATTACGAAGGAAGTATTAAACAATAGCACATTTACCATAAAAAGTGATAACGAAGGAAGTATTAAACAATAGCACTCTTAGCATAACAAACCGTAACAAAGGACGTATTAAACAATTGCTCCCTTAGGATAATATAAATTTTAAGGCAGAAATAATGAATTAAAGTACTCTTATCCTAAATACAGAATAACGAAGGCAGTATTAAACTATTACACAATATCAATAACAAGATAAAATTGTTTACCAATAAGGGTGTCAACCTTTGACGGTTCGTTTAACAGAGGAAGTTATTTGCTCTATTTTACTGACAGCTACATCTGTAGTTGACAATTACACCTGGGCATGCAGTCAGCTGATGTTCACTTCAGATCCAATCGGCCCGTGAATTACTTTGACCGCATTCAATTTGTATTGAATGGTTAGGCGAACGACTCTGCCACTTTGTTGTAGCTAGCTTACGCTTAGTGTGAAATTTCTAAAGTTTGTGTGCAGAATTTTGTCTTATTGTAAAACAAACTTGTACATTTCTTGTTTTATAAAATGAAGTAAATAATTTTTAAAAATACTTTCTTAACCAAAATTAATTAAACTTTTTTTAAAAAATTAACCTAACTTTTATTTTCATAACGACATTTAATAATAAACATCTTTTGAAATATATTTTTAAAAATACTTTCTTAACCAAAATTAATTAAACTTTTTTTAAAAAATTAACCTAACTTTTATTTTCATAACGACATTTAATAATAAACATCTTTTGAAATATATATATAATTAATAAATTAAAAATATTTCAAAAACAAAAATACTTTTAATGAATATTCTTGTTTTTGAAATATTTTTAATTTATTAACTCTATTACAAGAAAACATATCACCATATTTAATATATATATATATATATATATATATATATATATATATATATATATATATATATATATATTAAAACAACATAGGTTATTCAAATACAAGAATATTTATTAATTTATTAAATGGATATAAATTAATAAATATTCTTGTATTTGAATAACCTATGTTGTTTTAAATTATTAAACAATAAAACGTATTATATATATATATATATATATATATATATATATATATATATATAAATGAGGCAGTGGTTTTGGTGGGACGATATGGTCTACCCGAAACACGAAAATAGGACAAGAAGAACATAGGGGGAAAACGGTGAAGGGAAATAATAATCAGAAGAAAACAAATAAAAACCAACACAAAACTCACAAATTAGTTGTAAGTTAGAGTTAGTAGTAGTAACACTCACTGGTGATGATGACTTTGTCATCGAAACGCGTATGAGTAAATAAATGATTATGTGTAAGTTTTGTGTATGTTTTCATTTGTTTGTAACATAACTTCACAAGCTAAGCTCAAAGAATATTCGTATAGTAATCAGAAGCACAAAAAGTATGGATTCTGTTACCTAAATTACAGAATTAATTCCTAAAGTTTTGTTGAATGATATTTTGCTGGATATAATTAAGTTTTGCAAAATTATAATTTAAAATAATTGGCGTACTAAATCTAGTCACAATTAATGTAACTTTTACAACCTTCGTCTTAGAATATTAATCTAACGAAAAATCCAATAATACTTGATCTTCTGCACTTAAAATATAAATTCACATTAGACTTTCCACATGTAAATAATGCCCCATGTTTACAATTGACAATGATTTTAATAGCGTCACATACGACTTCAGCGTTATAATAAAACGCATTCACATTCGAAAGTGAATTACAGCTGTTCCAGGCCGCATCATTGTATCTAGTGCAAACACACACGGCCTGAGTGTTGTTGACACAGCCTGCTTCCACGGTGTGATGCGACTGCTCCCATTAAGTACCTGTGTGACAGTGCGTGTAGAGCAGATATGGTGGGCTGCGAAGTGTGTAGCAAGCCGTTCACATACGTCTGCCCCAAGCCGGAGCACGGAGAGTGCGTACATTTTCCGAACACGGCAGTGCTGGGTGTGACCCGCGAAAATACTGTGGGCGTCGTGCTAAGAGAGAAGCGACAGTGGCAGTGTTCTTCCTGTGCGGACGTCGCATTCTCCCGGACACAGGTGGAAACTAACGAACAAGGTAAACTTATCTCTCCGGATAATCCGAATATCGATAAAGCCGGTTAATCAGATATAAAAAAATTGTGGTTACATTTTACAAATATATTTGCCTAAGATAACTCCTAAATTTGTATGCAAGTTTCTAAAAAAAGAAAAATATAAAAAAGAAAAAAATTATTTTACTTTGCACTCCATAATTACTGTTGAAACTTTGAAAAAAAACGAATCTTTTTTTCCTCTCGAAATAATATACCTACACAGAATCCTGTTACATTTTATAGAATATAAAATAAAATAAGTTTACCAACGTAATTTAATCACGGAATCTTAGCAATATAGGAAAATAACAACGATGCCACTTGTTCAATGCTGCAACCGTTACGCTTACTTATAATCTGAATATTTCATTTTTGTAACCAAACCCTTCCTAAGTGTATACTATTTTGAAACTATATTTTATTATAGTTTGTAGATTCACATAGTGAATCAGGGTAATTTGTAAAAACTTACTGTTCGATCAAGAGCCGAATAAACTGTGAACTTATTCCTATGACGGTCAATAATCTGTTTTAACCACTATTTGTGTTTTGCGAGGATTAAAATACGCTTTATTTTAAATGTATTTTTATATAACATATGTAAATAGTTATAACTGTATATATACCAACTGTGGCGTAGTGTTTAATTTAACTAAATACAACCTCTATATCACTGTATTTATGTTCTTCTTTTTATACATCGTAAGAAACTTTATATCCGCTGATATCAATTTTACTTGTAAATTTTATTTCGGAATCTGTTATGTTCTTTGACCGAGAAGTCATATTTATAACTGTGTATATCAACTGTGGCGTAGTGTTTAATTAAAATAAATGAAACCTCTAAACCAAAAATAACATTTTCTTTTATTTAGTAATACCCTATGTACATTTAAATTGCATAGAAATCATCCTCAGAGGTAATTCACAAAACAACTACTCTAGTCGTAGTTGGTTTTTAAATTACCTCTGAGGATGATTTCTATGCGATTGAAATGTACATAAGGTATAAAATAAATAAATGCAAATGTTATTTGTAGTATAAGGGTTTAATTTATTTAATTAAAACATATGTAAACTTGAAAAAAGTTAGATGATGGAAATTTTGTCAAGTATTGTAATAAATATTATCCAATTATTTATTACACTTTCATGCTTATTCTAAAATTTTTATAAATATAAAATTCTATAATTAATAACTTGAATTAAACCTTTCATTACGTCCTTGATCAGCAACCTATTTATAGGAAAGTAGTATTTTTTTATCATCACGACCCACAAATTTAAGACACTGAGATACTTTAGACTGATTAAAGTTCAACGCTTTAGTAAGTTTAATAAGGAAAACAGATAATTAATAATGACATGATACTACGTTATTGTAATTAGATATAATGGCAGATATACTAATTAGTAGTAGAATAATATAAAGCAATACTTTTACTAATTTGTTTTCTCAACGTTTCTGTCATGCTATCAGACAATCACTTTTCCCTATGGTCTTTGTTAAGTCACTAAAAGTTACTTTCTGTTATGGTCGAAACGTTGACCAAATAAATTATTAAAAGTATGAATTGCCTTGTGCTATTCATTAATATTTCTACCACAATAAAATAAATAATTGCTTAATGGTTGTGAAGTTAAAGGTTTAGTAAACATATTGCATAAGCTATATAATTTATTTTTCATTAAATCGTAAATAAGTTTGAAAATTATTTATACACAATTATATTACGCTATCCTCGGTGACTTATAGTAATAAATATTGAATGCTGTCTCTCTCATTCACACGCGTTAGTAGATTCCTACTAAAGGATGCATTATACTTCTCTAAACACTTTCTTTTACTTTATCCGTTTGGGACTTGGGACATTTTCTATCAAATTGTCATTAGAATACAATCTATAACAGTCACTCAATATATTTTATTATACGTTAGCCTTCAAAATTGCGTATTTATTGACTCTTCTATTACACTTATTTTTGTATGTATTTTACTGAAGCATGTGTATTGTTTATTTGTGTATGTTTATATTTATGTATATTGTGATAAATAGTTAATATCCAGTGTACAGACTTGTACGTTCATTTTGTAGTGGATGAAAATCAGATCCCAAGTTTCGCTAGAATCTCATCTAGCATTGACGAGGTATACTCAACACTAGAAGTGCGAGTGAAGATTGTTTTGTTTTGTTTTTATGCCAACTGCGCTCCCAAAACCCGACTAACTCTCGTGACAGCCATCCTCTAGCGATCTGCCTCCTTCTCACATGCCGTTAGGTATCCCTACTGCGCGTGAAGGAATCCAGAATAAAAGCAGCTCCACTTTTTATATAGAGAATCCCCGCCTACCGACGTCACTCAGAACACACCTGAGCTAAAGAATTTCTCGCATTCCTTTCCTTTTGTTCACCATTTTTCCAATAAATTCTATCGTGATTTTTTTCATGCTGCGGGTAAATTCATGGAATTATTGCGTTTGTTAAGCCTCCATTGCTTCTCTTATTCGATGGCCTCACATATATCACTGGTTCTGAAGTTTTCCACTTGCGCAATTTGTGGACAAGATTGGACATGAATGGTACGACCTGTATCGCTGTGGTGCCTAGACAGACGGAATTTAGTGTGGGTTAAAGTTATACTTCACATAAACCAACTTTTTATGCTTAATCAACTTGATACAAAAATAATAAAAATCTGATAACATTGATTACAGAATGACAGAATTATTTATAAAGTAGTTAAATTACATTACATTACCTTACCAGTAGAAAATGATACAGAATTTTGTAAAGATGTTACAAATTATTTTTTACGATGGTAAAAACTGTTGCTAAACGAATTGAGTAAAGTTTTTTTTAATGATAAAGACGACGTTGTGACAAGCGGTTTGTTGTCTTATAAAGTCTGAAAACGCTACACATAATATTTATAGACTATATGAGAGTCCCTATACTGTAACTCTGTACTGCTGGCTGTCGACAACATCTGTGTACACATATTCTGTATCAACCTTGACACTGTGTTGTTCATGCTTATCAAAACAGGTAATTTTATACAATGTATGATGCCACCTCCAATTTTTTAAGTTTGTTTATAAATTTTGTAATTCATAATAATTAATTTTAAATTTTGCAAATCATAAACAGTTGTTAATATTAAAAGAAACATAACCTCAATGCACAAATACACATGTAACTATATAAACTGCAAGTACCTTTAAAAAAAGCAATAAAATATTACGTTATATTACAGCGTTCAAAGTCTCGATTTAAGACAAGCATAGTTACAAAGAATATAAACGTAAAACAATAGTTCCTAGGCAAGATACTTACAATGCGTTCAAAAAGTCAACCCGCAGCAAGATTATAACAGCTTTGATTTACCCCACAATCAAACAAAACAAGTTCATTCGCAAATACGTACAGGTTTGTCATGTAATATGATAATTTTTTGCTATAATTCAGTATGTTGCATAAATATTTGTTGTTTAGTTCGTGTAGAGTCGGTTTATTTGAACGAAAAATTTGTTTATAAAAATGTTTTATGAATACATGGCTAGTTAAAATGACGCCATATTAATAAAAATACGGGAATCAATGAAATGTTTTTCTGATTATACAAGGGTGAGGATATTTCGAATCTTGTGCTAGGTTAGGTGGGAAAAAGGTATTTCGTCAATTCTCGCAGGGCACACGGTAGATAGAGGATCGCATGAGCTTGCAGGATTTTTTTTAAAGGATGTACACTTATATATTTTAATTTATGATGCTAAACTTGTAAAAAGCCTATTGTATTTCAACTATTTTACTATTTTAATATTTTGACTATTTTAATTTTTTTAAATTAAATCTTACTTTTCTTAAACATAAACGCGAGTTGTAATGTAACT
>JBAIZL010000002.1:127776032-127788532 GCA_036971475.1 Prosapia bicincta | reverse complement strand
TTTAAGGTGGAGAAATTAATATCTAAAAATCTGTATTACCATCAAGTGTCAAGTACTACAAGTTTTTAACAAATGTATTTGAATTTGAGTGTATGAATAAGAAGTATTTTATTAACGATTGGAAATAATAACAATATATATATAGAGAGACAGAATAAAGAGTATAAACTAATAGAAGAAATTGAAAAATATATAAAGTAAAACATAATTTAATGTAGCAAGAATTGAAAATTCATCAAGATGGTTATAACTATTATAAGGTAACACAAACTAATTTGCCATAACCCAACTTAACCTATTGAATTTAGATATGGGAAATTGTTTGTTAGAATATTTAAAGTCATGTACTAATAGAAGATTTGTACAGTAAGTTTACAAACGATATCTTTTTTCATGACATATTTATCAGCTGTGGATCTATCGTTCAAAATGTAGGTACGAGCATAGCAGTAGGGTTAAATTTAGAGAGGTATTTGAACTTCAGCGTAGTAGATCAGCGACACACACACACACGCGCGCGCACACAACACACACATATATATATATATATATATATATATATATATATATATATATATATATATATATATACTTTCTCCTCCCTTCAGATTTCTTTTTTCACCCTGTGCAATAATTATTTCATTGCCTGCACAAACTAGGATGGATATAATATAGCATAGAACTAGTATATTTCTAGTGTGCAACTATACACTATAATATTATGTATTTTCATTATTACTGTTATCATGTTTGTCTTTAATGCTTCTTTGATTGTTATTCACCCGTGTAATCTAATTGTTCCATGGTAATATCTACTATGTATATATACACTGGGATTCTACAGTAACAAATTATTTTACACTTTGCTAAATAAACACACACACACACACACACACACACATATATATATATATATATATATATATATATATACACATATATATACACCGTTTTGTGTACCGTGTTAAAATCCCTAAATTTTGTCTTGTATTCCCGCGTAAAAATAGGAAATTATTAATTTTTTAATTGAAACGTTGATTCAGACCGTTTCATCGGTGTGTGTGTGTGTGTGTGTGTGTGTGTGTGTGTGTGTGTGTGTGTGTGTGTGTGTGTGTGTGTGTGTGTGTGTGTGTGTGTGTGTGTGTGTGTGTGTGTGTGTGTGTGTGTGTGTGTGTGTGTGTGTGTGTGTGTGTGTGTGTGTGTGTGTGTGTGTGTGTGTGTGTGTGTGTGTGTGTGTGAGTATGTGTGTATATGTGTGTGTGTGTGTGTGTGTGTGTGTGTGTGTGTGTGTGAGTGTGTGTGTGTGTGTGTGTGTGTGTGTGTGTGTGTGTGTGTGTGTGTGTGTGTGTGTGTGTGTGTGTGTGTGTGTGTGAGTATGTGTGTATATGTGTGTGTGTGCGCGCGCGCGCGCGTGCGAGTGCGCGTGTGCGAGTGCATGTGCGTGCGCACGTGTGTGTGTGTGTGTGTGTGTGTGTGTGTGTGTGTGTGTGTGTGTGTGTGTGTGTGTGTGTGTGTGTGTATGTGTGTGTGTGTGTGTGTGTGTGTGTGTGTGTGTGTGTGTGTGTGTGTGTGTGTGTGTGTGTGTGTGTGTGTGTGTGTGTGTGTGTGTGTGTGTGTGTGTGTGTGTGTGTGTGTGTGTGTGTGTGTGTGTGTGTGTGTGTGTGTGTGTGTGTGTGTGTGTGTGTGTGTGTGTGTGTGTGTGTGTGTGTGTGTGTGTGTGTGTGTGAGTGAGTGAGTGAGTGTGTGTGTATGTGTGTGTGTGCGCGCGCGCGCGTGCGAGTGCGTGTGTGCGAGTGCATGTGCGTGCGCGCGCGCGCGCGCGTGTGTGTGTGTGTGTGTGTGTTTGTAGCTCTCGCGCAATATATTAAAGTAATTCCTACTTAGAATTACAAACAAACAAAATTATTTTTTTACCTTTTAATTATTAATTACAAATATATACTCGTAAATTTATGCGTTAAAACACCTGTTCTACCACATAGCAAACAACATACAATCAGCTGTTTCATGAGATCTTATCTTATAACTTATTTTAGGTCAAATGGGACTAAATACTTAACTATATTGAATACCTTGTCCTTTTTGTGAAACGTTTTTCTCCAATATGAAACTAAAATAATTCATTAAATTTAACCAATTAATATATTTAAAAAATACTGTTACATCCAATTGCCATCCTCTACAAGTTTAAGAAAATGTATTTTTACTTGGCTGGATGTATATAAAGTATTATATATATATATATATATTCCGTTTGGTAAATTTATAAAAAGGAATTTAATAACTTTATTTATTGTTTTTGCAATAGTTTCTTCTGAAAATGATTGTTTTGTAACTGAAATGTCCATAAAGGTTTAAATAGAATGTTTTTTTGTGTGGCTAAGAGGTTTAGTTTATTTAAATGCAAACATGTACATTTCCTCATACTACACAAATTTGACTGCTTCGTCTGCATAGAGCCTTTTGTGTCTACATTTCGTCACATCTGCTATTCAATGTATGAAGCATTTTGCTATTTTCTGTGTTTACGAGTACGAGTGTACGTCGCGGGTCAATAAAGAAAGTAAGAGCTCGGCGTGACGCGTCTGTCGCTGTCTAGACAACCGCAGCGGTAGTAGCGCTATTCGCAATTACAGAGAAATCGTGGTTTCGTTTCAGTTACTTTTATTAAAGACATGACATTACAGCCAACCTCAAAACCGACTACGCCCCTTCATCTACTTGTTTACAAGGTTACTCGTTCCGTAGAAAGTTTTAGGGGATCGTGAAAGATCCTAAGCACGATCAATTGTATGACAACCCTTGTACTGAATAAACTCTATAAGAGATTTTTATACGTAACAATACACCCAATAACACAATGCGAGGTATTACTTATCAACAAAACTATTCCAATTCCGGGTTTATTCTGTGTATCCCGTTATGAATAATTGGGTACTTTGTTAGTGTAGAATTGTCAGTTTTCATTGAATATTGGCCTTTAAGTTAGGACGGTTATAGAAAAAATGTTTATACTTTGAATTGTACCTTTTTCCTGATATATTTTTTGTATTGATTTGTTTTTTAGTAATTATTTTTCAACTTCTTCTAATAGCTCAGACCTTCCTATATCATGTACAAATTTTCAAACGTTAATAAAAATAAATTATTATTCATCCAATCAAATTCAAATACTTTTTTAAACCTGTAGCGAATGACAATTGATGTTAACAAAGGTTTTTTTCAATTATATAAACAATAAATAAAAATTTAAAAAAACTAATGTCTCGATCGGATTCGAACTGAATCCAGCACATTACCACTGAGCCATTTTTCCATTGCTAGAGATCTGTTTCTTAAAGATGTATATGAAATTATAACAGAATGGTCCTTGTAAGAATGGAGCAATACAAGAGATCGATACAATGAAAAATTATAAAAATCACTATTAGCTTCATAAATTAGGAACCAAAAATAGAAAGCAAATAAATAGTAACAAACAAAAATAATAGTACGACACCATATTCTGTATGCCTATAGAAACGAAAACTGCAAGGAAAAAACGTATTCTGTATTCTATTTTGACAATTGATATTGTGATTCGGTTATATATATATATATATATATATATATATATATATTATTTGATTTTATAAAATAAAAAGTAACTAAAATAAGGTTTTATTATCTTAGTAGGATTTGACTATATTTTATTCAAAATTATTCGTTTATTATAATATCCGATATTTATAAATACAAATGTTTTCGAAGACAAAGAGCTCATTTTATGAAGTTAGAAAACGGTTTGCTAAAACAATTACTATTTTATTAAAATTAAATTTAACTATTTACATAAAACTTTTGAAGCATACACGAAATTAAAATTTTTAAATAGGCCAGGTTTCTAACAAATTAAACTCTCTCTCTCTCTCTCTCTCTCTCTCTCTCTCTCTCTCTCTATTTATACACAAACACACACACACACACACACACACACACACACACACACATATATATATATATATATATATATATATATATATATATATATATCCTCGCTTTTCAACTGTTGTTGGGTTCACCTCATCAATGCTAGATGAGATTCTAGCGAAACGTTGGATGAACGGATGTACTCCAGATAATACCTATTCATTATATATGTATATATATATATATATATATATATATATATATATATATATATATAGGGAGAGAGAGAGAGAGAGAAAAAGATAGAGGGGGGAGAGAGAGGGGAGGGTGATCTGGAAGGATGCGCATAATATGAGTGGGATATAAATTCCCCAAAATAGAAACGCGATCATGATGATGGTTGTATTTTACAACAATTTGATGGATTTGAACGTTTAGAAAAGTTAGAGGTAGTTTCATAACTTTTTAGAGTAGAGATATGGATGAGTACTTTTAATTTAATTGGTTTACGTAAAATTCGATACGTTCTGATGACTGTTGCAGCGAATGTACGCCCCATTAATTCTTCCTCCGGCCCTTTACCGTATTTTATATTTAATTAGCGAGTTTTAATAAAAGCCCAGACTGAACTCTGGTATTTAAGGTTCGAAAGGGAACAATTTAAATGTTTAATGAACCTTTTCCTACCGAGAGGCTTAAACCAAAGAAGCGTAGCCAAGCCAGCAAAAGCTTGCGCCAAATGTTGTTAATAATTGGTTGTTTAAACTTTTGTTCCGAGCGCCCATTGTACAAGGAAAGTGTATAATAATGCCCAAACTTTTTAACAACTTTTCCCCGATGTTCACGTTAGCGGTAGAATTTACGTCAATTGAATATATAAATTGAGAAGTTTCAGAGGATTGGCGTAGGAGAATACTATAAAAGAGACATTTTTCGTATAAATGATTAAAGTATATATTCCGTTTATAACATTTAGGGATATTTTATATAAAATATTTAAAGATATTCCGCATAACAACGTATTAATATTCTCTATAAACTATTAAAAGATATTCTGTATAAAATATTTAAGGATATTCTATTTAAACCTATTAAAAATATGATGTATAAACTATTTAAGAACATCCCGGAAAACATATTTAAGCATTATTTTGAATAAATTATTTAAGGAATATTCTGTGTAAAATATCCAAGGATTATCTGTATAAACCAGTTAAGGGTTTTCTGTAATAAAATATTAACGATATTATATTTAAACTATTTAAAAATATGATGTATAAACTATTTAAGAACATCCCGTAAAATGTATTTAAGGAATTGTTTGAATAAAATATTTAAGGAATATTCTGTATAAACTATTAAAATATATTTTGCATAAAATATTTAAGGATATTATATTTAAACTATTAAAAAATATATGCTATATAAACTATTTAGGAATATCCCGTAAAACATATTTAAGGAATTTTTTGAATAAAATATTTAGGCAATATTCTGTATACAATATCTAAGGATTTTCTGTATGAACTAGTTAATGATATTTTGTATAAACTAGTTACGGGTTTTCTGTAATAAAATATTTAAGGATTATCTGTATAAACTGGTTAAAGATATTTCGAATAAACTATTTAAGAATATTCTGCATAAACTATTTAAGGACATTCCGTATTAACTATTTAATGATAATCCGTAAAACATATTTAAGGAATTTTTTGATTAAACTATTTAGGAATATTCTATATAAACTAAAGATATTTTGTATAAAATATCTAAGGATATTACTAAAGGATAGTCCATATGATTTAACTATTTAGGGATATCTTTAGTAACTAGTTAAGGATATTCTTTATAAAGTAATTAAGGATATTTTGTATAGACTAGTTGAGCATATTCTGTATAAATTACTAAAGGATAGTCCATATGATTTAACTATTTAGGGATATCTTTAGTAACTAGTTAAGGATATTCTTTATAAAGTAATTAAGGATATTTTGTATAGACTAGTTGAGCATATTCTGTATAAATTACTAAAGGATATTCCATATAATTAAAATATTTAGGGATATTCTTTATAAACTAGTTAAGGATATTCTTTATAAAGTAATTAAGGATATTTTGTATAGACTAATGGAGCATATTCTGTATAAATTACTAAAGGATATTCCATATAATTAAACTATTTAGGGATATTCTTTATAAACTAGTTAAGGATATTCTTTATAAAGTAATTAAGGATATTTTGTATAGACTAATGCAGCATATTCTGTATAAATTACTAAAGGATATTCCATATAATAAAACTATTTAGATATATCCCTTATAAACTAGTTAAGGATATTCTTTATAAAGTAATTAAGGATATTTTGTATAGACTAATGGAGCATATTCTGTATAAATTACTAAAGGATATTCCATATAATTAAATTATTTAGGGATATCCTTTATATACTAGTTAAGGACGTTCTGTGTATAGTAATTAAGGATATTTTGTATACACTAATGGAGCATATTCTGTATAAATTACTAAAGGATATTCCATATAATAAAACTATTTAGATATATCATTTATAAACTAGTTAAGGATATTCTTTATAAAGTAATTAATGATATTTTGTATAGACTAGTTAAGCATATTCTTTATAAATTACTAAAGGATATTCCATATAATTAAACTATTTAGATATATCATTTATAAACTAGTTAAGGATATTCTTTATAAAGTAATTAAGGATATTTTGTATAGACTAGTTAAGCATATTCTTTATAAATTACTAAAGGATATTCCATATAATTAAACTATTTAGGGATATTTTGTATAGACTAGAGAACCATATTCTGTATAAATTACTAAAGAATACTCCATATAATCTTTCCAAAGAAGATATTGCATACAGATACGAAATTCATGAACATTAAAGAAGGAAGTTAATAATTCTCCATAAACGAAATGGACTATTAACCTAGTTTCCAGTCGAGAGATTTTATTCTCTTAATAGCGTTTCTGTTGTGTTAAAATTAATTAACTTTTTTTCAGTATATATTTTCTAGAGAGTCAACGTTATATCAGTTTTAACTGACGAATCAGGAAACTAATCCTTAGTCTAATACTGTCCTTTGTAAACTATGTTAATTGAAAGCTTGCTACATTAATTTACAGCACAAATGGGTTAGTTATACTTTTACATAACTGTAACAAAAAATAATTATAATATTGGGGGATTAGTGATAGGGGTGACGACATTCATTTGTTGTAATTATTATATCGTCATTTACATTATACTCTTCACTCCGTTGATATGTGTCTCTTCTCCACATGTTTGATTCAAACAGTTACCACTAACACAGTTTTTACAAACCTCTGTGAAACTTAATCCTCAAGGTCGAGATCCTCATCTGTTACCACATTGCATGGTGTAGCTGCAAGAAATCAGTTTCCAGAGACTTGTGTTATTGGGACTGGAATTAACTCTTTATTTACTATTTCCCAGCGCTTCTTCCTGCTCCCGAGACTTTTTTGTTTGGCGACTATAAGGATCGCATTACGAAAGAGGAGACATTTTTCTACTATATTTATTCCAACATCACATCGGGTAAGTTCAAGGTTGTTTACTTTACGATGGCCTACCATATCTAATTCTTTCTTGTAAATATTGATGTCACCAGGAAATTTCGATGCCAGCATTGCCAATAGAACGATGTCGGGATTGGGGTCAGCACTATCAAAAACTTCCTAACCACTACTTGTATTTCCAAGTGTTTTTTTTTTGTTTTCTAGGATTTTCTAGCACATTTCCTTTGTCACTCACATGATTTTCCGATAAATTTCGACCATTCGATTCAGAACCATTAGAAACCCCTGAGTGACAATTTCAGAACGGACCTTTTTTTCGTTCGGCATTTTTTTACCCCAACCCTAACCGATTCCAGTACTAGGGTTAAATTTAACTCCCTTAAAAATCCCCGAAAATCAATTTCATGGCGATTTTGTGAACCTTTTGCACTCTTTTAAAATTTTTCAAATAGGCAGTGTTAGATACATTTTGTGCGCAGTCCTGTAATGGAGCGGTTTAATACCACTCGTTTAAGACTTTTTCCTGGTATTTTTCTGAACAAAATGCAGAAAACCTCATTCCGATAAGAGTTGCTTTCACAAATTCTTGAGTCTGTTTCTAATTTCCTTGTACTATTACAGCTGCAATACAAGAAGTTCTGATGTGTATACTTGGGTAGCACTTCAGGTCTCGTAAAATGATCACTATTCTTACTTAACTAGACACTCATCTCTTCCAACCTGGTCCCTCGTTCTTTTACAATAACACGTATAGCAAATACTACTGTTGCAAATACTGATTGCAAATTGTTGCAAATAGACAGCTCGGCGACGTTTCACTTGCCCTCATACTACTAGGGAACCCCCAAAGAAAGCACTGATCTTGTTATCACAGGTATGAAGTTGATTTGATAGAATGTCAGCAACCAAGGCTCATCACAAATAGGAAAGACAATTGCGACATTAGCATGCTTACATTCAACGTAATTACACTAACATTGTAATGCCTCTTTAAAAGTTAAAATTATTCTAGATTCTGGAAGTTTAAAATGGTTTCTTTAAAGTTTCTCCTTTATTTCATCTATATCAAACAGCTTACCTCTTCTTTCTTAACTGATAAGCAACACAGATTCTTTCTTTACCTACCAATATTCCTGAATATCATATTATCCTACTATGAATTAATTATTATTTATGCTCATTGAACAGCTGTTACCCAATAGAGAATTTCTACAAAACAATATATAATTTGATTACGAGTCGAATGAACTCATTATAGCCAGCTCCCCAGACGCCTTCACACTTTCAGGACTTGCAAACGTGGCATAGAGATTCATTTCCGCTTGTCTAAACTTTGCTTTCTATAGAGGCTGTAATAAAGGTCCGGCTGTCTGCACCAGGGAATGTAGAAGTTTTATCTTGTTGAATTTACTCTTGAAACTCTGGTTGGGAGATAAGATGAGTTTGTTGCACAAAGAAATCGCTTCTATTCTCTTCTCAACTACAACTATATCCATATAAGTCATGTTTCAATTTAGTAATGTGTGTGTGTGTGTGTGTGTGTGTGTGTGTGTGTGTGTGTATGTGTGTGTGTGTGTGTGTGTGTGTGTGTGTGTGTGTGTGTGTGTGTGTGTGTGTGTGTGTGTGTGTGTGAGTGAGTGTGTGTGTGTGTGTGTGTGTGTGTGTGTGTATGTGTGTGTGTGTGTGTGTGTGTGTGTGTGTGTGTGTGTGTGTGTGTGTGTGTGTGTGTGTGTGTGTGTGTGTGTGTGTGTGTGTGTGAGTGTGTGTGTGTGTGTGTGTGTGTGTGTGTGTGTGTGTGTGTGTGTGTGTGTGTGTGTATGTGTGTGTGTGTGTGTGTGTGTGTGTGTGTGTGTGTGTGTGTGTGTGTGTGTGTGTGTGTGTGTGTGTGATATATATATATATATATATATATATATTAATTAGTATTATGACTATTATATACGAGTTTATAATATTTATTTTAATGTACAACAATATTCAATTTATGTTTGATCATATAATAACCATGTACTTATGGTTACTGAAAGAACAAACTGTAGCCACAGCCCAATATATATTAAATCATACAACATTATAGTTACTAAATAAATTTCAGTAAGAATTTCTAGGACTTAAACGTAAAAACAAGTAATTTATTTAAGTTATTTTTAAAATTAATTTCTACTTAGGTCTACAAAAACATATTTGAAATATTTTTTGAAGGTAATTATAATTATTATAAATTAATTAACATGACATATGCGTTAAAACAGCTGTTACCACAAAGCCTGTAACATAAAATAAAATGTTTTATGAAATCATATGTTATCAGTTATTTTAAGCCAAATGGGACGAAATAACTATATTGCATACCTTGATTGTGAATTATTTTCTCTCATATAAACTAAAAATTATTTCATTAGATTGAAGAATTAATATTTGAAAAATATTAAGTTCTACTGTCATCTACTAATTTTTAAAAAAATGTATTTGAACTTGGAATAAATAATATTGAACAATAACATTTTTAATTAATATCGTACAATACAGAGAGGAACACAGCCTGACATTATTATTGAAACAACTGTTGCTGAAAATCATTCGTTATAATTTAAATTAATCAATTGTGCGATATGTCTTAATTTATAGGTAATTGCGTTCAAAAAATAACCGTTAAATGGAGACAGCTGATCGCGTTACTCTATTATAAGCCCATTTCGAAAAACGTCAGTACATTCCGATTATCTTCGAAATTCTTGAAATAAAAAGTAAACTGAATGCCCTTTTCTCAGTGAAATAAAAAGTGTCATATGCACATAAAGGTACTTAAAAATCAAGTAATGTAAACAAAATGTTTAAGTAAATTCCTACAGAGGTTAAGAAAGAAAAATATTATTTTAGCTACCCTAGAGCACTATTTATGATATTGTGGGATAACCATATCAACAGTTTTAGGTTGTACAATGTAGGTTTCGACGACAACCAGATGGGATGGGGAATTAATACACTACTTTGAGAAATAAATTTCTAGGTATTAAAAAGTTGGCGCAGTGCCAAGCGCACTGACTTCGAACATGAAGATTCTCAGTTCGAATCCGGTTGGACCCACGAATTTTATAATGTAAATATTGAATAAATATTTGAAAGTACTGTATTAATATATATTGTCGTCCGCTATAGGTTTAAAAAGATGTATTTGAGCTTGATTGGCTGAACAAAAATGATTGTACTTTATAAACTATTGAAAATGTACAAGATATATAACAGGAGCGTGTGAGCTAACAGAAGGAATTTAATAACGAAGTAAAATTTAAATAAAATGAAAATGAAATGTTTTTAACAGTTAATTAAAACGAAACTGTGAAAATGTAAGAAAGTTCATACATAAATCGCATTGAGTGATAAATGGCACAAGGTTGCAAGACAGATTCATCTTGAATCACTTAATATCATCGTAATAAGCCTACTATAGTGAGCAGGGGTTGTAGGACCGAGGTATTAGCGATATCCAGATAGGTAAGCCGTCACCCTTCTATGAGAAGATCCAATTATAGTTTCCTTGAATAATGTTACGTCTGGCAACATCGCTCACTGCTGCATCGGTGGATGAAACGTGTCTGCCCAAAGAATTATTAAAGTTGAGCTACATATCCTAATAGACGTAAAAGCCACGGTGTGCGCAGTAGGTGAAATTATTGGAGCAGACTTTTGCTACTGATATGGGTTTCATCCTTTTATGGAAAGATCCAAGTTTAGTTTCCTTGAATAATGTTACGTCTGGCAACATCGCTCACTGCAGCATCGGTGGATGAAACGTGTCTGTCCAAAGAACTATTAAAGTTGAGCTACATATCCTAACAGACGTAAATGCCACGGTGTGCGCAGTAGGTGAAATTATTGGAGCAGACTTTTGCTGCTGACAAGGACGTAAACCGGATTAGTTTTCGAAGGGGAGCCTTAATCGTAACCAATTATTGAGAGGATAAGGTTTGATGTTTTAAAAATTTAAGATAAAACAGTTAGATTTTCGAAGACGAGAACATAATTTTTAATTCATTTTACAAGATATCCTGGACCATTTGTGCTATGTATGTCTTATTTCCGCCTTAAAATGATTAACTTTTCTAGTTCCCTTTCAAAATTTCGTGTTGGGGATTCGAAATCCCTGTTCTCCATGCTGGATACGGGCTCTTTTTCTAGTCCGTTCATGAGGTCATAAACAAAGAAGGACTATAACAACTTGAAGCAAAGATGAAATGATATTTTAGTTTTAATAAAAACCTCTTAATAACAAACTAAACCTTTTATTAAAATCTGTATGCATAAAAACCATTTTCAAACTCTTTAATTTATAAAAAAGAGGTTTTTCTTTGCAAAAGTTATTTTTTGCAGCTATATTTCTTAACAATAGCAATTTTTCTCAAGTTATATTTGTAATAATTCCCTCTGAAAATGATTGCTTGGTATTTGAAATGTACATAAGGGTCTAAACATAAACTTGTATTTCTTAATAAGATGTTTTATTCGTTAAAATTAAATTTGGACTTTATTCAAGTTACAGATCGTTCACCGAGTCTCTAATTTTGTGAGAAATACAGAAATAAATCACATCGAGCAATGGAAAGGCTGGCGTTTGTATTATCATGAGGTTTATTCATACCGCAGAACACTTTCGGAGGAATTCAATCTCTTCCGTTTTCTATCAATACATTCTACATTCATAGGGATCGATGTTCTCTTTGTACGTTTCAATTTCACAAAGCTTTACTTAATTTATAACGATTAGTAAAACAATTATGTGGAAAAGAAAGTTTCTTGGTCTCCATTCATTTCCTAACACAACCCTTAGTTTCATTTTCTTATTATATTTGAATTACACTGACACTACCCTCAAAAAGTTTCGATGTCCCCTGGGAAAGAGCCTTTCTCGCAGGTTGAAAACTCTTGCAATATAAAGTTTTCATCCAGAGGTTTTCGAATAACTACTTTGTATAACATCAGGATATAATATAGATTCGTGTCACACACACACACACACACA
>JBAIZL010000002.1:127658532-127771032 GCA_036971475.1 Prosapia bicincta | reverse complement strand
TGTGTGTGTGTGTGTGTGTGTGTGTGTGTGTGTGTGTGTGTGTGTGTGTGTGTGTGTGTGTGTGTGTGTGTGTGTGTGTGTGTGTGTGTGTGTGTGTGTGTGTGTGTGTGTGTGTGTGTGTGTGTGTGTGTGTGTGTGTGTGTGTGTGTGTGTGTGTGTGTGTGTGTGTGTGTGTGTGTGTGTGTGTGTGTGTGTGTGTGTGTGTGTGTGTGTGTGTGTGTGTGTGTGTGTGTGTGTGTGTGTGTGTGTGTGTGTGTGTGTGTGTGTGTGTGTGTGTGTGTGTGTGTGTGTGTGTGTGTGTGTGTGTGTGTGTGTGTGTGTGTGTGTGTGTGTGTGTGTGTGTGTGTGTGTGTGTGTGTGTGTGTGTGTGTGTGTGTGTGTGTGTGTGTGTGTGTGTGTGTGTGTGTGTGTGTGTGTGTGTGTGTGTGTGTGTGTGTGTGTGTGTGTGTGTGTGTGTGTGTGTGTGTGTGTGTGTGTGTGTGTGTGTGTGTGTGTGTGTGTGTGTGTGTGTGTGTGTGTGTGTGTGTGTGTGTGTGTGTGTGTGTGTGTGTGTGTGTGTGTGTGTGTGTGTGTGTGTGTGTGTGTGTGTGTGTGTGTGTGTGTGTGTGTGTGTGTGTGTGTGTGTGTGTGTGTGTATGCAAAGGTTAATAAATTAACGATATCCACGTTAATAATTAGCGTTAAAGCAGCGTTGACAATTTTAGGTTAATTTACACCTTTCATTCGAAAACGTTTCCTCCAAGTGTATGTTAACAATTTAAGAACTTTTAGTTAACAAAAAATCTGGTCCCAAGTAATAGCAAAAGTGTAATAAGAAAGTTTTCTTCATATGTTATTATGTTGCTCAATTTCTTCGATTTGAGGAAACGAAAGCTGTTCTAGCATATCAGGTTGTATGTCATTAATTGTTTTTACGGCGAAAACGAAAGCGGTTATAGCTTGGTCATACCCAAGCCCCACACAGCAGGTTAACTTGTAGAATATAGCTCACATGTTCCTGGACAACATTAGTTCTGAACTCCATATGCGACAGTTATGAGTATTAACAATACAATTTGTTTGGAATGTAGCCTCGTCTGGGAACAGCACTCTTTTAAGAAAATTGGCATTGTCATCAATCTCTTTCAGCAAGAAACTGGCAAACACTATAATCAAAATATTTTAAATAGTTTATTATGAACATTTTTTCATTACCGCTCGTTCAAAATGCTTGCACATTTTTTGAACCACTTTACACAGAAAGCACGAAAAATATCTCAACATAATGAAAAAAAAACACGCAATGAGGATGTGTTACTAAACATGAATAATACATTAACCAGTTGACAAGTAAAAAACGTAAATGTATCTGTGTATAAGAAAATATCTGCAATATATCTATACAACTTGTCTATATCAGTCACTATTAAAGAAATAACATTTATCCTAACTCAATCCAGTTTTTTAATGTACAGGTACGACTCATACATTGATTTAACGTTGTGTAAACTCTGAACTTCTACTTTGTTACAGTTTGATTTTTAAATCAAATTGCGTGTCTCGTAAGTAAAAATAATTGCCGGGCGTTCAGTTACGTGATCTTTGTGAATGCGCAGTGTTCACCTGCCAGTGTTCTCGCTATCCTACGCAACAGTATTATTTGACGCATCGCCCAAGGGATTTTACAGTGCTTTACTTTCTAAAGCTAATAAATTATCACCGCTCTCGTTAAACTGTTTTTACGTTCTCAGATTGTAACTCGCGTTTAAATGTTTAAGGGGGTTGTCAAGCGCTTGTCTGACAACAGCTGCGCCCCGGAGTTTTGTTGGCGTGAATTCACCACGCTTTAAGATTAGTTCATTTTATCTCAAACTTGTAGTAGAAGTGGACTAGTAACATTTTCCTATTTTATAATATAATTTTCTTATTTCCACACCGATTATTTTTGGACTACATTGTGCTATGAAAGTTTTTGTACGTTGTATATAAATGTATCGTTAATATGAACTAATGCAGATATTAAAAATTCAAATAATTTTTATTTTATTAATACGGAATTTAAATTTTGTGATACTTTCTGTTAATTAATTGTTTTCCTTCTCTCTCGCTCTTCCTTTCCTTCTCTCTCACTTTCACTCCCTCTCTGTCTTTCTCTCTCTTCCTCTACACTTTTCTATCTCTCCTCCCTACTCTGTCTATTTTTCTGTACCTCTCTTTTCGTTTTTCTTTCCACCTCACTTCTCTTCTCTCTCTCTCTCTCTCTCTCGCTCTCTTCCTTTCTCTTTTTCTCCTTCTTTTTATCTTTCTTTTTTTATCGCTTTCCTTCTCTCTCGTCGAAAAGACATGTGTATGTATATTCCAACTAATTAGAATATAGCATAAAATTTAGTTATTTAAGTTTGATATTAAAATTTGCGTTTCGGAAATTCGGAAATAGTTATGGGAAACCTGAAACAGTCCCAAATCTAAGATAAATAAACCGAGATTTAGACATAAAAATGATGCTACAAAACATGATGGAAATGATTACTCAAGTTAATCCGAGACTTGACACTCTGGAAATCAGAAATATTGGAGCCGTTTCAAAACGTTGAGATTAAACTAATTTTAAAAATACTTAACTAAGTGAATACGTAATTGCTTACTTGCTGACGTGTTTCAAAACATTCGTTCCTTTTACGAAGCTAACCATCTACTGGCGGCATCGGTGAGGTGTAAAGGCTCTAACGGGATTTAATGTTATGATTGATGTTGGACAGGGGAGACTTAAGGTTAGCTACTTGGAATGCTAACGGAATTTTAAACAAAAATGAAGAGATCGAAGTATTTCTAACCGAACACAAAATTGATATCTGCCTGATATCGGAAACCCATTTCACAAAAGAGTCATATCTTAAGACAAAAGGTTTCAAAGTTTATCAAACCACCCATGCAGAAAATAAGGCTAAAGGTGGGACAGCAAAACTAATAAAAGAGTAATAAGACATAATGAAGGATGTCATCTTCAGATTGAAAAAATACAGTTAACCTTAGTGTGTATAGAGTCTACTAAGCAAAATCTGACAGTAGGAGCAGTATACTGTCAGCCTAGACTCAATTTAAAAATCTGATTACAAGGCAATTCTCCAAAGAGTGGAGAAAGATTTGTAATCAGTGGTGATTAAAATACCAAACACGTAGACTGGGGAGCAAGACTCAAAAAATGAGGGTAAAGAGTTAAGAAACAGCAATTAAAGACCTAAGTCTGATTTTCATTCGACAGGAAACCCCACACACTGGGTAACAGATAAGAATAAAATACCGGATCTTTTGGATTTCTTCATAACCAGAAAGATATCAGCAAATTTCTTAGATATTGAGGAAAATTTGGATCTGAACTCAGATCACTCAGCAATGATACTAACGTTGAGTGAAAAAAATCATCAAGAAAAATTCGGCCATATTTGGTGAACCAAAACACAGATTGGGATAGCTTCAGATAGGAACTATGAGATAAAATTGAACTAAATGTACAATTGAAGACAAAAGAGCAACTTGACAAAGAATGTGAAAGATGTATAGTGAATATACAAACTATTGCATATAATAACACAGGACAGACTAACTATGTCACTAAAGGAAACAACTACCCAATAGAAATAAGGAAACTAGTTTTAGAAAAAAGACAGGCAAGAAGAAGATGACAGCAATCCAGAGACCCAGTAGATAAAACCTTTTTAAATAACAAGAGTCAAAAAATAAAGGGGCTAATCGGGAAACTCAAACAGGATTCTGTAAACTTTTATTTGGAGAATATGGACGCAACGAAGGAAACAAATTATTATTCCCTTTGGAGAGCCACCATAAAAATCAAGAGGCCAATTATTTCAGTACCTCCAATCAGGAAAGACAATGGATGTTGGGCAAGAAATGATAAGCAACAGTCATAGAGAAAAATGATCTGATTCCAGAATACTAGTTTGGATTCAGAGAAAAACATTCCACTATAGATCAAGTCCATAGAACAACGGATTTAACAGAAAGAGCTTTAGAGGATAAACAGATTTGCACTGCGCTATTTCTTGATGTGGCCCAAGTCTTTGTTAAGGTGTGGCATGACGGCCTGATCCATAAGTTAAATAAGATGCTCTCAAAGGAATATGTTTCATTGTTAACATCATATATTACAGGCAGAACATTTGGAGTCAAATAGGAAGGAGAATATTCAAAAATTAAAGAAATCAAAGCAGGAGTACCCCAAGGTAGTGTACTGGGTCCAGTACTCTACCTACTATACACCTGTGATATTATTCCAACCACCCCAGAAGTAACCACAGCAATGATTGCAGATGACTCAGCATTGTTAGCAACTGGCAAAAACATATATACATTTACGGACAAAGTCCAGAGAGCAACAAACAAACTCCTAAAATGGAAAATCAAACTGAATGAAGTGAAGTCAGTCCACATCAACTTCACACATAAGGTACTGAAAAACCCTACGTTAATGGATGTTAACTGAATCATCATCCCTTATGAAAATAAAGCTAAATATCTAAGTATGATCCTAGATGCTAAACTAAGATGGAAACACCACATCAAGAAAAAGAAGGAGGAATTAAATATCGCAAGCACTATTAGAGCTTGGGTAGAGACTCAAACCTCTCATTAGGGAATAAAATAAAAATCTACAATCAGATTTTGAAACCAGTTTTGATGTATGAGAGTCAACTGTGGGGATGTGCAACGGATTCTAATACAGAAATTCTCCAGATTTTTCAAAATAAAGTACTAAGAAATACGGTCAATGACCCTTGGTATGTAAAAAACAAAGATATTCACCAAGATCTAAATATTCCAACAATACCAGAAGAAAGAAAGAAGATGGTTAAAAAACATGAAAAGATTCTTCACCTTCATTCAAGTATAGTGTGAGTGGTTTTAGAGGGTAGACCTATGTGTAATTCAATCTAGTGAGTATGTGTATTTAATGTAATATTGGGTTTAGTGAGTATGTGTATTTAATATAATATTGGGTTTAGTGAGTATGTGTATTTAACGTATTATTGAGTTCGTGTGTAGGCCTGTGTGTATTTAAAGTATGGTTGGTATTAGTGACTATGTGTATTGCAAGAATCATGGAAATTAATGAGTACAACTATGTTTATTTAAAGTATGATTGAGTTTATTTAGTATGTATATTTGAAGTATGACTAGGTTTAGTGAGTAGGGTCTAAGTGTATTTAAATTATGATTGAGTTCAGTGAGTAGGCCTATGTGTATAAAGTATGATTGAATCTAGTGAGTATGTATATTTATTGTATTATTAGGTTTAGTGAGTATGTGTATTTAACTTATTATTGAGTTCATGTGTAGGCCTGTGTGTATTTAAATTATGATTGAGTTTTGTGAGTGTATTTAAAGTATGATTGGGATTAGTGGCTATGTGTATTTCAAGAATCATTGAAATTAATTAGTACAACTATGTTTATTTAAAGTATGATTGAGTTAATTTAATATGTAAATTTGAAGTATGACTGGGTTTAGTGAGTAGGGTCTAAGTGTATTTAAATTATTATTGATTTCAGCGAGTTGGCCTATGTGTATTAAGTATGATTGAATTTAGTAAGTATGTATATTTATTGTATTATTGGGTTTAGTGAGTATGTGTATTTAACGTATTATTGAGTTTGTGAGTAAGCCTGTGTGCATTTGAAATATGATTGAATCTAGTGAATATGTATATTTAATGTATTACTGGGTTTAGTGAGTATGTGTTTTTATTGTATTATTGGGTTTATTGAGTATGTGTATTTGAAGAATCATTGAGTGTAGTGTGCAGACTATGTCTATTGAAAGTGTTATTTGATTTAGTGAGTAGGGCTATGTTTATTTAGAGTATGAATTAATCTAATGAATATGTATATTTAATGTAATATTGGGTTTAGTGAGTATGTGTATTTAACGTATTATTGAGTTCGTGTGTAGGCCTATGTGTATTTAAATTATGATTGAGTTTTGTGAGTGTATTTAAAGTATGATTGGGATTAGTGGCTATGTGTATTTCAAGAATCATTGAAATTAATGAGTACAACTATGTTTATTTAAAGTATGATTGAGTTTATTTAGTATGTAAATTTGAAGTATGTTTGGGTTTAGTGAGTAGGGTCTAAGTGTATTTAAATTATTATTGATTTCAGTGAGTAGACCTATGTATATTAAGTATGATTGAATCTAGTGAGTATGTATATTTATTGTTTTATTGGGTTTAGTGAGTATGTGTATTTGAAGAATCATTGAGTGTAGTGAGTAGACTATGTCTATTGAAAGTATGATTGGATTTAGTGAGTAGGGCTATGTTTATTTAAAGTATGAGTTAATCAATGAGTATGTATATTTAATGTATTATTGGGTTTATTGAGTATGTGTATTGAAGAATCATTGTGTTTAGTGATTAGGCTATGTGTATTTTTAGTAAGATTGCATCTAGCGAGTATGTGTGTTTTAAGTGTGACTGAGTATAGTGAGTAGGTGTTTTTAAAATATTATTGAGTTAGAGAGTAGGTTTATGTTTATTTCAATCATGACTGACTTTAACGAGTATGTATACTCTGAGTATTATTGGGTTTAATGATTATGTGAATTTAAAGTATGATTAAGTTTAGTGTCGCTATTTCGGCACTGTCTATATTCACACTTCTTTAGTATACCTTATAGGCAATGGTGTAACTAATTAGCAGGATTGAAATCAGTGAATATTTGCAGGGACTAGTATGCTGAATAATTATTGTGTGAATGTAGTTTGATTTAATATTATTCTGGCTTTCAGCTACATTTCCCAAATAATAACTCATCTAATGAATAAATTTATTTATGCTCGCCACGTATTTGTTAATATCTACAGAAATACTAATTATTGGAGAAATTTGCAACTATTACATTAATACAGGAAAATCAGATATAATGACACGATTGAACAACTTTTTGTTCAAAGCGTGGAACAAATATTGACTGAACGATGAGTATAACTTCCGTTCCATATCTGTACAGGATTATTACGATAGTAGAGAATATAGCCGTTAGAGTTCGCTAAAATTCCTCCAATACCACACGTAATGCTTTTCTTTCAAGACAAGTGGAATATGCTTGCTCTTGTAATGTGCTATATAACTGATGTTTTCGTGGATCTCCAAAAAGTAGGAACAGTGTCAGTTCGCATTAGGATCTAAAGGTCATCATATATAGCATAACCGATGAAATGTGCAGGAGGAGAAGGGCGATAAACTCTAGGGGAGTGTGCACTATTCACTAGCTAGCGAGCCATAGCAAGAGACTTGGCTAACAGATGCGCAGATTATTGGACGTTTAAAATGGTGGGGAAGCCCGATGACTCAGTGTTGGTATAACTTGAAAGCTATACTTATCAGGCCGCCACAATCACTGTGTCTTGTTCACCTCTCTGCCTAAATCCGAAGAAGGGGTAAATAGCTGCCTGGGCTTCCACTTCCCATAGAGTATGAACTTCCCTCTACCGCATATCAAATATTTTGTTTGTCTTAGGATGAAGTATCTCAAGGTCAGCGGTCAGGCTAAATCTTTTGGACTGTATACAAGTTATCATTGCTTTCAGTTTTCGCTACTCGACTATTCACCAAGACACAGTTGCTAATAAATATTTGCAAGATAGGTCTATAAACTCATATTTCAAAAGCCTTAAAAATTCGATTAGAGTTTTAGTCTTTCTACATGTTTCCATTTTGTATCGGAAGCATATAACATTTGAAAAGTCCCATTTTGAGGTCGGATGAACGGTTTGAGCTAAATGTGCACTTAGGGCCATGATTTTCTACTCTCATACAGTATTTCTCTTGCCTGATCACAGCTTGAGTTTACTATTTGTTGTTCCTTTATAAGTGCAGGAATCTACAACTTCAGTTATATAATCGCCCAATGCATTGGTTACACGCCTTCGCGTTAGCCACTCTTTTGCAACTCATTAATATTTAATCCTTCGTGAAGATCCACCAATATGTCAGTACTGTGGAGATATCTTCACAATAAAACATATTTTGGTTGACTGTGTCGGTGTAACTAATATTCGTGCCCTTTTTAATGTAAAAGGCAGTTTGAAGGTGGTGCTAAGGGACAATGCCTCGATCATTGATCGAGTCATCGTTTTCTTGTACCACTTGAACATATTTTTTTTAATTTAATTTTTTACTAATATTTGTTTTTATATTTATACATATATTTCTTTGTGTCTGGGTTTATGTATACTTTTTTTATTTATTTAAATATGCGTATTTTATGTTCTTCTTATAGTGCTATTAATATTTATTTATTGGCATGTTGTTACTTATTGTTATGTTTTAAATATTGTTATTATTAATTTACTGTTATATTGTTCGTTGTTGTTATTTTGTTATTTATTGTTTTATATTTGTTACTGTAACTTTTCCAATATTTCTATTTATTTTCTACATTAAGTGGTTTTTTACTATTGTCATAGATTTAGTGTTATTTTTTGTTAATTATTGTTATATTTCTCTTTATTGTTATCTATTTATTGTTACATATTTATTGTTATATTACTACTGTTTAGTTTAAATTTTGTTTAAGTCTTGTAAATTTTGTTTTAATGTAAAATTTAATTTGCGTTTGTTTGTTTTATCTAAAGTATTTTGATTTTTACTTTGCTGTTGATTGGCGATGATAACCATAGTTGGTTTTTCGCCAGGAAAAAAAATCATCCAATGCTACTCCTTCATGTTGTTGTTTGTTTTATAAACATACATTTTTTTATGTTTAGTTTTAGTCTATTAACTTGATCTGAATATTTTCACCATTAGATAATTTAACTCCATGCTACTAAATATTATTACGGTGCCGAACGCGCATTTTATGAGCTGCACTAGAACTTTCAAGTATTTAAGATATTATACATTATACTTTAATACTCAGTAAACATTTTAAAAGCTATTATGGCGATTATTATTGACAAGCATTGCAGCATTAAAGTTGTTTTTTCTTATGAATGTGATCATCAACAGCTTCCTCATTATGTACTTCGTTTATATTTTCAAAAGCCTCTCTAAGCTTTGCTCTTAATGATAACCAACGTTATGCCCCAGTTTCTCTCATTCCTGGAATAATCGTGCACCACAGGTTTTAAAAAGGCACAGTGTTGAAGAGTTGCCTTCATTAAATTTAACCTGTGACTGAGCGCCTGCCAAGTGCTTGCGTTATTCACCAAGCGTGCGAAGGAACTAAGTTTACTGTTGTATAGAATGTCATGACATTTGTGACAGGTCATTAGACAAGTCAAGTGGTGCCCTCGTGAATCTTGAGTGCATATGTTTACGCTCGATAAAAGGGAAATTTATTTATTTTATTTTCTGTGTTCGTTAAAACGTTTATTTCTTTGTTTTTAACCTCTCAGATTTTTTAAATTTAATCTTTTTCTCTGATTATTTAATTGTTATTAGATACGAAGGTATTTGACAAATTTTCACTTACTCTTTAGTTATTGACTCCGTTACTGAAGTTATATTTGATCATCAGAGTAACTTTTTGTTTTCACAACCAAGGCGTCAATTAAAAACGCTACAAAAACAACAAACTAAGTAGGCCTACACATGCTTCAAGTATATTCGTTAGAACAGTGTTGCGCCTGGTAGCGTTTTGAAAGCATTCATTTGAACGGTCTGAATGATGTAACCTGTCCTGTGACCACTCGGCTACCTGACCCGGACATGCCTTATCTTTTGGAGCTGTGTAATCAGCCAATGACCTACTACTATCTCCACTAAAACAAACATAACTTTCTTACTCAATTCGAAATTTTATTTATGCTAGTTATTATATATATGTCGTTTTAAAATTTATTTCTTGATATTTTTTTTATATTTCCCTATTTTCTTATTATTACATTATCACCGACTAATAAATATGTTGTTTCTTTTTTTATACATGCAAATTATCAATAGCCCACGTCTCTCCATTTCTGTTTTTAATTTTCCATTTCACTCAAATTGAGCGCTTATTATGTATCCTTACGATATTTTACTACCTGTCTCCCCTAGACAAATTATTTCACCCCTCCCCCATTCTCCTCTCAACTTATACCATGCTGTGTTAACGTAGCATGGTGGGATGGTAATCTTCATCATGACCTTGGTTATAGATGTTTAAAAATGTTTGTTGTCTTTGGTAACTCTTTTGAAAGGAGAACTACAAACACGTAAACAACGAAGGATAAAGAACCTTATACTCGTACATGATAACACCAGTTGACAAACTGTAGTAATTAAACCCGGGGTCTCCAACCTACGGCCCGCGGGCCACATCCGGCCCGCGAACACGTTTTTCCGGTACGTGGAAAGCTATCATACTGGGGAAAAAATTTATTTGGTAATATATTTCCTAAAGGTGAAAGTGAAAATAGTTAACTCAAAGTCTCAACAAAAATTAGTTTTTAATAACAAACACACAAACACACTAGTTCACAACAGACTAGTTTCGGCGGCGATGTAACCTTCCTCAGTGCTTGGCTACTATTGTCGTACTACTACTTCGAGTCGTAACTAAATATATTGCCTTTAAAGCATTTTTACCATTAAATATGAGTACATTACTCGTCTCTCACTTGCCACTTTTTTCTCTATTGAGAAAAGCGTAAAACTAGCTGTAAACAAGTAAAAAACTAAGCAAGAAATTCTCAAAAACCACCACTAGCTCTTGATTACAAAAGAAAGTCGTGGGCGTATGGTGGGGGGGGCTAGACTTTCTACCCTGAAATATTGCTCACCTTTCCTCCAAATATTTTCGATGTAGCCCTTGAGTAGAAAAGGTTTGAGACCCCTGAATTAAACTTTAGGGCAAAAAATATCTTAGTGTTTTACGTTGAATGGGCGAATAAGGTTTGGTAGAAATTACTCTTTATACTTGCAAAACTAGTTTTAATTTTAATAATATAACTTTATAGCAAAGGAAATTTATTTCAATAATATAACCTAATAGCAGGGGAAATTTATTTTAATAATATAACTTTATAGCAAGGGAAATTTATTTTAATAATATAACTTTATAGCAAGGAAAATTTATTTTTATAATATAACTTTATAGCAAGGGAAATTTATTTTAATAATATAACTTTATAGCAAGGGAAATTTATTTTAATATAACTTTATAGCAAGGGAAATTTATTTTAATAATATAACTTTATAGCAAGGTAAATTTATTTTAATAATATAACTTTATAGCAAGGGAAATTTATTTTAATAATATAAAACGACACATATCTGTATGGATAGTTGGGAAGATCATTTTTCAAAATTTAAAAAACTAATTTAAATAGTGACTGTAATTAATGTAGTCTGCCATTTAAACGCGTAAAGCCTATAGCTTTGGAAATAAATTAGTGTGTATTTGAACATAAAATATGTTTACATTATTGTTAGGGTTGTTTAGGCTTAACGTAGTTCGCAGTGGCAGGCCTAAGTTTGTTCAATAAACAAGTGCTGGTGTTTCTTCCACAAATAATTACGTTTCTTCCACAAAGTTTGATTGAAATATCGTTACCATTTTAATAGTAGCCTACGTAATCCGTTTGGAATAATAAAGTCGTTTAGTACAAGATAATACTTCAAAAATCAAGAAGATGAAATTTATCTAAAACGCGTCCATTAGAAATATGACGAAGAAGCTAGAAATGGCAAATAGTACTGTTTCGATGCAAGTAGAATATCCTAGTAGAAAATACGAAAACAATATTATTGAATTATAATTAGTATTAGGATTATATTGATTTATATCTTCGATTGTATGCTTTAGAAAAATCTCTTACAATTATTTATAATACGACAAACAATTAGAAGTTAGTAGTATAAAAATTAAAATGGTCATCATATCAAAAAATGGGTATCGTTTTTCAAAGTTTACAAATCATATACTAAATAGTAACAAAATTTAAAAATCAATGGTATGCTAAAAAATTAATAATTTTGTAGATCCTTTCGGTGACACACTTATTAAGACCCTTTACGCGCGCGCGCGCGCGCGCGCACACACACACACTCACACACACACACACACACACACACGCACGCACGCACACACACACACACACTCACGCACGCACTCACACACACACACACACACACACACACACACACACACACACACATACACACACACACACACAGTACACAAATACGATGAATTAAAATACTGACTATTTCAAAATTGTAATTAATTCAGCTTCAGTAATATTCCTAGAGATTAAGGGGACGTGTCGTGTTCGGCGCCTTTGGGTTTTGTCTTACATATTCAGAGACAAAGATTGAACACAATGGATGCCATTTCCAAAGACCGCCTTTGTCTAGTCTCTATTCACGCTTGCGTTTGATGTCTTCTACGGGATACAATTGTTACATTGTTTGGAAAATCACAGAAATGTCACACAAATATACAAAATTATTTTGCAAGTCGCTTCGATGAGAAAACGTTTTACCTCTTTATATTATAGTTTAAATATAAATAATATGTTACAAATACGATTAAGAATATCTTCTTACTATATGTAACAATAATAGTATTTGAGATGACATATTCCAAGGCACTCTCATACTTTCGCCGTCCAGTCTTCTCTACACCTGAATATGTCTTCGTAAATTGCATCTAGAACCTACCAAGAAATATTGCAACACTACGGTGCTGAGTGTAGAGGGCGGATTAGTATATTGTTCATGACCTTATATTCCCACTGTTATCTCTCTCTCTCTCTCTCTCTCTCTCTCTCTCTCTCTCTTTCTCTCTCTCTCTTTCTCTCTCTTTCTCTCTCTCTGTCTCTTCCTACCTTTCTCACCTTCTCTCGCTCTGTATTTCTCTCTCTTTCCATCGGTCGCACTTTATCTATCACTTCTACAAATATATTTTAGTCTTACTTTCAATCTTCAAACATTTTTCCTGAATGACGTATGACTAAACAATAACCTCTGAGTACCTCTAGACGTTGCGAAGACCTGAGCGATTCGTTCGCGGGGCCTCTAGTGCCGTGGGTTTGAGAGTATAAAACCCATCTCAAAGACAGTCCGAAGACCTAAAAAACACTTCTTAAAAACAAAGGAAAACAGTATGCGAAATGACCAAACAAGATTAAATACGCCATTTAGTACGAAATTACATGTAATATATTACATACAGTTCCGCTCATGTCACGGTACCCGGCCTCGGCGATTTGTCAACTGCTGCGACTTTTCGTATAAACTTGAAACAACACTATAATACCCTAAACTAAACCAAGGTATATTTTATAAAGCATTATTTTAATTTACTTTGGTTTTAATTGTGGATTGACATCATGACCTACGATGTGGCCTCTGCTTGCCGTATTTATATTGTGCGACGTGAGAAGAGCGAATGTTAAGACAGGCAGCTGATAAAATTTATTAACACAGTATGGTTAAGGTAACTAAATATTTCTATATATTTATTTATATTTATGTACTTTACTCTATAATTGTTTAATATTTGTGATCTTAATAAGATCTAACGGGAAGTCTTGAATATCAAATCCGATTTCGTCAATAGGTTCGTCAATAATTTAACAAAATTTGTCAGTAACGAAGGAATTGGGTGGTCGCCATTCCTCCCTCCCCTGGATCCGCCTCCCGTGGCAACCTCTTTAAGTATATCTAAGTTACGCCTGTTCAAAAACAAATCTAACCGTAACTGCAGTCTCTCTAAACAATTGGTTCCCAAACTGGGGGGCACGCATGTCTTGGGGGCGCGAGACCAGTTTTGAAATAGATAAATTGAATATATTTAATATTATAGGAACAAACTTGTTGTTGCTGATGACTTGGATTGTCCTTTTACTAAAATACAACCTCAAGTAGTTATGCTAGTGTAATAAATGCAGTCTCAAGCATCTTACTAACAGATTTTTCTCTTATCAGTTAAAATTTACCTTGCAAATTAAAACTTGACATGTTATATCATGTTTTTTTGTGAAAATATATATAAATAAAATGTTTTAATGTGTATATATATATATATATATATATATATATATATATATATATATATATATATGTTGATACGTATTCCTTCACGGATGGAAAAATATGATGAATAGTTACTATCTGGAGTACATCCGTTCATTCTGCAGTCCATAAATTCGCAGTTCCGACGTTTCGTAGAATCTAATCCAGCATTTACGAGGTGAACCCAACAACAGTAGAAGTGTGTGTATATATAGGTTACGTGTGATGATAAGCTCTAAAGGTTTTTTAAAGTAATTTTATTTGTATAAACCTTTATTAATTAAGAACAATTTAATTTTGAAATTGTTACATTAATTTTTACTTAACAAAAATTCAACTGATATACATTCAGTTGGAGTGCCTACAACTGTACTCTTCAAGAGTTTGCTACACACTAAAGGTAAGGGCCGGCGCACATGAGCTTGAAAGTAATCGGGACAACGAGATAGTTTTCTATCTGATACCTATCGGAGTTTCAGCGCACATGTGCTAAAATGTAAGCGCGCGTCATTTCAAGCCTATCCTTTTGATAGTTATTTTCCATGTTGGGGACTGGCTTCACTCTTATGTTGTTTCTAATAATATCATATTTTGATAGGCCTCGGATATTTTTGAAAAACATTATAGCTATTTGTCTTGCCACAAATCTTTAAAAATGGTCCAATCCAGCTGAAATTTGGCCTAAATCCGTTTCAGCATCACAAATGAGTATAAGAATAAGATTAATGTGATTTTTCTGTAACAAACTCTATTTAACTCCTCCTTTAAATTTTCTAATGTGTTTTTAAAATATTTTTAAGAATTTTAAAAGATATACAAATTTAATTTTGGGATATATATAATAAATAAAATATGGTGATATGTTTAAAAATGAAATAACTATTGAGATTTATAAATTACATTTAAAACTAGCTATTGTTATAATTAAAACAAAATGGGAAGAAAAATTTAATTATAATAACATCCTTTTGTTTAAATATAGACAGCGAATTAAAACATCACATGAAATAATAAAGTTAATTAAAAATAACAAACCTAATCATACACACATAAAACAATACATGCAAATTTATCAAATTAAACAAAAATTACAAAGTAATGATCTTATTATGACAAAACTATAAATAAATAAATTAATAAGAAAACAGAAAATTGACAATAAGTTTGTAAATAATACAACATACATAGATTTAATTACTAAAAATATATAAATAAATATAAATATGATATTAAACAAAATGATTAGTAACTATTACAGATTAATATTTAAAACTATAAATCATCATTGATGTTAATAACAAATTATCAACCTAATGAATATTAATGTTACACATTGATGTTAATTGGTTATTCAATCATATTTAAAGTTAAACATATAAATAATATGAAATTAGTAATTATATTATCGAAAACTTACCTGATAAAATGGCACAGATAGAAAGTAAGCTGCGGTGCATGTGCGCTGTCCCATTAGCCACTGTGTACTTGTGGAACGCTGGCGATAGAATTGACGCCAAGATAGGAGGAGAAACCTGCGTCAGTCCAGATACCTATCGAGATAGGCCGAGGCTAGCCGATAGCTATCTGCGTCCCATGTGCATTGCCCCATTACTCCCAATGTACTTCTGCCTATCCAGCTTGAAAACTATCTCTGCGTCCCGATTACTTTCGAACTCATGGTCCTAAAGCTGTTTTACCAGTTGCACAATGCAAAGTCTGCGTAAGCAGGAATCTACTCTATTAATCGTTATATTTAGTTAAGTTTATATTATTCATTCACATAACTTATATATATATATATATATATATATATATATATATATATATATATATATATATATATAAAGAAATAAGACAATATACAATTACAAGAATAATTGATTGAATGTACAATTCAAAGCTTTTCGTTGGCAAACAGTAGCAACATCCTCAGAGTACTCCTGAAAATGTTGCTACTGTTTGCCAACGAAAAGCATTGAGTTGTAAATTTAATAAATAATTCTTGTATTTGTATATTACCTTATTTCTTTATTAATACACAAGAATACATATTGTAGTGTATATATATATATATATATATATATATATATAATTTGATTATTTTCATATGGCCATACCATTTATTTATAGTGTAAAGCTAAGGGAGCCGTGGGAAGATTTCATCTCAAGAGGAAGGGGTGTGAACCCAAAACGTTTGGAAACCGGTGCTCTAGACGAATTCCTGAGTATTTTTTGTTCAAGTCTAAAACCTTACAACTAATATAAACAGCACAACAGTTCAAATAACCAGGGCTTGAGTTTCCTTTCGTACAAAAAAATGTAATGGCACTTTTCCAAAGCCTTAACTACGGCGTATTAGTTATCTATTTGTTTTAACAGATAGTAAAAATGTGTTTCCAACGTTACCTAAACGTGTTGTGATGACTTTATGTTTCGTCAAAGTTTGTATAGCCTACGTTTAACAGAAGCCTTGCGTATGCGGTGTGTGTAGAGTCTAGGTTGTGGGTCAATTCCCATCCCCTGCCACGGCAAGGCAATCTTGATTGAAAGTTATGTGTAAGTCTTCTCTGCTAATAATAGCCTAATACTCCATTACATGGTGTTTATTCAACTCTGGTTGATACACACACACACACACACACACACACACACACAAACACACACACACGCTCACACATACACACAACACACACACACACACATACACACACTCACACACATACACACACACACACACACACACACACAAACACCCACACACACACACACACACACACACACACACACACACACACACACACACACACACACACACACACAAACACACACACACACACACACAGACACACATACTTACACATACACACAAACACACACTCACACACACACACACACACGAGCACACACCCACACACTCGCGCGCACGCACGTACATACATACACGCACCCAAACACACGTACACACGAGCGAACGCACGCACACACACGCACACTCTCTCTCTCACACACACACACCCACACACACACACACACACACACACACACACACACACACACACACACACACACGCGCACGCGCGCGCGCGAGAGAGAGAGAGAGAGAGAGAGAGAGCACAGGCACAGGCACATTTCGTTTGCAAAGTAATTATCTTCAGTAGAAATTATTACAAGAGTAACTGTAACAACCATTTGAAATGATTTTAAATAATAGTCGTGGTTAAGATGATTTATATTTTAAAATAATACACTAATAAATAAATAAAATATTACACCAAATTTGCTCCAAATTGTTATATGTAAATATAAATACATTCCAGAATTTAATCTTATGTGTATATTGATAAAGCCGGAGTTAAAGTCTGATCCAAAGTTAGGTATTGACATTTGCAGTCTTCTCCATTTAACGGAGTGGTTCTCAACCTTGTGCACATTAACCCCTAGGGATTAGCAATGCGTGGCTAGTGGGTTCGTGGAATGAAATCGTGTAATGGCGGATAAGTATAATGAATAACTAGTAACTAAATATAGGTGAGTTACTAACATATCGTCACGTCACACATTGACATAATTCACGAGTTACCTTCCAAAACATAATGTAGATATTCACTGGATTAAAAATCCTTTATCTGAAAAAAAATTAAAATCCAACTAATGTGCAAGTAAAAACGTAACTAGGCCTTAAGTTTTTCGTTTTATCATAAAATTTGTTATATAAATAAAAGTAATTCATAGATTTTTAAACTGGTGAATTTATAAAAGTTTTAGTTCTGAACATATTTCCTGTTACAACTGTAATCCAATGATAAAATGTATTTACAAAATATAGTACTCATATTGAGACAATTTTAATTTGTCCTTATTGTTATCCCAAATTTTGTTTTTATTATAGTGTGTTTAGACTAGAATCTAATCCGTACAATTTACGATAATAATTTGGTAAGGAGTGCGTAACTGAAATAAGGTTGAGAAGCGCAGATTTAATGTATAAATACTGAGAAAAAATACTTCATTTTTATTATTTTGATGCAACAAGTAGAGAATGTAATTCTTATGTTATTTATACAAATATACCTATTATTAATATTTATTTTACAAGTAAAGAAAAAACAAGATATTGAAAATAAACTTTTAGTATTTACGAAACAGAAAATATTATTACAGAATTTTTAAATTTCATAATATAATAAAATATATTAATATATCATAAGTATTATTATTTTTGGCGTGTAATTTGATTTATAGATGTTAATATTAAATAAGAGTTGTGAAATGTTTGATTTTAATTATGTTAAAAGTAATGTTAAGAATTTTATAAACTGTTAGTTATGGTTTAATATTAGATTATTACAGTTTTAGCTCTTGAAAAGGATTTTCGGATTGAAAATCGAAACGTAGAGTTTTTGTAAAAACTTTATTTGATCTGTGATCTGTTATTAACCTAAACAACATTGTATAGTTATTTACCGACATTAAATTAAAGTTAAATAATAAAATAAATGTTATTGCGAGTGAGCGCTAGTACTTAATCAATAAAAACTTTCATAAAAATATTTTGTTTATGATTATTTTGCAATCGAATTGAGTGTATACGCCGAAAATATTTGATATCTTAGATTTGATACAGTTATACATAATGGATGACAATGTGAACAGTATATACAAGCAGGGTGAACACCCGTGATATTAATTTATGTGATGTTATCAGAAACGGCGAGAAATCCGGTAAGAAATATTGTGATAGATATTGGAATCAAGGAACACAATATTGTAACCCGTTTGAAGATATTGAGACACCACGATCGTCTGAAGTCACGCCATCTATCGCTTGGTTGGATGAAACCAAGTAATGCGTTTATTCGAAACTGATCATTCATCAAGAGTAAGATATTGCATTGAAATCAATCGAGTGACATTTAATTTCTAAAGACTCATTCGTAAAAGCGGATTTGTCGAGCAAAACTATTTATCAAGGAGGCCGCTTTAAAGGTAGTTCCAAAGAATTTACTATTTTATAATAGACTATAGTAATTGAACATATTTACTATTCAAAATTGAATCGAGTAGTTATTAACCCTTAGCTCGAGTCGGGGGTCAGAATTAATAATAACTTTGAGGTCTAAGGCGCATTGAATCCTGCGCATTAAAGTGATCTCATTACGTCGGGGGTCGCGGCGGGTGACGAACGCGTCTCGATCTAACATTCCTAAGAGCGGGGTATGTACACAGATGGGTTCAAAAATGACCCCTGACTCCTAGGATAGTTGTATTATTTTTCAATAATTTTCAAATGATTTTTTTATAAATTATTAATATTATATTTGGTATTTTGGACGACCGAATGGAACAACTCAGAAGATGAAAGTGTTGGATCAGATCCAGAATCCGTCCGTGATACCGCAGAGCCTGCTTGTGACGATGACGACATCAGTGACTGAGGAAGCGGAAGAATTTGCCTGTTATGAGGCCGATGAACTGGAGGCAAAGATACGGATTCTTCGAGTACAAACGGCGAAGAAGAAGAAGTAGAAATAACACGAACTTCGTGAAGAACAAAATGTCAAAAATGTGATATGTACCAAATGTTAAACTAGGGCTTCTGTATTTGATACTATCAAAATAATTATAAAAGGCTAGACAGAAGTTCATACCGTTAAAAAAATATACAGTCCCAATTTATGGTAAAACGTATAATAAAACCTAATAACAGTTTAGTAAATAAGTTTTTTAATAATAAATAATATGAAAAATTAAAAAATTATAAGAGGTCTCAATTACAACTCTTTTAGGGTTATTTCTCACCTCAAATGCAACTACGTTAGCAAAATTAGCTACTCCAGCCAAGGGTTAAATAATAATTTCATCCACTTTGTGATTAATACAAGTTTATATTCTACGTTTCATATTTATTTAACAAGCGCACTACAAACGAAATGAGCTATTTAGTGATAGCACGGAGTAATTGTGTAAAATAAATTTGTTTAAAGGTTTGTTCACATTTAAAATGTTTCATTAATTCATATATATATATATATATATATATATATATATATATATATATATATATACCACTTTCACTATATGTACTTAAAGAAGAATCTTACTTGGTATTTATGCGAGTTAACTTTCAAAGACAGGTCTTGTCTCCATCATCGGGTATACTACAGTATGCCCGATGATGGAGACAAGAACGGTCTTTGAAAGTTAACTGTTATAAATACCAGGTACGATTCTTGTTTAAGTACATACAGTGAAAGTGATAAGTGAATACAAGAAAACAGTGTTGCAAAACTACAAATATATATATATATATATATATATATATATATATATATATATATATATATACATATATTTATATATATATATTTTAAAACAACATAGGTTATTCAAATACAAGAATATGTATTATTTTATATCCAAAGCTTTTCGTTGGCAAACAGTACCAACATAATCAGGAATGAAAATTACAATAATGTAAGCTATAGGACTAAAACATATGTTTAATTAGAAATAGAATTGTTGCTAAATTTATACAAATTGCCAAATTTATTTTGTTCCTGTAACATTATAGACATTGAATATAGTATCAAATTTAGAATGTATTTGTATTTGTTCTTTTATTAATTTGTTATTATTATTGTGTTTATATATTTCGAATGCTTCATATATATTCATTCTTAATCCCTTATTAATTTCATTTATAAGTCTCATATTTTCTATATTTGGAAATTGGTGCTTATTATTGACACAATGATTTGCGAAATTTGATTTATATATTTCTGGATTAATATAGGCATTTAAATGTTCTTTATATCTTTCTTTTAATTTTTTCTTGCTTTGACCTATATAAGCTTTATAACAATTTTCGCATTCTAATTTATAAACACATAAAATGTAATTTTCATTCTTGATGATGTTGGTACTGTTTGCCAACGAAAAGCTTTAGATATAAAATAATAAATATTCTTGTTGTTGTGAATGCAATAATATAATACTCTATGACAATCCTCTATGGAAAAAAAAAAAGAAAAAGAACATTATATAAATTAACAGATGATTTGTAATTGTTTTAGTTTTTTCTCAGTTCTTTGTTTAGAGTTTTGTTTTAAGAAAGATGTGAAGTAATAAATAGTGTTTAAATATGAAATAAGTTTTATTACCAGCATAATTATATAAATATGACGAGTGTTCCGCCTGTAGCGGCAGTGTCAAAAGTTTATAGAAATAACAACTGAAACATAAATATAAATATGACGAGTGTTCCGCCTGTAGCGGCAGTGTCAAAAGTTTATAGAAATAACAACTGTAACATAAATATAAATATGACGAGTGTTCCGCCTGTAGCGGCAGTGTCAAAAGTTTATAGAAATAACATATGGCGACCGTGACAGGATGATAATTTGGTTACAGTTAAAATCTATGATCCATTAGTAAGTATTTTATAATGGATGCTCTGAAAAAGAAAAGAAAATTGTTTAGAACTGGATTTTCACGTTTACACAATACATTATTAGAATCCATAAAAAATGAAGATGATGTGATTTTGTTAAAAGCTAATTTAGAGCTATTACGTGAAAAACATAATCAATTGGAGGTCTTAGACCGAGAAATTATTGAAGTTTTACTAAATGAAAATGCATCTACTGAAGTTTTAGAAAATGAGGTAGAATCTGCCGATGAATACTCAGGCAAGTTTAAAATAGTTGAGTATTTAGTTGAACAGGCTATTGACAAGGCTAGGCCTAAGACAGATACTAGTGTGAATGTAGAAAAACGTAAATTTAAGTTACCCACACTTGAGTTTAAAAAGTTTGGTGGTGATATTAGTGATTGGTTGCCGTTTTGGGGCCAATTTAAGAAAATCCATGAAGACCCCTGTATTGATTCTGATGACAAGTATCAGTATCTCCTGCAAGCGACTATCCCTAATACTAAGGCTAGGGAAATTGTCGAGAGTTTTCCCCCATGTGGACGTAGTTATGAACAGGCTATTGAACATTTAAAATCTCGCTTTGCCAAAGATGACCTGTTAGTAGAGTTTTACATAAGAGAAATCTTGAAAATTGTAATAACATTAAATAGCAGTGAAAGTAAAATTACTATTTCCTCACTTTATGATCAAATTGAGTCAAAACTAAGGTGTTTAGAAACTTTAGGTGTAACAAAGGAGAAGTACGCTGCTATGCTCTTCCCATTAGTAGAATCTTGTCTCAGGGAGGATTTATTAATAGCTTGGCAGAGAAGTAGGCCTAACTCTCAACAGGACGAGACCGCGTCAGAAAGTAAAAGTAGGCTAGATAGCCTAATGAATTTTTTGAAAATTGAAGTGGAGGGAGAAGAAAGAATAAACTTAGCTAAACAGGGATTTGGTTTACAAAAAACAAAAGTATCAACAGGTGATAATACTACGAGTTCATATAAAAGAGACTTTGCAAGTAAAGATAAGCATATTAAAAATACAAGAAGGCCTACCAGCAATGTTACAGCAGCTGGCCTTGTAAATGTAAAATCAAATACGTCTACAGTAAGCACAGATAAGACGAAGTTATCGATGTGTGTGTTTTGTGACGGTGGTCATTTAAGTGAAAACTGTTTTAAAGCTAGGGACCTGTCTTTAGAAGAAAGGCAGAATATTCTTACTAGCAAAAGGTGTTGCTTTTCTTGTACAAAAGTAGGACATTTAAGTAAACATTGCAGAGCTATTGTTAAATGTATTATTTGTAATGGAAAACATGTACCACTTATGTGTTCAAAGTTGCAGAATAATTTTAATAGGTCTAACATTAAACCTAAATGCGAGGAAAAAGAAGCTGAGCCCAATTTTGAGAATTCCTTGTCCAATGTGAATGGCAATCAGGTTTACATGCAAACTCTTGTTGTCAAGGCTGTTAGTGACACAAAAGAACTCAATGTGCGTTTACTTTTTGACAGTGGATCCCAGAGGTCATACATAAGGAAATCGACTGTTGAAAAAATGAAATATGACACTTGTGGTGAAGAAACATTATTACATGGCCTGTTTGGAGGAGAGGTCACTAAGCCTCGCAATCATGCATGCTACAAAGTCAGACTACAAAGTATAGATAAAACATATTCTTGTAATTTCAAGGCACTTAGTGAAATAAATATTTGTACTTATGTTCCTGCCTTGAAACCAGGAAGATGGACTGATGAACTGATGGAAAGAGGTATTAAATTGTTTCAGGATGCAGACAGTCCAATTGAGATATTAATTGGGGCTGACATATATGGGAAACTTCTAACTGGAAGAAAAGAGGTTCTAGATTGTGGTATTATAGCCCTTGAAACTCAATTAGGATGGGTTTTGACAGGAAAATTTCAAGAAAGTAAAGAATTTAGTTCTATGACAGCACTTTCTATGTTTGTACAAAGTAATTCAATATGCAAGCTGTGGGAAATGGATGTTTTAGGTATAAAAGACCCACTACAGACCAGAAGCAAACAAGAAATTGAACATTCTGTTCAAACACAATTTTTGGAAACTGTGAGAGTAAATGAAGAAGGACGCTATGAAGTCAAATTACCTTGGTCCGAAGACCACCCAGAAGTTCCAAGAAATTTCAATCTTGCAAAAAAAAGGCTTGAAAACTCAGTGAAAAGGCTAACAAATGAAAGTTTATATAATGTATATAACAATGTGTTTTCAGACTGGCTGGAAGATGGTGTTATTGAGGAAATCCCAATAAGCAAATGGGATGAAGGTCACTATTTACCTCATAGACCAGTGATAAAAGAAAACAGCACCACTGCAGTAAGACCGGTTTTTGATGCCTCGTCTAAAGAAAAGGGTTACTATTCCCTTAATCAGTGTTTGGAAATAGGTATTAACTTAATTGAAATAATACCAGCTTTGCTTTTACGTTTTCGACTTTATAAAATAGGAGTTATCGCTGACATAAAAAAGGCGTTTTTGCAAATAAGTTTGTATGAAGAGGACAGAGATTTCCTAAGATTTCTGTGGCAAAACACAGATGGATCACTCAAGATTTTCCGACATAGAAGAGTTGTTTTTGGAGTCTCAAGTAGTCCATTTTTGCTCAATGCCGTCATCAACTACCACCTGCAGAAGTATTTAGTACCGTGTGCTGAAGACAATCAATTTTCTAAATGTACAATAGAAAAGTTGTTTAAAAGTTTCTATGTTGATAACTGTGTTACAGGTGTAAATAATGAAAGGGATTTGAAACAGTTCATTTCAGAAGCAATACAAATATTTTCTTTGGGAAAGTTTGAGCTGCGAGGATGGGAATATACTGAACCTGGTCTGGAAGACAAGACAGAGGCTTCAGTCCTAGGTCTCACATGGGACAAGAAAGAAGACACAATTTCTGTGAGTTTTCATAAAATAGTAAATTTAGAAGAGAACTTGGTAACACAACGTGTTATATTGTCCACTGCACACAGATTGTTCGATCCTATTGGATTCACTTGTCCTATTTCCATATGCCCTAAGTTATTATTGCAGGAATGCTGGAAAGATAATTGTGGGTGGGACAAAGAAGTACCAGAAGAAATCAAACAACGATTCAATATATGGTTTCAGGAACTCGATCAATTAAAAGAGATGAAGATTCCACGATGGCTACAAGGTGTGGATGACGTAATCATTTCTGTATCAGTTCACATATTTTGTGATGCCAGCAAATTTGCGTACTCAACAGCAGTATTTATGCGTTTTGAACTTAGTACATGTATTCAATTACAGCTAATCCAGGCAAAGTCACGTGTAGCACCTGTAAAGAAGATGACAATACCCAGACTTGAACTAATGGCTGCTACTATAGGTGCTAGATTAGGTTCTTCAGTAGTGCAAGAATTAAGAGATGAAAACAAATTTGAATGTAATATTAAATTTTTTTATTGGAGTGACTCTTCTACAGTAATAGCTTGGATTAAAAGAGAAGAAAACTGGGGAGTATTTGTTAGAAATAGAGTTGAAGAAATCTGCAGCCTCACTTCCAGAACATCTTGGCGGCACATTCCCGGCACTATGAATCCAGCAGACTTGCCCAGTAGAGGATGTTCAGTTTCCAGGTTGATTAGTTCCAGATGGTGGGAGGGCCCGTCATGGTTGAAGTTGCCTGAAGATACCTGGCCATCAAATGAACCTGAACCTGACGAAGAATTAATTTCTTTAGAAAAAAAGAAAGGACCTACACCTTCACTTTTAAGTAATAATTACCCAAAAGATTGGTTTTATTACTTTTCAAATGATTTTGATAAGATTGTGTGTGTTTTTGCATGGTTGCTGAGATTTATTCATAATTGTAACCCCTCAAAGAAGGAAAAGTGTGTGAGTAAAGTTTTGTCATGTAAGGAGATTATTGAAGCTAACAATTTTATAATTAGAATTGTTCAACAGCAATCATTTGAGGGAATAAGGGACCCTAAATTGGCTTCATTGTCACCATTTATGGCTGCTGATGATATTATAAGGCTAAAGACAAAATTAACAGAAAGAAAGGATTTGGAAAATTTTAAATTTCCTGTTGTTCTACCATCAAAACATGACATTGTAGATATTCTTATTCTTACAATACATAAGAGATCATGTCATGTGGGAGTTCAAGGTCTCTTAAGTTTATTAAGAGAAAACTATTGGATATTGAGAGGAAGAAAAACAATAAGTAATACTTTGAAAAAATGTATTCCTTGTCAGAGACATAATTCAAAAAATGTAGAAACAATCACTCCACCCTTACCTGAAAGTAGAGTACGAGATGCCGCAGTATTTGAAGTGGTTGGAATTGATTTTGCGGGACCTTTGTTTCTACGAGATGGCAGTAAAGTTTGGATCTGCATATTCACTTGTGCAGTATACCGTGCTGTTCGTTTGGAGTTAGTAAAGTTTCTTTCTGTCGAAGCATTTATAGATACACTTAGAAGATTTATTGCAAGGCGAGGAAGACCATCAATAATATATAGTGACAATGGTACCAATTTCACAGGTACAGAAAAGGCATTTAAAATTCTAGATTGGAATGCTATCTTAAAATATAGCTCATGCCAACAAATTGACTGGAGGTTTAACCCTCCCTCTGCTGCATGGTGGGGCGGATGGTGGGAGCGACTCATCCGACTCATGAAACAGTTGCTACGCAAAACCTTGGGCAAAACGTCATTGGATTATGAGGAAATGGAGACAATCTTATGTGATTGTGAAAGTATCATGAATTCTAGACCTTTGACATATTTATCTGAAACTTCTTCAGACCTAACTGCTATTACTCCAAATATGTTTTTACATGACTTAAAAGAAATTGGAGTTCCAGATTGTGACCATGTAAATACAAAAAGTCTTAACAAGAGAGTACGTTATCAACTACACCTGGAAGAAGATAATGTGACAAAAGAAAATAAAATTGTGACATATTTAAGAAGTGGCAGACAAATTAAGCTTCCACAAAAATTTGTTGATTAATCTTTTAACAATATACTATTTTTTAATGTTTTGAGTTAAACCATAACTCAAAAGGTGGGAGTATGTTGTGAATGCAATAATATAATACTCTATGACAATCCTCTATGGAAAAAAAAAAAGAAAAAGAACATTATATAAATTAACAGATGATTTGTAATTGTTTTAGTTTTTTCTCAGTTCTTTGTTTAGAGTTTTGTTTTAAGAAAGATGTGAAGTAATAAATAGTGTTTAAATATGAAATAAGTTTTATTACCAGCATAATTATATAAATATGACGAGTGTTCCGCCTGTAGCGGCAGTGTCAAAAGTTTATAGAAATAACAACTGAAACATAAATATAAATATGACGAGTGTTCCGCCTGTAGCGGCAGTGTCAAAAGTTTATAGAAATAACAACTGTAACATAAATATAAATATGACGAGTGTTCCGCCTGTAGCGGCAGTGTCAAAAGTTTATAGAAATAACACTTGTATTTGAATAACCTATGTTGTTTTAAATTATTAAACAAGATTTATATATATATATATATATATATATATAAATATTTGTACATGCGTATAAGACTTATGCGTTACTAAACCACTGACCCGATTGTCATGAAACTTTGGAAAATCTTTGAGTACATTCCTGGGAAAGTTTCTGGCACAGCTAATATCTAAGGCATAGCCAGAAGAGGAACAGACGGCACGTGAGCCCCCCTAAACCAAATAATTTTAGCAGAAAAATATTAACCTATAAAACGGTGCAAGGTTTTTAGCAAAACAGCTTCCCGACGACACACATTTTTTTCAACATTTATTTTTTAAGTACAAAAATATCATAAAATATGATTCTATATCTTATCTTGTCCTATGACATTTCGTTAAATTTCATTCCAAATTCTGGTTGCCAAGCAACACTCAAGAAATTTAAAATAGTTGGATTTAATTTTGAAAATCCATTCCTCTCATATTAACAGATGTATGTGGCTTGTTCACGCGTCGGAAAACCTTCCGATTTATTTGTGTACGCACCATAGAGAAAAACCAAAAATATTGTATAGCCTTGTGCACTTCAATAAATAACATTCAATCAAGAACTTTTATTGTCACACTTTTCTCGCTCGACTACTATAAGTTCAGCTGTTATTATGTTAATAAAATACTAAATTAAGTTCAGCTAATGGATACACCCCGTTCATTTACTTTTAGGCGGTACGAAGTTCGCCGGGTCAGCTAGTGTTTAATAAAAAGTAATTCAAATACAATTTTTGTTTGTTGAATTAAGTAGGAATTTGCTTTAAAAAATTGTTCTTTGTATCAGTTTTTTTTATATTTACATAAATTTCTCCTCTATGTGTGTTTCATTCTACTCCCAGCAAGTAGTTTTTGACTGTTTTTCTATTTACTTATCATGTCCTCTATGTGTGTGTTATTGTTCCCATCAAGTAGTTTTTGATTGTCCTTACTTTATCATGTCCCCTATGTGTGTGTTATTGTTCCCAGCAAGTAGTTTTTGATTGTCCTTACTTTATCATGTCCCCTATGTGTGTGTTATTGTTCCCAGCAAGTAGTTTTTGATTGTCCTTACTTTATCATGTCCCCTATGTGTGTGTTATTGTTCCCAGCAAGTAGTTTTTGATTGTCCTTACTTTATCATGTCCCCTATGTGTGTGTTATTGTTCCCAGCAAGTAGTTTTTGATTGTCCTTACTTTATCATGTCCCCTATGTGTGTGTTATTGTTCCCAGCAAGTACTTTTTGATTGTCCTTACTTTATCATGTCCCCTATGTGTGTTTCATTCTATTATCAGCAACTAGTTTTGGATTGTACTTTTATTTATTTACTTCGTAGTCTTCCATATGTGTATTTCATTCTATTTATGCATTGATTCTTTACAATTGCTATTTCCAATGGGATCTACACACTCTTGTGTCATGACCACCTAATGTGAACTGAAATTAGAAACAATTAGTGAAACTGCAGTATTTAGAAATATCATTCGGTGGCGGTAAGCCTCGATAATCCATAGGTTGCACTCTGTTAATCACAGGAAACTGGGCGTTTATTGCCCTCATTCATTACACACATACAAATTAACTCGCTAGTAACTACAGTTAAATGTACCCAATAATATACTTAACCATTCTTACAGTTAAAACCGAACAAATATTATAGAATAAAAATATGGTACAACTCACAAATATACAATTTTTTTATTTCAAACGCGTTTCAACGACTAATTTGTCGTCATCCTCAGTGAAGATACACAAATGAAATTAACTAATATATATATATATATATATATATATATATATAGATATATATATATATATATATATATATATATATATATATATATATATATATATATATATTAAACATAACCTATAAAGTTTTAGCAAAAGTAAAAACAAAAGACTTTTGTTTTTACTTTTGCTAAAACTTTATAGGTTATGTTTAATATATATATATATATTTTTTTTAGTTAATTTCATTTGTGTATCTTCACTGAGGATGACGACAAAGTAGTCGTTGAAACGCGTTTGAAATAAAAAATTGTATATTTGTGAGTTGTACCATATTTTTATTCTTTAATTATAACTTTCACTCACAAGCCAGCTCGAATATTATTTATACGAACAAATATTATTTAATACAAAAAAAGGAATTGAAAAATATGTTATTATTACAATAAGGATTATTTTTTTAATCTATATAATTTACAAACACAATATTCGTGAGAAAAAATCTGCAAATATAAAATTTTAATTAAGTTATATTTAAGCAATTAATTTAAAAGAGTTGCAGATTTTAATTTTTAATGTTACTATAAATATGAGAAAATAAAAACTCAACACAGTTAAATTATATTACTATTGGTATCACTTTGCAAAGACCACTATTTACTTACATTTGTCAGCAGACACGTTTCGATCGGTTTCAGATCAGTTCATTGTTTCAATGGGCATTGAGCAATGCACCGATATAGTGCGAAACGCGTCTGTTGAATAATATCAATAAATAGCGGTTTTAGCCAAGTGATACCAATAGTAGTAATTTTTTAAAAAAACCTCAAAATGTAAAACAGAGAAACTGGAAGTTTTTATTTTATTTTTAAAAAACAAAGACTTTGTAGGCGTTGCAGTGTGTATGTTCACATACTTTTGTATCCTAATTATTTACGTAGAAAATATGTACGAAATATTAAGATAATATTTCTCGTAAAATTGAGAAAGCTTTTCGATTATCATAAACAAAAAACTTAAACTTTTTTCAACCCCTTTTGTGTCCCTGAAGACTTCAAAACTAAATTATACTTCTCGCTATGTACTCACTAATATAGTAGATTCGATTCTATAATCAAGAATAAAGAAATAGATAGCATTTAATATAAAGGTTTAACTAGAAAAACAGCTGTTTCTAGTAGTGATTGTGTGCGGGCTATATTCTTTAATACTTCTGCTACTAATAAATGTAGATATTTAGACATTAAAAAAATTTGTAGGTACATTTTAAAACTCGTCTCGGGTTAGAAATGTTTGCCCAATAATTCTGTTATATTATGGTGCACAAAATCTTTAGGATCCCTATTTTTTACAGTTTTTTTAACATAATTTACTTAGGTGACTAGTGTAAAATGTGAACAAAAATTATTAGTGAAAGGAAATTATTAATTTTCGTTTTCAATAGCAAGTTACGCATCTATTTCGCAATTTACAACTTATAGGTTAATAGAATTTCACATGTAAGTGCCATCTGTGAAACTTCATGAATGTTGAACATACGCCAGATAAACGAAAACAATTGTTTCAACAATGTTACAGATCAAATGCAATCTAAAATCTCGCCTTTGGGTACGCAGACCGGTGTAAATCAGAGGTAGCTTATTCAGATGTAAATTTCAGATGTTAAATTGTTATGAAGACATCTTTCGCGTCATAAAATCACTGATCCATCAACTTTACAACTCTATAAAATCAGTATCACATGACAATATACCCCTCCTCACCATATGTCTCTCTCGTTCTGTCTAAACATAATCCACACACAATCAAACTCGGGCGAGCGCTTGTGTGAATTATTATAATGTCACTTTTCGATAACAAAATTGACACCACCATCTCATTTTATTTTAAAATTAATTTGAGTAATTTCAACACACACACATCACAAAAATCCTCCTGTCTGTTTAAACCTCATAAATTACATTGTAATACATACTTCATTATTTTGCACGTTTCATTAAAACCATGAATAACAAACTTGCAATGACGTCATTAGATTTTAAAATACGTTTAAATCGCATCTACTTCACAATTTACGGACATATATACGCGTATTCTTACATAGATTTATGATTATTTAATAATATAATAATTTACATATGTATCCGAATAATAAAAACTGCAAAAACGACCTTATTGGATGATTTTATTTATCTCTCTTGCAATTTTCACCAATTATTGCAAAATATTTGAGAAAAAATAAATTCTGTTCAGTGCAAAAAATTATTGCACTATTATTTTGGGGTTTGTGCAAATTCCTATAGTTACACAATTACGGACAAAAGTATGAGAAGGACAAAGTGGACACTCATGCAGATTCTCATGTTAGAACATCCTTACCAATCTGAAAGAATTAACAAATAAAGAAAAACCAGAAGGTGAGGAATAACTCGCGGCCTTTATTGATCTGGAGAAAGAAATTACGTCTTCATTGGTTTCATATAAGGACAAACATTATGGAACTTTGAGTATTGATAACACTTGATGGTCATGTCTGAACAGTTTCACGTAGATGATACTAAACTTGATGAAGTAGAGGCAGTTTTTCAAAACCTAATAAAGAAACAAGGTTAAGACTTTGCCCTCTAATTTTCAATTTTTATAAGAAGACTATCTCGTAAAATTATGATTTGTAATTAATAATTATACGATACTAAGCTATAGAAACTTCAGCAGGACAACATACGGAAAGTGTGTCGTATAATATTTCAAAAACCTGAGAGTTATTATAATATACTGGATATTGTTGATAAACTGTGAAACAAAGGAAAATCGTTCATCGAGGAAGACACAAGCACCAACTAGGTAATTTAATTCAACTATTAGAGCGTAGTGAACAAGGCGTACGGGGAGAGGTAGATAAAGCGGTAGATAGAGGAAGGCAGAAGGTCCTGGCTTCAAATTCCTTCCATTACTTAGTCAACACAGAAAAGTACTACAAAAGTTAATCGATTATATGGAGGTAGCTCATTTTTCTAAACGATGGTTGACAACTATGAATTGTTAACCAGTAGACGACTCAAAGCAATAGAATGGATTGTCTGTGGCTCAGTAGGAATCGCATGAATTCTAGAATCACATGACTAATCTAATAAATAGAAGCCTACCTCTAATTAGGGCACCAGAGGGGAAACTAGTTAGGGTAAATAGTTCGCAATGGTTTAGAAACCTGATGAGGATTCTTAAAGCCTCAATTTGTGATTAGTTTCCTCAAAAGAAAACTGTTCTGGTGCAAGCAAATTCTATCGATGGATTATAGACAGTTAGAAGAGTTGACCGAAAGGATGGGAAGACTGCATTCTGATATATTTTTTTAAAGATATTATTTCTATGTTTTCAAATCTGTAATGACAAAATGAAAATTCTAGATACTTTTTCATTAAAGTATCGATAAAATTAGCGGATGTCACCGAAAGAGTGCTAAGACGAACAAGAAAGCTTTTAGTGAAGACACTGAAGAAGATAAAGGCCGATTATGTATTTACGATGTATTGATATCTTAACAATACAGCCAATACCACAATACAAGTAATAACTAACTAATTTGCTAGTAAATAAGACGTAATAAATTTTAACATTTAATAAAATACTCATAGCCTGTTTTGAATAAGTACAAACGCTGACATTTTGTAATCTCAAGGCATCCTGCAGTATAAACAATAAGGGTAGGAAAGGATTATACAAATAAGGAGGGTGAAATATAGGAAATATATATGGGATCGCATGCAGAGAATCCCAATCGGGGGTTTAAAGTGGTTTCTCCCCGTTACACCTATATTGTCAGTAATTTAAAGTTAGGATTTGAGAGATGGCAAAAACTCCTGGTCTGGAAAATAGAAAAGGTCAGGCGCGCAAAGTCTATTATTAACAAAATCATATTTTATTAAAATGTGTAAATGAATGATGAAGACCTGATCCTCAAAATATCCTTAAGGGCATAATTTAATTTACTTTTGTTAATTATTTATTGTATAATTTATATTTTTTATTCAGGTATTGAGTTTATTTTCACTTATAATATATTATTCACTTATATTTCACTTATATATAATATTTCACTTGAAATATGGACAACGTGCTCACGTATCTATCTGTAAATTGTTTTTTTACTTCCTATTGGGGCAACAAAGAACAACCGTTGAGAGTAAAATGATTAAAGAATAACATAATGGTTTTATAACGAACAAAACTGACATTTCTGTAAAAAAACCCCTTAAGGAATTGAGGTTATAAAACTATAAGAAAGAAACGCCCGTGCTAAATCTATGAATCAGGCTCAAGGGACGCGCTTCGGGCAGAAGGTTCACCAGTGGCTGTATTTATCCATTTGTGCGTGTAAAAAAAGTAATTGCCTTTTTTCTTTCACTTTTTATGACCAGAAATAATTAAACAAAGGTAAAACAAAGTAATCAAGAAATGTTTAAACACTATGCAAACAAGTCTATTAAAATTCAGACAATTGTCTTATATTCCTTACCCCTTATGTGTGTTCTTAATCATTTAAACCCAAAAAGTAGAGATATATAGAATTATTTAAATACACTTTAGAAAACTACATCTTCGATTGATCCATTATCCGTGTATTTGTCCCAGCGAAATCTCAATCTATGTCTGGGCTAAGTGATAGGTTGTAACGGTAGCATATAGTAGATTCTCTTGACTCCGGGTGAGAGTAGGTCTACGTCAAGTAAACGACGAAATAATACCTCGCTATACCCAGTACCAGGGTATCAATACGTTCTTCCTTACTCCTAGGTAATTTCCCTTCCTTCCCTAGTCATCACTATCCTCATCCAGCAAGTGTTCCATTATTAAATACAATAATTTTACTTTCATTGGGCGTTGAGTAAATATAGGTTGTTTGCATTGTTTTGCTGCATAAACGTCTGGAATACATTAACTTTATTGATGGGTCGACACCTACAACTTCCGATTCTCGATTCTTAAGTCGATTTTCAATTATTTGACGTTATATAGTCCTATATTTTCTAATAATGAATTTATTTAACTTCTTGGCTATATGGTGAAACCTTTTAAAAGTACCGTTTTGATGTAATAGGCTACAGAAAATATTCTAACGTTTATTTATGAATAGGAATTTCTGAAAGCATGACAAACATATCGGATTAAAGTAATGGTTTATTTAAAATTACAAATGTGAATTTCAGTTCACAATTACAGTTTAACTTCAGTAGTAGCCATTTCAGTTTGGATAACTAAATGAAATGGAACCACTTTCTCTTTGTGTTTTGTTTTGACATGTATGATGTGGTGGCGGAGTATTGGCGCTCAGAGTCGGGAGGGAAAGAGAGAGAGAGAAAGAGAGAGAGTAAGAGAGAGAGTCGAACCCGAGTGAGAGTGAGACAGCAGAGGCAGTGGAGCGGTGACGAACGGACCAGAAACGTTTCCGATCATCTTTGTTGTTGCGACACCGATAATAATAATAATAATAATAATAATTTCGTTATCTCAAATCGGCATTTGCTTTAATAGTTTAATGCATTCAAAGAACTAATACGTAAATAAGGTATACTTGATAATTATTTATTTTTCCAATAAATTACACCGCACATAAATTTGTACAGTTGAACAAACAAAAATTGGAACCAGCATTAAAGTTTATGGAGAATCGAGTATCGGCGATTGCTGGATACCTGGAATCGAGAATCGGCGATTGCTGGATACCATTAGACTCGACGATGCCTGGAATCGAGTATCGGCGATTGCTGGATACCATTAGACTCGACGATGCCTGGAATCGAGTATCGGCGATTTCTAGATACCATTAGACTCGACGATACCTAGAATCGAAAATCGGAATCGGTCCATCCCTAATTAACTTCCTTCCGCTCTGGAAATTGCCACTGCAAATCACCAAAAGCTCTGTTCTCGTATTTCTAATCAAAGCCATTATCTGGTGACAGACTCCAAACCTTGGTGACACAAAAACGCCCCCTTTATAAGAGACCACACTATATTTAATAAAATTAGATTCAAACATTTACCCCCTTTCCTCGACGATTGAATAAAGTTTGTTACGATTTTAACTTTAAACCAAACCTTTTTAGACAATCCATCCGATCTTATCTTTTATCGCCTTTAATATTGCGTTTCGTTTTCGCCTGTACTCCTAATATATATTTTATCTATAAATTGATTCATATATAAATTTGCTAGTGTCAGTATCTTCAAGAGCTTCAGTGACACAGTAGAAATCTGTAGAGAGGTGTCCTGTTTCTGACGTGGACAGGCAACAGCAGAGGTAGAGTTTTTTCCTTGTTGTTTACTACAGCTTCCTGTTAGCTCTCGGCTGTTTTAGGAAGTAAAACGTTTCTTACTAGCATTTTACCTCAAACCGCTTCTGGCGCTGAGGAAGAATCATTGTTCCAAGACAATTAATTGTGATACATTTCTCAATTGTTTGGTCTAATGGTTTTTAAAATATTTTGTGTACTGTTGTACTATAATATTTGCCTTCTTATAAATCAATTTTTAAAATTAGAATGTAATTCAATTTTCATTTAGACTAGGACTTTAGACATTCGATTAAACTCCATCCTCACTTACAGACAAAAATGCATTACCTGTACTCTCTCATGTATTATCTTCAAAAACTTGCTAATATCTTGTCTAATGCATCAGTGTTCATCTTCACTTACTTTCTAAGGAAGATAATGTATCATCTATTGATAGCAGCTGACGTGAACGCATTCCCCACTTTTTTTGATTGATGAAGGATTATCGATGAAAGATCATTGGAGTGATGTGTAGTGGGTAACCTATTCAGGAATACGTTTTGTGTTTCGTTTATTTACTAAGTTTCATCTTTAGTTTAATGGCTTCAGTCTTTTTACGTCAGGATTGCGCTATTCGATATGTTGCTATACTCGGCATGAAAAATGCCTCGATAAAGCTTGCAGCGTTATGAAAAAAGTACAAAATAGAAGCTGTAGTTTGAGAAAGCCGATGACCACTGAGTCGCTATGTCGAAAGGGTTTGTTGAATTGCTTTTGTCTAAACGAAATGCATTTCGATGTAACGAATGTTTTTTAAATTTTATCAGTACTTCTGTACAAGGGCTTAAGAGATTTTTGCCCACCATCTGTAGCTAAAATTTTATAACCTGGCACTTGGGGGGCTGCGGGCTTTGGCGAGAGGCCGAGGACGAGGAGAGGGTGGAGATGCTCGTACGTCATTTTCAAAAACATCAGCCCTTACTTAGATTTCAGCTGACTCTATAGTTGACTCGTTCTTTGGTTACTTATTAATACTTTTTAATGTATACTAAAAATAACAATAAATGTAAATAGTGCGTTCACAGAAGTGTTCTAATAGGATTGTCTAAGGGTTGGCCGCGATTTATAGCCTCGATGAGGAATGCCGACAGTGCCTGATGTTTTATAGACGACGAATACACAATTTCTACCTAAGATCCAAATGCCAGTTTATACAATTTGGCCTGTACCACTTCCCTTCCGTGCAAGTCCTATACTTACTTCGTTGGATGTCTTTGTGTCCCACTCATCGTCTTAAGCTCTTGTTAGGAGTCTGTCGAAGATGTGGAGAGTCGTCTAAGATCCGGTATAGAACATACCGAATTCTGATCGCTATAGTTCAGTATGAAACCCAGAATAATGTGACAGAATTCAGCCAAACAAGGGGCTTGGTATTACGAGCTCCTGTTATTGGTATTTACGAATTTATGATTTAACAGGACCATAGTTTAAACACTTTAGTGTAATTGCCTAATTCAGTAATTTTATGATTAAATAAAACTCAACACAAATAATGCAAATAAAACATTCAAATAAATCTCATGTTCAAGTAATACATTATAATTAAATGAAAACATGAGATAACGAACACTGTTTTACATTTTGCACCGACACTTAGTTGCGATTATCCTTAAGGTTTCGAAATTCATCAAACCTTCGGCATCATCTTTTTTCTTCTTCTCCCTCCTCTTCTTCACAAGATCAGTCAAGAAAATCAGGAAAATTTTCTACACTTTCACTTTGTCCTTCACTTCATTCAGGGCGTCTAGATCTTTGTCCTGTCTTACATCTTCTGGTTTGCCGCTGGTTTTAGATCCCTTCTTTTTCGATTTTGGTGGTAAAGAGTTCATTAGCTTCCAATTGTATAGTAAATAAGTTACTTGGCAGTTCGCTCGTTGACAGATGGTTCCTCTTCTTCCTAGTGGGACGGTAGTGGTAAGTCAACGCCCGCTTCTGCTGGTAAGAGAATAGTGCTCAATCCAGACCCTATGGGTTCAACCGCTTTTCCAGAACTATCTTTGGCCAGTAGAACGATCCTAACTACCCGGTTTTCCGTACCGCTTGTCAGGTAAGTTCGCTCCAGGTGCGTAACTGACCTTTATCAACTCCATAATAGCGTTTTTCTGAGGCTTGGGACCAGAAAATAGAGCTTAAGCTAAATAGGATGTCTAGATCGTGCTTCGATTATCTCGATTGCCGGTTCCCGTTTTTATAACCCCAACCTAATCGTAATCCCAAACGCAAATGGCGGCCTAATTTTCAAGGAAACCACTTCATTTATCTCAACACCTCTTCTTAAATCTCCAAATTGCTTTGCATAAATGTCAAAGTGGCAGCAACCACTTCACAAACTAAGAGTTTGTGTGCTTTCAAACTTTTACTTTGAAGTTTTAGAGACGAGAGTAGCAGATAATTCCCTATATTTGTCCAGCGAAGATCAAACGGGGTTGCCTTTTATTATTTATTTTGTGTGAATTATTTTCGTTCTACATTTCACGCCCAGTCTGCTCAAATATTTATCATTTCATAGATCTCTGTAAATTTGAACGAGGTACTTTTATGATTGAAAAAGGAATTTGAATAATTTAATTATATACTCGAGTACGTTTTTCTGTCTTTCCTAATATTAATTCCTTTTGCGCGTTTTGGAATGTTTCCATTTTCAAAACTCAAATAGTACTTCTACTTAGAAGAAAAATGTACTCGAACATATAAAATTATTCCTAACAAGAGAGAGGATGGGTATTTTAAATTTTTTTAATTATTTTATAATTTAATAAAAATAACGTTTCGATATATTCTAAGACATTTGAAGAATTTTTTTGTTTCTCCTTAGCTTTTCTATATCCATAAAATATAGACAAAATTTATACACGCTATCAGAACATTTTAATCTAAATAGTGTTCAAGTTGTCAATTAAATTGGGCTTTGCTGTCAATGTAGTTGATAACTACTTGTCTATGGTCGACAGCAGAATGGTCACAATGTAGTTGATAATTATAAGAGTCCAACACATAATAAATGCGGGCAAAAATTATACCTGGTGATGCAGAGAATCTACAAGAACATGCAAAAATACAACAAAAGTTTAAATTTCTGAAAAGTAAACGAAAATAACCTTACTTTACACAATAAATATAACTTTATAGCATCGATCGGTTTTGTTAACTATATTTACAATATAGCTACAAACTATCCGGTTAGGATAGATTTGGTCCTCTTTGAAAAAACGTATTGTTTGCTAATGAGATTACGAGTGAAACACCCGCTACATTTTCCGTGCTGCGATGGTAAAACGTGTACCGAAATTGAGGTCAATTGAGTTATCAACAAGTTTTGTTGTCTTTGGAAATTTTGTTTTTTCTTATAACTAAACCCATCCTAACCAGTATCGTTGTGGCTGCATTTTAAAAAAAGGGTAGTATTGATAAAATAAATTGAGAACTTGCACATTTGATTTATTGTGTTTTTATCAAATTTGTGTTTCGCTGACATCCAATTTTATTATTTCTTCGTATTCCTGAAGACTTTTTGCATGAACAGTTTTAATTGTTTTGCTAGTACCGATTACATCTCTGATGCCGGTGATTACCATTTAGTTGGCGGATCTGGACGATTCTCTTCTAGTAGTAGTACCATGGGAGGCTTGTACTACTTCCTTGGTTTCAAGGATATTCAACCGATCCACCGGCATGAGGTTAGAATGTCGTTGAAAATCGTAGTAGCCCAGCCAAACAAACAACATAACGCGTACAAGTACTGGTGGTCAGGTATAAATGTCAGGTATACAAAAACTTTAGTTTGCAAGTGGGGGTTAAATGTTAGAGACTTCTAGTCTCTTAGTAAAGTTTGAGCAGTGTTCAGGGTATTAAATGGTACAATGTACAACGCTACGCTGCTTCGACGTCCCCAGTAGCAGTTCCCACTTGAGTTTATCTGCCTTCCCTTCCTGACTAATTAATCGATCTGGCTAAACATTTCTACCTGACTTACAAGTAAATACAAACACAATACACAAATCTTCATACTCAATACGCCAATTATATCACTTACTTATATGTCCTATTCTTAACAGGTAGTCACTTATCTGTGGTCTTGGTAGATTAGGACGCTTAGTATGACTTTCGGGTTTGCGACGCCCTAGCCTACTTAACCAGAAAACTTTTCCAGTGTACTAGACTAGATATTTTTACGTCCTTTTCTATATCTTTCTGTGTTCAGAATGCGTTACAAATTCGTAATAACCGGGAGCTTGTCGCAACGCTTAGCAATTCTCAAAAAATATTCACACATATGTCCATCTACACGTATAAGTAATGGTCGTCAGGTATAGCGTAACCGACGTACTATGTAACAGGGGAATATAGATAGACGCGAAAGGAATATAAGGGGAATTGGAGCAGCGTAGTATAATACCACCATGTTGTACACTTTACCAACAGTATTATTCTTTATCCACTCCAAACACTCCAACTCAAGAGCTTCTGCGCATCTCAAGGTCATCGATCAGGCTAAACCTGACGACGTGTATACATCTTGATAGATATATTAAGCCTAAAGATACAACTCTATTTCCATAACATCTACAAGTAATATTTTAATTTTCCTCCTTAAACATAAACATAACTCACCATCTTAGAGCATCCTTCACGTGCGATACTATCGAAAACAGACAAACGTTTGCTTTTATTCATTCGAATCAGGTTAAGATGAAAAAGAATTTATTTTAAATACCGCTACTTTAAATACTAAGATTAAATTAAATGTTCAGAACAGTTTTTAATATTTTTACTTATGAATGACTTTTATGTTTCAGGACACCAGGTTAACCTCAGCCCGCAAAAGTACGACAGCCTCCTGCGACGCCATCTCTCCAAGTCCGCATCTGAGCTCAGCCATAGCGGAGAGCTGCAGAGTGCCAGAGTAGCAGCGCAGTCCACGTCCAGCGTCCACCACCATGTTTCTGTCGTCCAGAAGACGCACTACTTCTTCAACTCCCTCAAGGTTAGGCAGCAGAGGTAATCAGGCTTCCCCTGAAACCGAGGCCCTTGTTAGTGTACTTTAGGAGAAACGATGACCAAAGCCGCATCTCTTTTATTAAGATTACGTTTTTTCTAAAACCAAGGACCTTGTTAGTAGTAGTGTAGTGAAATCATACGATACCTCAAGCCATATCTACTTTAATTTGATTAAAACTTCCTTTAAACCGAGACCCTTGATAATGGTAGTGTAGTGAAATCATACGATACCTCAAGCCATATCTACTTTAATTTGATTAAAACTTCCTTTAAACCGAGACCCTTGATAATGGTAGTGTAGTGAAATCATACGATACCTCATGCCACATCTCCTTTAATTTGATTAAAGCTTCCTTTAAACCGAGACCCTTGATAATGGTAGTGTAGTGAAATCATACGATACCTCAAGCCATATCTACTTTAATTTGATTAAAGCTTCCTTTAAACCGAGACCCTTGATAATGGTAGTGTAGTGAAATCATACGATACCTCAAGCCATATCTACTTTAATTTGATTAAAACTTCCTTTAAACCGAGACCCTTGATAATGGTAGTGTAGTGAAATCATACGATACCTCAAGCCATATCTACTTTAATTTGATTAAAGCTTCCTTTAAACCGAGACCCTTGATAATGGTAGTGTAGTGAAATCATACGATACCTCAAGCCATATCTACTTTAATTTGATTAAAACTTCCTTTAAACCGAGACCCTTGATAATGGTAGTGTAGTGAAATCATATGGCGCCTCATGCCACATCTCCTTTAGTTTGATTAAAGCTTCCCATAAACCGAGACCCTTGATAATGGTAGTGTAGTGAAATCATACGATACCTCAAGCCATATCTACTTTAATTTGATTAAAACTTCCTTTAAACCGAGACCCTTGATAATGGTAGTGTAGTGAAATCATACGATACCTCAAGCCATATCTACTTTAATTTGATTAAAACTTCCTTTAAACCGAGACCCTTGATAATGGTAGTGTAGTGAAATCATACGATACCTCAAGCCATATCTACTTTAATTTGATTAAAGCTTCCTTTAAACCGAGACCCTTGATAATGGTAGTGTAGTGAAATCATACGATACCTCAAGCCATATCTACTTTAATTTGATTAAAACTTCCTTTAAACCGAGACCCTTGATAATGGTAGTGTAGTGAAATCATATGGCGCCTCATGCCACATCTCCTTTAGTTTGATTAAAGCTTCCCATAAACCGAGACCCTTGATAATGGTAGTGTAGTGAAATCATACGATACCTCAAGCCATATCTACTTTAATTTGATTAAAACTTCCTTTAAACCGAGACCCTTGATAATGGTAGTGTAGTGAAATCATACGATACCTCAAGCCATATCTACTTTAATTTGATTAAAACTTCCTTTAAACCGAGACCCTTGATAATGGTAGTGTAGTGAAATCATACGACACCTCATGCCATATCTACTTTAATTTGATTAAAACTTCCTTTAAACCGAGACCCTTGATAATGGTAGTGTAGTGAAATCATACGATACCTCAAGCCATATCTACTTTAATTTGATTAAAACTTCCTTTAAACCGAGACCCTTGATAATGGTAGTGTAGTGAAATCATACGATACCTCAAGCCATATCTACTTTAATTTGATTAAAACTTCCTTTAAACCGAGACCCTTGATAATGGTAGTGTAGTGAAATCATACGATACCTCATGCCACATCTCCTTTAGTTTGATTAAAGCTTCCCATAAACCGAGACCCTTGATAATGGTAGTGTAGTGAAATCATATGGCGCCTCATGCCACATCTCCTTTAGTTTGATTAAAGCTTCCCATAAACCGAGACCCTTGATAATGGTAGTGTAGTGAAACCATACGATACCTCATGCCACATCTCCTTTAATTTGATTAAAGCTTCCCATAAACCGAGACCCTTGATAATGGTAGTGTAGTGAAATCATATGGCGCCTCATGCCACATCTCCTTTAGTTTGATTAAAGCTTCCCATAAACCGAGACCCTTTATAATGGTAGTGTATTGAAATCATACGACGCCTCATGCCACATCTCCTTTAGTTTGATTAAAGCTTCCCATAAACCGAGACCCTTGATAATGGTAGTGTAGTGAAATCATATGGCGCCTCATGCCACATCTCCTTTAGTTTGATTAAAGCTTCCCATAAACCGAGACCCTTGATAATGGTAGTGTAGTGAAACCATACGACACCTCATGCCACATCTCCTTTAATTTGATTAAAGCTTCCCATAAACCGAGACCCTTGATAATGGTAGTGTAGTGAAATCATACGACACCTCATGCCACATCTCCTTTAGTTTGATTAAAGCTTCCCTAAAACCGAGACCCTTTATAATGGTAGTGTAGTGAAATCATACGATACCTCAAGCCATATCTACTTTAGTTTGATTAAAGCTTCCCTAAAACCGAGACCCTTTATAATGGTAGTGTAGTGAAATCATACGATACCTCATGCCACATCTCCTTTAGTTTGATTAAAGCTTCCCATAAACCGAGACCCTTTATAATGGTAGTGTAGTGAAATCATACGATACCTCATGCCACATCTCCTTTAGTTTGATTAAAGCTTCCCTAAAACCGAGACCCTTTATAATGGTAGTGTAGTGAAATCATACGATACCTCAAGCCATATCTACTTTAATTTGATTAAAGCTTCCCATAAACCGAGACCCTTTATAATGGTAGTGTAGTGAAATCATACAACGCCTCATGCCACATCTCCTTTAATTTGATTAAAGCTTCCTTTAAACCGAGACCCTTGATAATGGTAGTGTAGTGAAATCATACGATACCTCAAGCCATATCTACTTTAATTTGATTAAAACTTCCTTTAAACCGAGACCCTTGATAATGGTAGTGTAGTGAAATCATACGATACCTCATGCCACATCTCCTTTAGTTTGATTAAAGCTTCCCATAAACCGAGACCCTTTATAATGGTAGTGTAGTGAAATCATACGATACCTCATGCCACATCTCCTTTAGTTTGATTAAAGCTTCCCTAAAACCGAGACCCTTGATAATGGTAGTGTAGTGAAATCATACGACGCCTCATGCCACATCTCCTTTAATTTGATTAAAGCTTCCCTAAAACCGAGACCCTTGATAATGGTAGTGTAGTGAAATCATACGACGCCTCATGCCACATCTCCTTTAATTTGATTAAAGCTTCCCTAAAACCGAGACCCTTAATAATGGTAGTGTAGTGAAATCATACGACGCCTCATGCCATATCTCCTTTCTTACGATAAAGGAGATACTTGAATCCGAGAATCTTGGAGGTGTAGTGTGGGCGAAACTTGCAATAGTTTCCAGTTAATTTAATCAAACTATTGAACATTTTCATTTGAACGTAAAGTTTAAATAGCCTTACATTAATTAAATAACTTTTACCTCAACTCACATTAATATCAGTCCAGCTTCAGTTACTTTAGTTTCCATCTAAACCGAGCTATCTATCTCACCTGTAAAATATGTAAAACTTGAAGATACTTTGTTTTGCAGTAGCGTCGCTTGCACTTCGTATTTATTGTTATTTAATTGCTTGGCAACTCGTTTCACTCAACATATCTATCAAGGTTCTTTAATGTCAACGTTGTCTTAATTTCAAACTGTGATTGCCGATAAGATAATAGTATATCCTACGGTTAGGTAATGACGCTTTTAATTGCTTGGCAACTCGTTTCACTCAACGTATCTATCAAGGTTCTTTAATGTCAACGTTGTCTTAATTTCAAACTGTGATTGCCGATAAGATAATAGTATTTCCCACGGTTAGGTAATGACGCTTTTAATTGCTTGGCAACTCGTTTCACTCAACATATCTATCAAGGTTCTTTAATGTCAACGTTGTCTTAATTTCAAACTGTGATTGCCGATAAGATAATAGTATTTCCCACGGTTAGGTAATGACGCTTTTAATTGCTTGGCAACTCGTTTCACTCAACATATCTATCAAGGTTCTTTAATGTCAACGTTGTCTTAATTTCAAACTGTGATTGCCGATAAGATAATAGTATTTCCCACGGTTAGGTAATGACGCTTTTAATTGCTTGGCAACTCGTTTCACTCAACGTATCTATCAAGGTTCTTTAATGTCAACGTTGTCTTAATTTCAAACTGTGATTGCCGATAAGATAATAGTATTTCCCACGGTTAGGTAATGACGCTTTTAATTGCTTGGCAACTCGTTTCACTCAACATATCTATCAAGGTTCTTTAATGTCAACGTTGTCTTAATTTCAAACTGTGATTGCCGATAAGATAATAGTATTTCCCACGGTTAGGTAATGACGCTTTTAATTGCTTGGCAACTCGTTTCACTCAACATATCTATCAAGGTTCTTTAATGTCAACGTTGTCTTAATTTCAAACTGTGATTGCCGATAAGATAATAGTATTTCCCACGGTTAGGTAATGACGCTTTTAATTGCTTGGCAACTCGTTTCACTCAACATATCTATCAAGGTTCTTTAATGTCAACGTTGTCTTAATTTCAAACTGTGATTGCCGATAAGATAATAGTATTTCCCACGGTTAGGTAATGACGCTTTTAATTGCTTGGCAACTCGTTTCACTCAACGTATCTATCAAGGTTCTTTAATGTCAACGTTGTCTTAATTTCAAACTGTGATTGCCGATAAGATAATAGTATTTCCCACGGTTAGGTAATGACGCTTTTAATTGCTTGGCAACTCGTTTCACTCAACATATCCATCAAGGTTCTTTAATGTCAACGTTGTCTTAATTTCAAACTGTGATTGCCGATAAGATAATAGTATTTCCCACGGTTAGGTAATGACGCTTTTAATTGCTTGGCAACTCGTTTCACTCAACATATCTATCAAGGTTCTTTAATGTCAACGTTGTCTTAATTTCAAACTGTGATTGCCGATAAGATAATAGTATTTCCCACGGTTAGGTAATGACGCTTTTAATTGCTTGGCAACTCGTTTCACTCAACGTATCTATCAAGGTTCTTTAATGTCAACGTTGTCTTAATTTCAAACTGTGATTGCCGATAAGATAATAGTATTTCCCACGGTTAGGTAATGACGCTTTTAATTGCTTGGCAACTCGTTTCACTCAACGTATCTATCAAGGTTCTTTAATGTCAACGTTGTCTTAATTTCAAACGGTGATTGCCGATAAGATAATAGTATTTCCCACGGTTAGGTAGTGACGCTTTTAATTGCTTGGCAACTCGTTTCACTCAACATATCCATCAAGGTTCTTTAATGTCAACGTTGTCTTAATTTCAAACGGTGATTGCCGATAAGATAATAGTATTTCCCACGGTTTGGTAATGACGCTTTTAATTGCTTGGCAACTCGTTTCACTCAACGTATCTATCAAGGTTCTTTAATGTCAACGTTGTCTTAATTTCAAACGGTGATTGCCGATAAGATAATAGTATTTCCCACGGTTAGGTAGTGACGCTTTTAATTGCTTGGCAACTCGTTTCACTCAACATATCCATCAAGGTTCTTTAATGTCAACGTTGTCTTAATTTCAAACGGTGATTGCCGATAAGATAATAGTATTTCCCACGGTTAGGTAATGACGCTTTTAACTGCTTTTGTCGTCCGAAAATGATTTAGTTAGTGTTTTAAATTAATTCATAATAAGGGTTGTTATAAGCAATAAATTCAATCCTTTGGGATTAATTTTTGCCAAACTGCTTGTACACTATTGTTTGCGAGATATAATAAAGTACAGTAATATAAAAGAGCGTTAGCTAGTGAATAAAATGTTTAATCAGTTGGGGATTAATTTATTACATATTTAATTCAGTTTCAGTGGGTTAACTGAAGCATCTTAAAAATAACAAAGAGGTGTTGATTCAGGTCAGGGGTTGCAACCTCACAGGCCTTTGCTTCAACATTAGCGGCTTCAAAATGAATCCATATCTTGAGCAACAGACTCACCGTGACCTTAAACTTTATTCGAATCATCCCCCTTGTCTTCGAGTCCCTATTCATATGCTTTTGAGCTTCCAGGATGGCAAGGTACTACTTGATACTATGTGTCTAGTGAAAGGCAACGTCTTAAAAATAGGCCGGTCGAAAACATAGTCGTGGCCAGGATTGACTAGTGTGGATACCAATTCAAAAAACGTGTGGCTTATACACTTTTTAAAATTCCTTCTATTAGCTCACACTCTCCTGACCAGCGAGAACAGAAATACCCTGGTCGTTACAGACACACACACACACACACACACACACACACACACACACACACACACACACACACACACGCACGCACGCACACACACACACACACACACACACACACACACACACACACACACACACACACACACACACACACACACACACACACACACACACACACATACACACACACTACACACACACACACACACACACACACACACACACACACACACACACACACACACACACACACACACACACACACACACATCACATCACACACACACACATTGTATATTTTTTTCAATCGTTAATAAAGTACGTTTTTATTCATCCAATCAACTTCAAAAACATTTTGTTTAACCTATAGTGGATGACAATTGATGTTAATAAAGTTTTTTCAAGTATTTATTCAATAATTACATTATAAAATTGGTGGAGTCTAACCGGATTTGAACTGAGAATCTTCATGCCGAATTCTAGCAACCCTTAGCACTGAGCCAACTTTCCGATAACTAGAAAATTTTCTTCAAAGATTCCCTCATCTGTTTGTCGTCAAAACCTTCATTTTACATCTTTCAACTCTTACAATGGTTACAACACAATACTATAAATAGTATAGCTCTAGGGTAACTAAAATAAAATTTCTCTTTGTTAACCTCAGAAGTAATTTACTTAAAATTTATTTTTTTAATATTATTTGTTTAAATGTGTAAATAATACAATTGCTTACACAGCGTTAGCAAAATAATAAAATTCATATATTATTTTATGATTTTTAAGTAACACTTTGCAGTTTTTCAAATTATTTTCAAACATATTTAAATCACTCTCTGTAATTTTGATAACAAACGTGACAATTCTATCCCTGAAAGAGAAGGACCGGGTTGTTATAAATAAAGTAAATGAGTGCTTTTTCGAGACACGTCGTTTATCGGAACCGAGAAGCTACACTGGGAAAGTCGTGTTTACTGGCGCCGGGTTGTCTATTTGCAGTATAGATATTGTTGTATCAGAAACGAAATACGTTTACACTTTAGTCCTATAAACAATATATCTGCAAACAGAAGTGTGTCCTTGCGATAAGAGTCAAAACACTTTTGTCGGCAGTCAGCGTATTATATGGGCAAACTGATCACGTGATTCTGCTTTTTCTTGTTTATAATATCTCTTTCACATACTTTATACTTAATTCACAGATTGTTTTGTTCTAAAAATTATTGATTCCTATTTTTACCCCCCCCCCTTCAAAGGTTAGTGTCGGTGCCGTCCGACACCTCCCGTCTGTGACGTGGATGTGGATTCATGAAATAAGTCACTAAAGATTAAACTTTGGTATATTAACCGATTCCACCTGCACGGGAGCTAGTAATTTTTAACTAAAAACACTTGCACATATATTACAGGTAATTGCAGTTCATGCCCCAGTTTACATAGACCAAACAGGGATGACATTTTACACACGCTACCAAAAACACATAAAAGCCCTCACAAACAAAAACACTCAATCAAATTTCGCCCAACATCTAATATCCACAAACCATAACTACACAAACATAACACCAAACCTACAAACTCTCCACAAACAAAACAACCAACTATACACAACCGAACAGTATGAGATATACAAACATTTTAAACTACCTCTTACACACATGCTCAACGCCAAATTACACTACAATTCGCATACACTTTTTGACATCACAACCCCCAATACTCTCTAAAATACACCTACTCCAATATCCCACCCCATCCTAACTTAAAACAACCAAGATGTCAGTTAAAGTTGACCATGGGACAACATGTCTCGAAACAGTCGTCCTCAACAATCATAGGCAAGTGTAACATATATAGGCCTACAAGTGTTTTTATTTAGACTTTGGTGTTTATATACATACTTTTTTTAATTACAAATCATTCTACACGTTTCGAATGGATAAGGAGCAGTTTATTAATAGGCTGATTTCATATCAAGTACGGGTTAACGAAAAATATTTCAATTTATTATGAATTTTATACGTTAAAACAAGATATCCCTTATTACTTTAGACACAAAATTACTTTTCGGTTAATGTGCTGAAATTTAAAATAAAGGTATAGGCATTGCAAAATATAATACATATTACAATATCGCAACAACCACTCAGGATTTGAAAACAAAACACAATCAGCGAGAAGAACACATACTATATGGAATTCGAGAGATAGTGCAGAAAGGTATAGATGAATCATACAACTAGAATAAATATAGATACAACTAATTAAATCATGTGTGTGTGTGTATATATATATATATATATATATATATATATATATATATATATATATATACACACACACACATTTTTTAGGTTGTATATATTTAATTACCTTAACACTCTTTTGTCTCACCTTCAGGATTCTAATTAAATATACCAATTTCAATTTTCATAACGCATTTATTCTTGACACTTAGTTAAAACACATTACACCCATTTACCATAATACTATTTGTGACAAGATTGATTCCTTAACTAATATTACAATTAGAAAAAAAAGTGGACTCTTGAGGCTTTAGGTTATTACAATAAAGTTTTAAAATGACTATGTTAATTTTTCTTTCTCTGGGGTCGTTATTACGAATCATTTTATAAATTAGAATGTGGTGAAAAAGACTATATTTTTATTTTATACTAAAGAATTTACATTTGTTCTGAATTTACTGTTTATAAGCTCATTTGGCTAATTTTAATGAAAATAAAAAAAGTACTTATTGTTTGTTGATTCCTTGGGTCTTGGCCGTTGATACTGCTTCGATGCACTTTCACATAACTCACGTATTTTTCCTAATTCTTTATTCCATTATTTACATCGCACTTTTTTAAATTATACAAATACAAAAAATTACATTTCTCTTAATAATATTAACCAAATTTACCCCTAATTAACGTTACTAACACTTGGTCCTCTCCCAATACGTCTGCCCTCTTCTGAAGTTCTTCCAAGACTTTCCTCGATCACTTCCATTTTCAACCACGCATCATTTCTCCCCCCTCACGTATTTTCAGTTAATTTGGTTATTCCCAAAACTATCTAAAAAGACCTTGTCGCAACGGTACATTATTATAACCAAGTTAATTTGGAAAGTCCTCTCTTAAAATAGTTGAACCCTTCTTTTGTTAAAGATTCCCCAGCCCCTTTATGACTACCTCGAAATATAACAATGGTTAAGCGCCTTCTCCGTATATTTTAGGAACTATTCTGGTCGATTTGGCTTAATATATCTTCCGACTATTTTTTTTTTTTTTTTTTTATATATAAGCTGAATTTATTCTTTAGAATCAAACGTTATGTTTTAATTATATATATACATATATATATATATATATATATATATATACATATATATATATATATATATATATATATATATATATATACATATATGTATATATATATATATATATATATATATATATATATATATATATATATATATATATATATATATATATATTATTTCCGGACGTTTTCACATAGTTATGCAAATAACTACTTCTTATGACAGCCGTTGACTATATTTTCCACAGAGAAAATTCTACGGCTTGCCGACATGTTCACTAGACGCTCTACATGTCAGAGTTAAATAAATTAGGAGATAACATATGTTATCATCAACAGCTGATTTTATGTTATAGGTTATGTTGTAGAACAGCTGTTTTAACTCGTAGGTTATGTTACTTCTACATCATTACGTTAAAATATAATTAATAAATATTTAATATAAGTTATTATATTTTATATCAATAGACTACATATGATGTATTAATTTATTAAATTTAGATGAATCTTATCATACATAATTCAATATAATGATAATAGTGAGTTATATATTTTTATTCCAATCTTTGAAATGAAAACTTTCATTGGACGCGTCTGGCGTATTTTAAGAATAGATTTCAATTAAATTTGTTTAATAAAATTTTTGTTCAGTAATTTTCTATTGAACTTTTATTAGTGATTGCATTAAAATGATTCTATTAAAACGCCTATTAGCTATTTTATTTGTTATGTATGACATTTAACGAAACTTTTAAGTTGGGAGTCTATGCAATTTAAAATTTTACGACTGAAGTAGAAACTATAAAAGGTAGACACTTTCAGGGTACATTTCGTTCATAACATTAATGCACACTAGGAAAGGATTTTGCAAAATAATTATTTTAAAGTTTACAATTAGCAAAATTGCATTATTATACATGGTTGATTCAATTATCTGTTATACAATTGCATACATTTCCCGTTAAATAATACGCTACTATAACTTTGTATTCCCATTCCATTGTCATTATCAATTATTAGCTGTTTTTAAATTTAATTAATTAACATATAAAGTGACAATTTTAAACAAGGGCGGGCGAAGCCGTCATGGGGCGCTAGTAAACAAATATAATCCGAGAACTAAACACAATAAAATATAACACATTAACATTTTGTGTCAACAGTTCTAAAAACACCTTTATTTACCGATAACGTGTTTGTAAACACCTGCTACGTAAAATGTAAAGATCACTAGTTTATTTAATCACTAAATACAACAGTAAAGCTTTATATGAGACATTTAATGGGAAACTAACACCGACTAATTTAATTAAAATAATTATATAGGGAATTCTATGTTGCTGAATGTCCTGCGACAATAACCTCGTTGATAAAATTGGTGAAACGCAGTGACAATGCGCCGTGGTGGAGGTTTCATGAACTATTACGAATACTGATGTCGGTATTAGTTCTCTTTGTTGAATATAGAGATCGTTTGTGATAGATTCGTGGGCGATTTGGTAGAAACGTTAATAAAATACAGGTTATACAATCATTGAACAACATTGTATATCAGTCTATCGCCTGGAATAGACACTAGCACCCTACATAAATAGGCATTTACGTAGATACTAAACTAGATAATACAAAAAAAAGTCAACAGTGCTGCCAATATCGATTCTTTTGTAATAATGGAATGAGCACATAATAAATATTATGTATAAAAATTAACTGTCAACAACAAGCTTAAAATCGAATTCTTGAATTTTGTAGTCCATTACGTTCGGTGAATCTTATTAATCACTTAAACAATAGTTTATGACTATCCGAACTTTTAATTTAGTAAATTTGTTAAAACTTACTGAGACAGAACGTTTTCTATCAATATGTGCCTATCTTCATCAGTGTCTTCTGCTTGGAGATGTTGGGTCAAGCGGGGACGGTTTTAAAGTAGGTTTTCGATAGAATCAAAGAGTATGTGTGATTTGTACTGTGTTTGTTCGTTTAATATGTTTGTACTTTGTGTTTTTGTGTGTCTGTAAATTTCATTTGTTCTAGTGTGTTGAGATGTGGTCCTTTTTTTTGATGTGTTGGATTTCTAGCAAATAAAAAAGGACCACATATCAACACTAGAAAAATATGAAATTTACAGACACACAAAAACACAAAGTACAAACATAATAAACGAACAAACACAATACAAATTACACATACTCTTTGATACTATCGAAATCCTACCTTTAAAACCGTCACCGCTTGACCCGACATCACCAAGCAGAAGACACTGATGAAGATCGCCACATAGCGATCGAAAACGTTCTGTCTCAGAAAGTTTTAACAAATTTACTAATTTAAAGTTCGGATAGTCATATACTATTGCTTAAGTGATTAAAATCGAGTCAAATGGTAAAGCTAGCGAGTACAGTACAGGGCAAAACAACGAGTCCGGCTTCAAAAAGAGTAAACTATTTATAAAAATAAATTTTGTTTTTCATAACTTCTTTGAATATACAAATTTTAGCAAAAAGAAATATTTGTCAAGTAAATATTTAATTTTAGGAAGTATTTACCCTTGTAATTTTTATTTCAAATAAATTCATGCTGTAAAATGATGCACATGTTGTAGTTTTGTATGGGAAATTCATGACGTAGTTTACATTGTTTAGTGTTGTGTGGGAGGTACATGTCGATCTTTTGTATAGGGAGGGACATGGTATAGTTTAGTATGGGAAGTACATGTAGTTTTGTTGGAAGATACATGATGTAGTTTAGTATGAAAGGAACAACTTGTAGCAAAATGAGTGTTTCGAAAAACTTTGATAAATATCCCAGATAAAAGATAAATATTTATAAATTTTTGACTGTAAACTTTTTGACTGTTTTTTTTTTCATTGAAGTTGTCAAAAAACATGCGACTTACTAACTCAAATTAAAAAACCTAGCAAGCTCCTAACCATTAGAGACCCATACTGGAAAAGTAGAATCGCTTGACCATTTCTTGACACGACTCATTATAGTTTTTCTCACACTCCTTTGAAATTATTCAACCACTCAGAGGGATGCTTCCCTGGGTGGAACCCAGCTGAGAAAGAAAATGCCATAAGAATGGTAAAATGAAACCTTAGGATCTCTTGTTCCTGGGAGTAGGGAAACTTGTCGTTAAGGTCAAGATATGATCAGGTTCGCATGGCTTATCTTTTTTGCTCAAACATAGTCAAAGAAACGTGTAAACGTTATATATATATATATATATATATATATATATATATATATATATATATATATATATATATATTTAAGATCAAATAATATACACAAATACAGGAATATTTAATTTATTGAACAATAAACTCAAAGCTTTTCGTTGGTTTACATTACCAACATCTTCAGGAGTTACAATAGTAAGAATGATAAAAGAACTGTCTAACAAACATGAATCTACTAGACAAAGCAATACACAGTTGCCAAATCTATTACAATATTGCCAAACCTATTCCACTGCTGCCACAACATTATATACATTGAACAAAGTATGGTATTTAGAATGTATTTGAATTTGTTCATCTATTAATTTGTTATTAATATTATGGTTGTAAATTTCAAATGCTTCACATACGTTCATTTTTAACCCTTTATTTACTTCTTTTATAATTTTCATATTATTTATATTAGTAACCAATCAAATAATACCTAATTATTCCAACCATCCATATAATCAGAAAATGGCTGCTTTATATAATCCTCTTTACAGAATGAATAAAATTCCTATGAGCAATGAAAATAAAATGAGGGAAAAAACATAATATACCAGATAGCCGTAGAAAATGGTTACAAAAAGAAAACGGTAGATAAATTGAATTATAATATATTACAAAAACAAATAAAAAATAATATTCATTACAATAGTAGTAATAATAATAATACTGTATGGAGTACTTTTACTTACACTGGTTTTGAAATAAAAAATATTTCCAAATTATTTACTAATAAAAACATAAAAATTGCATATAGAACCAATAATAAATATAATTAACCATAATAATAATATAAATTGTAGGCCTATACATGAGAAAAATGGAGTATATAAATTAGAATGTGAATTTTGTAATAAAGTTTATATAGGACAAACAAAGAAAAAATTAAAAGAAAGGTATAAAGAGCAATTTAATGCTTTTTTAAAACCAAATATATATAAGTCTAATTTCGCAACCCATTGTATTAATAATAATCATATGTTTCCTAATATAAATAATATGAAAATTATAAAAGAAGTAAATAAAGGGTTAAAAATGAACGTATGTGAAGCATTTGAAATTTACAAGCATAATATTAATAACAAATTAATAGATGAACAAATTCAAATACATTCTAAATACCATACTTTGTTCAATGTATATAATGTTGTGGCAGCAGTGGAATAGGTTTGGCAATATTGTAATAGATTTGGCAACTGTGTATTGCTTTATCTAGTAGATTCATGTTTGTTAGACAGTTCTTTTATCATTCTTACTATTGTAACTCCTGAAGATGTTGGTAATGTAAACCAACGAAAAGCTTTGAGTTTATTGTTCAATAAATTAAATATTCCTGTATTTGTGTATATTATTTGATCTTAAAAATATTCTAACAGGAAAACACATTTGAATTATATATATATATATATATATATATATATATATATATATATATTGATATTGATATTTTACGTTGTCCATTATTTTTCCGTTGCAGTGACTTTATGAAGTATATATATTTCTTGTAAATAATTTTACCTTGTTTGATGATTTTACCTTTCGGTCATTGACCATTGTCGAATTACTGATAATTTTTCTATATTTTTCTTGTGTGGATGTTCGGTCCGTGATGTTGGTATTTGTTGACGTCACACGTATTTTCTCTTTAATTGCGTGTACTCGTATAATGTTTTTGAATAGTATGTCTTCTGCATATGTGGTCTTTAGGTTCATTAAATTGTTGTGTATGTTTTTATAAATGTGGTATTTTTCTAGTGAGTTTAGTTCTATTGGGTTATTATTTATTTCAAGTATGGTTAGGTTATTTTCGTAATTTGTTATTTCATGTTTATGTGATATTTAAAATAAGAAAAAATAAAAATAAAAAATAAAAAAATTTACCTAAAATATAAATACACAAATAAGAAAATAGAAAAATTAACAAATATATACAACAAGTTAATACTACACTCCAACATACAAACCAAACAACAAAATAATAAAATGTCTTAATAACACAAACCACAAAACAAATACAGAAAAACATAACCTATCAGGAATTTACAAAATTACATGTAACGACTGCCTCGAATTTTACTTAGAGAAAACATCCAGATCACTTAAAAAAAAGATTTGAAGAACATTACAGAGCATTTAAAAATAAAAATACAAAAGTAGCAAATGTTGCAGCACACCCAATATCACGTTAATATGAGTAGATAATGTGTTGTGTTTTTAACTGGGTTCAACATAGGCGTTATGATAACAAGATTTTTTATTTATAGCTGTAACTTCTTTTTCTGGATGTGTTTCATTTCATTTTTTAATATTTTTATTAAAATTGATTTCGTCTTTGAATTCATTGAGGCATTCCGCAGCATATAGAGGATTCTGACCGTAGTAGAGTTCCTGTTTTCCCTCGCCTAACTTAATCTAAAATGTCCTTGGCAGGACACGATAATTGCGACAATATTTCTGTCTAACTGCAGCGTTGAAACGTATAATTAATGCACAACACTGTGCATTGCGCATTGCAATCTACTCTTTTAGCAGTATTAAAGTCTCCAAGGACTCAATTATTACAGGCAACAGCGCTGAGCTCGTTAACAGTACAATGTCATTGGTTGCTATTAAATATATCTTTAGGAATAAAGTAAATGCTGTGCTAATACTGGACTTTAATATGTTGCTTGAAAATAATTCTACTGTTGAATACATATTTACGAGTATGTATAATTAGCACTGGTAGTTTGAAAAAGAAAATAATGCCTCCGGGTGCCTGAAGGAACTCTGCTCTTATCTGGGGCCGATGAGACCTTCTTACCTGTTACTAAGTGCAAATATAATTAAATTACTGTTGCACTAATTACGTATTAAGTAAAAGTAGTTTAGAGTAGAGTAAACATTAGCTTTACATTAATTGTATTCACATAATAATGTACTGTACTTACGTTGCTTTAGTGGATAAATTAAGCCGTTTTATTCAAGTTGCTTAAATTAAATCGACGAAGCCTTTTCATTCTCTACAAATATAATTGAATTAACTAAATAGAGCTAGGCCACTTTTCACAAAGGTGATTGAATTAACTAAATAGAGCTAGGCCACTTTTCACAAAGGTGATTGAATTAACTAAATAGAGCTAGACCACTTTTCACAAAGGTGATTGAATTAACTAAATAGAGCTAGACCACTTTTCACAAAGGTGATTGAATTAACTAAATAGAGCTAGGCCACTTTTCGCAAAGATGATTGAATTAACTAAATAGAGCTAGGCCACTTTTCACAAAGGTGATTGAATTAACTAAATAGAGCTAGGCCACTTTTCACAAAGGTGATTAATCAATTAAACAGAGCTAAGCCATCTACAAAGATGTTAAAATGATTTGAACTAATGGCCTTTGACAGAAATAGCCCGTTTTCTACAAAGGTGATTGAATTGATACAACAAAGCTGAGCCATTTTCTACAAAGGTGATTGAATTAACTAAATAGAGCTAGGCCACTTTTCACAAAGGTGATTAATCCATTAAACAGAGCTAAGCCATCTACAAAGATGTTAAAATTATTTGAACTAATGGCCTTTGACAGAAATAGCCCGTTTTCTACAAAGGTGATTGAATTGATACAACAAAGCTGAGCCATTTTCTACAGAGGTGATCGAATTAATTGGATTAGGCCTCTGAACTATGTGCCTTAGATAAAGCTAAGCAATTTTTTACAAAGGTGATTGAATTAACTGAACAAAACTAAGCCATTTTCTACCAAGGTTATCGAATTAACTTAGCTAAGCCTCCGAAATAATAGCTTTAACATCGCTAAGCCATTTTCTACAAAGGTGATTAAGGTATTGAACAGTGTCAATCCATAGTCTACAGAGGAGACCACATTAACGTAGCTAAGCATCTGAAATAATGGCTGCGACAGAGCTAAGCCTTTTTCTACAAAAGTGATTAAGTTAATTGAACAGAGCTAAGCCATTTTCTACATAGGTGATCGAAATTACTTAACTAAGCCTCTGAACTAATGCGACTTAGATAGAGCAAGCCATTTTTACAAAGGCGATCGAATTAGTAGAACAATGCTAAGCCATTTTCTACAGAGGTGATCGAATCAACTTAGCTAAGCCACTGAAATAATGGCTTTGACAGAGCTAAGCCTCTTTCTACAAAGGTGATTGAGTTAAATGAACAGAGCTATGCCATTTCCCACAAATTTGTTGGAATTAATTGATCGGATACTAATCATTTTCTACAGTTTATTGTTTTGGTGTACAGATCTACAAAGATATACAGAGCTAGGATATTTTTTAAAAAGATGATTGAATTGATTAAACTCTGCTAGGTGACATTCTTAAAAAGATGATTAAATTAATTAAACTGTGCTAGGTGACATTTTTAAAACGGTGATTGAATTAATTAAACTGAGCTAGGTGACATTTTTGAAACGGTGATTGAATTAATTAAACTGAGCTAGGTGATATTTTTAATACGGTGATTGAATTAATTAAACTGAGCTAGGTGATATTTTTAAAACGGTGATTGAACTAATTAAACTGAGCTAGGTGATATTTTTAAAAAGGTGATTGAATTAATTTAACTGAACTAGGTGACATTTTTGAAACGGTGATTGAATTAATTAAACTGAGCTAGGTGATATTTTTAAAAAGACGATTGAATTAATTAAACTGTGTTAGGTGACATTTTTAAAAAGATGATTGAATTAATTAAATCGAGCTAGGTGACATTTTTGAAACGGTGATTGAATTAATTAAACTGACGTAGGTGATATTTTTAAAAAGACGATTGAATTAATTGAACTGAGCTAGGTGATATTTTTAAAACGGTGATAGAATCAATTAAACTGAGCTAGGTGATATTTTAAAAAAGGCGATTGAATTAATTAAACTGAGCTAGGTGATATTTCTAAAAAGGTGATTGAATCAATTAAACTGAGATAGGTGATATTTTTAAAACGGTGATTGAATTAATTAAACTGAGCTAGGTGACATTTTTGAAACGGTGATTGAATTAATTAAACTAAGCTAGGTGATATTTTTAATACGGTGATTGAATTAATTAAACTGAGCTAGGTGATATTTTTAAAACGGTGATTGAACTAATTAAACTGAGCTAGGTGATATTTTTAAAAAGGTGATTGAATTAATTAAACTGTGCTAGGTGACATTTTTAAAAAGATGATCGAATTAATTTAACTGAGCTAGGTGACATTTTTGAAACGGTGATTGAATTAATTAAACTGAGCTAGGTGATATTTTTTAAAAGGCGATTGAATTAATTAAACTGTGTTAGGTGACATTTTTAAAAAGATGATTGAATTAATTAAATCGAGCTAGGTGACATTTTTGAAACGGTGATTGAATTAATTAAACTGACGTAGGTGATATTTTTAAAAAGACGATTGAATTAATTGAACTGAGCTAGGTGATATTTTTAAAACGGTGATAGAATCAATTAAACTGAGCTAGGTGATATTTTAAAAAAGGCGATTGAATTAATTAAACTGAGCTAGGTGATATTTCTAAAAAGGTGATTGAATCAATTAAACTGAGATAGGTGATATTTTTAAAACGGTGATTGAATTAATTAAACTGAGCTAGGTGATATTTCTAAAAAGGTGATTGAATCAATTAAACTGAGCTAGTTCATATTTTTAAAAAAGTGATTGAATTAATTAAACTGAGCTAGGTGATATTTTTAAAACGGTGATTGAATTAATTAAACTGAGCTAGGTGATATTTTTAAAACGGTGATTGAACTAATTAAACTGAGCTAGGTGATATTTTTAAAAAGGTGATTGAATTAATTAAACTGTGCTAGGTGACATTTTTAAAAAGATGATTGAATTAATTAAACTGAACTAGGTGACATTTTTGAAACGGTGATTGAATTAATTAAACTGAGGTAGGTGATATTTTTAAAAAGGCGATTGAATTAATTAAACTGAGTTAGGTGATATTTTTAAATCGGTGATTGAATTAATTAAACTGAGCTAGGTGATATTTTTAAAAAGGTGATTGAATTAAATAAACTGAGCTAGGTAATATTTTTAAAAAGGTGATTGAATTAATTGAACTGAGCTAGGTGATATTTTTAAAACGGTGATTGAATTAAGTAAACTGAGCTAGGTGATATTTTTAAAACGGTGATTGAATTAATTAAACTGTGCTAGGTGATATTTTTAAAACGGTGATTGAATTAATTAAACTGAGCTAGGTGATATTTTTAAAACGGTGATTGAATTAATTAAACTGAGCTAGGTGATATTTTTAAATCGGTGATTGAATTAATTAAACTGAGCTAGGTGATATTTTTAAAAAGGTGATTGAATTAAATAAACTGAGCTAGGTAATATTTTTAAAAAGGTGATTGAATTAATTGAACTGAGCTAGGTGATATTTTTAAAACGGTGATTGAATTAAGTAAACTGAGCTAGGTGATATTTTTAAAAAGGTGATTGAATTAATTAAACTGTGTTAGGTGATATTTTTAAAACGGTGATTGAATTAATTAAACTGAGCTAGGTGATATTTTTAAAACGGTGATTGAATTAATTAAACTGAGCTAGGTGATATTTTTAAATCGGTGATTGAATTAATTAAACTGAGCTAGGTGATATTTTTAAAAAGGTGATTGAATTAAATAAACTGAGCTAGGTAATATTTTTAAAAAGGTGATTGAATTAATTAAACTGAGCTAGGTAATATTTCTAAAAAGGTGATTGAATTGACTGAACAGAGCTAAGCCATTTTCTACAATGGTGATTGCATTAATTGACAAACCGACTCAAATTAATTTTGTAAAGGTAACTCGGTTTCTGACCACGATGTCTAACATAAGCACTTTGTATCTGGTAATGCTAATAAGTGAGCAAATGAAGAGCGCCATCTATATGAGTGGTTGCGGTTTGACCCCTCGTAGAATCTCTATAAAATCTAAAAAATACTAATTTAGGCTATATTTGTTAATAAATATCAGCGTTAAAGTGAAAATTAAGTACACAGAATTAGTTAATTTTATTTTAATTTAAGCTGGGGCATTAATCACATAGTAGAGAAATGACTGAAAGAAGGACACGTAGAGAGAGGTTAAAGACAAATATTACGATAAACGTCTTTAGTCAAACTATCAAAGAGTACTGAGAAAGAAGAAACGAATTCATGGAATGTTTCCCTCTTTCTCTCAGCTGTGTCCCTATTACAGGTTTAATACAGCACAGTGTATTTCCCTTTATTCTCTAGTGGTGTTTGCTAGTTTATTAAATCAATCCTACTGTATCAGTACATTTTCGCCTTTTTTGGAGTTTTCATCGTTTTTCACCACTGGTTCAATTATGATGACAATTTACCTGCAAATTGCAATCTATAGAAAAATGGTCACTTTGTACTTTATGAGTGACAATTTCGTTAGATTGTCATGAAAGTAACGTTGGCACTACATTAGAGATGAGAATCGGAGATCAAATAAGGTACCAAACCTGGCTCTTAGTGAACCATTTCTCTTCACAATGTTTAACATTTCACTTATATGGCTCTATTATTCCTGTGCATTAGGAAAGATTTTGTACTGACAGTAAGAGAGGGAGAAGAAGTTTGGTAATTTCAGCGTGTTTACCTGTATCTCTGGCTGCCGGAGGTTACTGGTTCGAGGCGGTTGTGGTTGGTGGAACATATTAAACGTTTGATCTTCACCAGGCCGTTGCATAAGAAAAAAAAGTATTTTCCATCTTCGCTTTACACCACCACTATTCGATGATTAAGTACACTGAGAACTACAAAGTACCTTTCGTCGAATCAGACACTGATAGTTTGCCCTACAACCTATATTGATAAAATGCATTTGTCACGTGACCACGCCACTACCCGTAATTAGTTTTATAATTTGGTGTGAAGTGAATGACAATATTAACTACAATATCAAAATAACTATATAAGCAGTGCAGCGCTTGGCCGTTGTCCCATCTTGTCAAATACCTTTTTAAATTTATATCTACTCTAGTAATTCCACCCAGAGAGACAAAGAGAGGAAGACAATGTACAATAAGATAGAGAGAAATGTGAAAGAAGAGATAGATGGACAGAAAGAGAGAGTAAGAGAGAAAGAGACGCAAACTATTAAAAAATCAAAACATAAAATAAATTTAAAAAATTAAAACGAAAACAACAAGACAAGTTAAAAATTTATAATAAACTACAGTTATAATTCAAATGTTTCCATCCCAGTGAAATTGCTCTTTACATAAGTTTTAAAATAAGGCACTTATAGGTCAGCTTTGAGTGACTAAGAAATTTAACAGGAAATAATTTTGTTTAACCTTAATGTTTTTATCTTTTATTTATATTTTAAATAATTGTTATCAATTGAATGACTGAGTAGTTGTAAACGAGTATATGTGCGTCCAGGAATGTGAGAGGTCTTTGTACACTAACCTAAAAATTATAACTAACCGAAAAATAAATCTAAATTATTATCAATGATACTATGCCCCATACGATGTATAATCTAATGCACTTTTAGTGTACTTGGCAAACAGCCACTAATTACTGATATTTTTAGCAGACGCGTCTTACACTAGATCAGTCCATTGTTCAGTACTATGAGTCACGGAAAAACTGTAATAGTGAGTGTTGCTCGCGTGTACTGTGTTAGTATGAGTCTGTGGTGTGTTATTGTTCATAAAGTAGTTGTTAATTATGTGTTCAAATATAGTGTTTTATTGTGAGTGTGTTGTGGATGGTTTTTGTGGATTTATACAAGATATGTTCTTTGTATAGTAATCGAAACAATTGAGGGGTTTTAAATGCAAGAATTATTTATTAATTTATATATATATATATATATATATATATATATATATATATATATATACTATACTATGTATTCTTGTGTATTAATAAAGAAATAAGACAATTTACAAATACAAAAATTTATTGAATTTACAATTCAAAGCTTTTCGTTAACAAACAGTACCAACATCCTCAGGAATACTAGAGACTTAAAATCAATCATACATCGGCAAACTACATGCAACAAACAGCGTTGCCAAATTTATTACAATGTTGACAAACTTTGTAATGTTGAAGCAGCAAAGTAATAGTTCGACAACATTGTAATAAATTTTGCAACGCTGTTTGTTGCATCTAGTTTGGAAATATATCGTTGACTTTAAGTCTCTAGTATTCATGAGGATGTTGGTCCATCTGCTCTATTTACTGTTACAAAGAGACGTCTTCATCACCTCGACAGAGGTTATGTCTATTTTAGGTACAGAACCCTGCAACCGTGATGATTTATATCCTCTTAACATAAATTTTATTATCCCTACCATAGTCCTAGGTACTGACATTCACAACCCTTTCCTATCTTATAAATGTTAACGATAGTAGCAGCAGATCGCTTTAAAACTAAAAAAAGATAGAAATTATTATTAATAATATTATATATAATTTGGCGCTTTTAGTTTGGTTAATTAGATAACATTTAAAATTTCACTCCCCAGTTGGTTCCAGACTCTCCACTACAATTGTATTTTTGTATACAGTAAATATAAGCCAATTGAGAGGCCCAAGAAAAGCCTATTGACTTGAAATAGCCGAATATATATTTTCCCACACCACTGACGCACGTTTCTATACCCCAGGATATTCGTCTCTTATTATTAACTTTGCAATGCAAAATTGTTTGGAAGAGATATGAGTGCTCGCATTCTGAAGTAGCACAGGTTACTCAAGAATAGGAGGAACACTGACTGCATTTCACATATATCGTATGCTAGAGAAATTTTCAATTTTTCTTTAAAATATTAATTTAGATTCCAAATATATATTATATAGCTCTTATTCTGCCGTTTTCACTGCCTCCCATCACTCAACCATTTTTATCTGTTCCTATACATAGGAATGAAAGTTTTGTTCACTTCTCTCCATAAGTATCAAACCCATCCTTTTTTTCTACTCAACGAACTTTTAATATGGTAGTATTTCTCAAAATATTTTCTCCTACATATTTGAGCGTAACATATATTTTGCTATTTATTTTATCCTCGTTTTTTTCCACTTTCCTTTTCGGGTGGTTCTTTGAAGTCATTCTATCTTTCTCGCAATGATAATTCCGTTTATTTACTACAATTTTCCAAAATGTCACGCATTGAAGAATTTGATAAATTTTGTACCTTTGTTTTTATATCTACATCCTAATCGAAAAATATAATTTAATCTATTTATTGCTACTCGAATTTAATTGCTACAGTGTCGTTTCCCGTCATTGCATTTTTCTTGTCATTTCTGCTGAAGTATTTAATCTTTTCCCTTTAATACTTGTTTGTGTTCGATCTTTAACTCTTCTATTTTACCTTTAACTGTAACTACAAACAGTTATTTTAGTTTTCTAATTTGCTACACAAGATTGTATTTGAAATTTGTTGCTCTTTTGAGAAGAAATATCTGTTTTGTCCTGAGTGTGAGATATATTTGCACAACCAGATATTCCATTTCCAACGTGCGAAGTTTTGAAATTACTATTTCTTGTAAATATTTTAATCCCCATTATTTTTGTGTAAACACTTCGCCGGTGGTTGTAAGTAAAGTAATAGATTTGAGTTTCTGGTGATACGAAACGCAGAGACTTTAACACTCGTCCTACCGAAATATACGTCGATAACAAGGGATGCACTGTAGCGTAATTTTGATTAACTCTTACTTTCTACCTAAAAAATGAAACGTACAGGCAACATCAAAAAGAGCTTTACTTAGATTCGGTTATGGAAAGGTAATATAATTTTATGGACACGTAGCGCGAATGGATTAGAAACCAAACAAAACACAACAACAATCCACTTTACAGATTTCGGTAATAACCTGGAAAATATGTGTCCAGTATAGTGACATCAAAGAAATTAGTCGAAGGTTTTAACTCGAGATATTTCAAAAGAGTTAAGGACGCAGAGTAAGAGAAATTAATATTGCTTTAACAATGTTTTAAAACTTTTTATAAATATACTTTTTTTAAACTTGCATAATTCAATAATAAGCTAGAATTTTTCGGACGATAAAACTGCAATATAATAAAACTTGAGTAATTCCCATCTATTTGAAATGGTATATATTTAAAGTTACATATTACTTATGCTACATCATACTCAATCATACCGTAAGGCGTTGTGTGTAGGCAGTTTAACGAAATAGACTTGGGACCGTGAACTACAGAAAGCTAAAGAAAAGAATGTAAAAACTGAGCAAAAACGATTAATCGGTATCGAATTTTGCTTAATTTGTTTAATATTGTACAATAAAATATAATAGCAATTTAAAAAACTCTTTCCTTAGCTGCCTGATCGTATTAAAAGAAGGATAAAAGCTAGTTTACGCAAACTCAGCTAGCATTGCGTGTTGCTAAATAAACTCTGCGAATGTTATGAAATAAAAAAATCATTTATATCCTAATAATACTGTATAGATTAAACAAACGTTATAAATAAATAAATAATGAATACAGTTTTACAACTAAGTAGCCAAAGTACGTGACATATATATATATATATATATATATATATATATATATATATATATATATATATATACATATATTAAAGCTCTGTTCCTCACAGGACTATACACTATTATGTCTTTAAACTAGGGATGGGCCGATTCCTAAAATTTTCGATTCCGATTCCGATTCTAAAATTTTCCTTTCGATTCTCGATTCTTTAGTCGATTCTCGATTCTTTCAAGTTATATTAGCTTACATGCTAGTTCTCTAATAATTAATTTAGTTAACATCTTGGTCATATGGCAAAACCTTTTAAAAGTTCTGTTTTAATGTAATAGGCTACACAAAACCTTCTACCGTGAGAGTGATATCTGTCTATAATATAATTTATTAAGGTTAAGTTTCGGAGGAATAATACAGTGTTTCTGTTATCCGTCTATTCGCTCAACCGTCATGGCCACGGTTCCGACGGTGACGGTTAATCGAGTTTTTACTTTACTTTTTTGTGTTTTGTTCTGACATTTAGTGAGAGAGAGAGAGAGAGACGAGCGATGGCAAACGACCAGAAATGGTTACGATCTTGATTGCTGTTGCTTCATAAATAATAATATTTTCGTTTACTTTAATCATTTAATTCATTCAAATCAACTAATACATAAATAAGACATAGTTGGTAATTAATTATTTTTCCACACAAATATAATAAATTTTGTTTGGTAATAAATTACTCCACACGCATATTTTAATAGTTAACAAAATAGGAATCGGAATCGACACTTTTATGAATGAAGAATCGAGTATCGACGATTCCTCGATACCACCTAGAATCGACGATTCCTGGAATCGAGAATCGGAATCGGCCCGTCCCTACTTTAAACTAATTGCATTACATCACACTTACTAACTAACGGGTGCATTCCGAAACTTTATAATATATCAAATAAAATTAAAAAATTAAAAACTGAAATTTTTTCTAAACTTTTTTTAAATTTTGAAATTGCTTTAATGTGCCTATAAAGATAACACTTGTCAGTCAGTCAACCAAGAGGAGAGGGGTGGCCCCCGACGCTAAGCAGCGTCTGTCACTTGTTTACAATTACTTGTTTATGAAAAACTGGAATTTCGGTATTGAGATGAGCTAAGGGATGACATTTCCAAGTGGAAGAGCTTTCGTTTAGGTAGGACTGATTAGGTGTTTAGTGTTTGTTATGGGGGGGGGGGCGTTTGTTGTCCTTCAAGGGGAAATGGCAGACTGATCTAGATATTTAAATAGAAAGAACTAACATCTAAAACGGAGACTTAAAGCTGGAGTAAATGTGACCTAAGATTACTACTTAACCTAACCAATTTGAACAATAAACTTAAAGCTAACAAATCCCCTAAGAACTAGGTACAAAGGGACTTAGGCCTACAAGCTAATCTAGGTTATGAGGAAATAAAAAGGAAATGACGTAGACTAGTCATGTTATGAAGATTCCAAGAGCATTTTGGGCCGTGCCCTAAAGATAGAAATGTGGCCCAGTCGAATTAATGAGAGCCCGGATGTGTGGATGGAGTAAACATACTTGCCAAAGAGCTTGGCCGAGAAGGAAAGGATGAATTCCGTGAGTTAGGTCCTTTGAAAGAATTTCAAACGGACATATCGGAGGGGAAATTGGGAGATTGGGATACGCTAAAAATGTTTTAAGATTCTGATGTCTTAATTGTAAATTCATAACAGTTAAAAAAAACATTATTGCAACACCAAGACTAAGTCAAAATAAGAGTTGTTTTTTAGTCTTGGTGTTGTAATTATGTTTTTGTTAATGTTAGTATTTAGTATTTAAAAGGACCACAAAGCTTGTTGGTGTGGTCGACGTCCAATTAATCTTTTATATTATCGCCTCTTATTTTACTAGAGACCTGTTATAGAGATTGGAATATAGTTTTAGATGTTTCTACTGAAAGGATTTAGTCGTTTCTAAAAGTCCAAGTGGCCACGAGACGGGAGCAGCATGTGACAACAGCACGTATTAGCATCAGGTAGAGAAGGTATTTGGTTTTTGAAGGAATGGAGAAACATTTGTAATTATTATTGAGACGGTTCTGGTTCCGGTACAGTTCCGACAGGTAGCTCTGTGTGTCTCTGTGAGTATACATCTTTTGACACTTTCCGTACTGTTTCATTTCTCTATCTCCTGATTATCCATGGAAAGAGCTTATGAGCTTGGTACATGGGCAATCAATCCCGTTTCCTTCACTCGCGGTAGGGTTACTAACCGCATGCGCATGTGAGACGGGGGTAGCTCGCTAGAGGTTGACTGCCACGAGGGCTGGGCGGGTTTTGGGGCTCAGACCCGGGAAAAAAAAAAACATCTCTAACTTAAACCGACCAAGTAGCACTAAATACGAGGGTCATTCAATAATTAAAGAGACAAATTGACTTTAAAATAACCGTTTATTTTTATAAAACAAGACATCCTTTTTCAACATAATTCTCATCAACATTAATGCACGTGTTCCAAAATGTTACTAGCTTTCTTATACCACCTGGAAAGGATTCTTTGACTTAGTGTCGGAGCCAATTTCGTACAGATTTCTTTACTTTTTCGTTATCCTGGAACGTCATGTGACGTAATGCCTCCTTTAGTAGACAGATCAAATGAAAATCGGATGATGCTAAATCGGGCCTATAAGGGGATGGGGCATTACTTTCCAACCCCATTTTACCAATGGTTTCACGGGCTAAGTCAGTAAGGTCAGGCTTTGTCTTTGCTGGAGAATCACCTCTCTCTAAGATCTACGACGTATCTCTCTCAACATGGTATAGTTTATTCAAAACCATATCTAAGAGGTTTTGGCTGTTTATTGACTTGAATAATGGCATCAATTTGAGTTTCAAGTGATGAAGTAGAAACTTCAACAGGCCTGCCAGAAGACAATGTTCGACAGTCATTGATTTTAGACCACATTAGAACTGTTCTACCCACTTGTAAAAAAATCCACGGTACATTTAACTTTACCGTGCAATTTTGTTAATTTTAGAGAATATATTATATGCTTGTTTTTCACCTTCAGCAATCTAAAAACGAATTACAGAACGTTATTAAACCAATTTAAAGTTTTCAAGAAGACCCGACATCGTTACACTTGTTTTTGAAGTTATAAACAGAGAAATTCTGATTCATCAGCTGATTAAAACTTATTCCAGTGATGCCATCTAGAAATTCTAAATGTATCGAGCTTTCACTACCAATCGTCATTCCCCAGACCAATTTCTCTCTTTAATTATTTAATGATTCTCGTAGAAAAGCAAGCGTATGTTATTCTTTTAACAATATTTATTCTGTTTGATTTTATTCTATATGTTATCCAAATAGTGTTTGTAGTTGTAAAATAATCGTATATAATATAAGTAATAGTTTTCATATTATGTTTTACACTTAAAAACTAAATTTAAGTTTTTCTACTTTTGGTGTTTCAGTTTGCCTGTCATTAACGTTTCCTTTTAAGAAACTATTGTCGCGTTTACCTTTAACGAAATACTTGTTTTTTATTTATTCATATTTATTTAGAACTAGCAGAGTGCCCGTCCTTCGTACGGGGTTGAAGAATGTTTGTATTGATGTAATTTACACTTGTATTTGCGTTGGACTTCAATTACTGAAATTAAATTTCAATAAATATATTAAACTATAAACTTTTCCGATAATTGTCTTGCAAAACCAAGAGAAGGAAAAGCTTCTGCTTGTAGCTTGACATTTGTAAAGTATAACTAACCTTGATAGATGAATAACAACAAACATTTACTATCACCTGTTTAAATGTGTGCCAAAGTAACATTTACAGGTGATTAAAAACACAATCACTATCAGCTGATTAAGCCAAGTACATAATGGAGTATAGGTAATTAAGTGTTAAGGTAGTTTTCAAGGGCAGTGGTGTTTTGCCCTGATGGAATTTCTAAATAAAAATAGATCTATGTGATATGCAGGGACCGTAAGAATGTCCATGTAAAATGGATAAAATGAAATTTCAGCTAAATGGGTCCAGTAGTTTTACGTGATTAACACACACATACACGCGCTCACACACACACACACACACACACACACACACACACACACACACACACACACACACACACACACACACATAAACATATATGCACACGCATGCAATATCAATGATATACGCCATTAGGTTTTTATATAATAGTATAGATTATTAATTGAATTTAATGAAAATAAATTGTAAAATACTCTTGTGTAAGGAATGGAATCGAAACGAGTTAGAGACGCTGGAAACAATGTAACGTTTTTTTTTTTAAATTCACTTAAAACTCTTCCATGGAAATGAAGCTAAAGAGATAATTTACTTAACACTGTAGCGACACTCCCAAGACCTAACCTAATTCTATTTGCTGCAAATATTTCGTTATCCCACAACGGGCAGTAACTTACAACACCATATTCATATGACATAGCACCTCTTCTCATGCAATATTATTTATAAATAAGGTAATTAAATTACCACGTGTTTAATCTATTTACTATAAAGATGACACCAATATGTATTTAGGTGAAGCATTTCTAATATTAGATTATTTGAAAATTAATTTATTACTTCGATAAACTAGATTGTAATCTGGAAATTAATATCTTAAACTGCCTTCGCAGAATATTGTTATAAATATTGCATAAATTATTGCCATACATTACTGTTATAAATACTTTTTCATTTCAAACTCACCACAGCACACGAAAGTCGTTTGTTTTTATTGAACAGTATATCTGAGTACATGTACGGGGTTGTATTTCTATGTGGCCTTTATTCAGAGTGATAATTATAGACCTAATTCTATACATTCTAGCATTCGATCTTCTACGATTCCAGAATCTTAGTTATTGTAATGGTTAACTTTGTAATATGATTTTATAACAGATCTAAAATAGAAGAAATTAAATCCCCTTTAATTTTTTGTTTGTAAAAAAACAATAAGCCCCTTCAATCTAAAACTTCTAACGAAATGTCGTATAGACGATCCTCTGCGAAGACGGCCTACCCTATATCGTCATGCCTTTAATCTATTTAAATCTAACTCCTTTATTATCTATTTAATTTTAAAACACCTATGTAAGAAATAAATCATCGTTAAAACAACTCTTCTCTGTAGTTGGTTGTAGGTAAATATATAGCGTTGTAATTTTGTTATCAGCGGCGTAAATCGTCATTATAAACTAATATTCGATATATACACGAATAGTTGGAGCAAACTATGTAATACATATTTCGCCTGAGACCTTGGAACACGCTAACAGAATCAACAGCGAAGAGGCAAGCTGACCACCCCAAGGTTAGCTATTAGCAAATTATTCAAAGTACTTTATCCCTAATAGCCATGTACACCGAGGAGGGTATAATAGCCACGGCCTAGGGAGGGTTATTATTCAAAATTCCGTTTAAACGGAAGTAAATCTGAAATCTTGTTTCGGGGAGAGTTTAGGAAATTATTCTCCTGCCGATATTAGTTAAGCTCCAGCATGTATAGTTTTGTTATTGGTACAACTAAAATTTAGTTTGATAAAATTGTAGACGTTTTATTTAGATACTTTAAACTTTTGCAGTTTTTGTGTTGTGAGCAAAAGGTTTTATATGAAAAAGTATAAGATAAATTCTTGTTTGTATAATTTTTTTATTATGGTGTGTGTGTGTGTGTTTGTGTGTGTGTGTGTGTGTGTGTGTGTGTGTGTGTGTGTGTGTGTGTGTGTGTGTGTGTGTGTGTGTGTGTGTGTGTGTGTGTGTGTGTGTGTGTGTGTGTGTGTGTGTGTGTGTGTGTGTGTGTGTGTGTGTGTGTGTGTGTGTGTGTGTGTGTGTGTGTGTGGGCTAGTATTACAACTGTCAGTGATTTTTAATAGTGTAATTTGCTTATTATTATTTTAAATATGCTGTTCAATTATTGTGTTCATAATATAATATTTTGTTATTTTTTTAATAATTTATGTTCTTACATAGAAGAAGAAACACAACGTAGTAATAAACACTAATCGCGATTTGAAGAGATAGTTTGCAAACATTGTATAGAACCAATCTGGCAACATCGAACAATATTTTCAGTTGAAGGAAATAGAAGGAAACGTTCGTAAACCTGCAAATAAATTAGTCTTATATTCATTTGTGAACGGCTTATAACAATGTTGTTCGTATTTTGAGCTTTTATGGCAATGATAACATTGATTTTTTGAAACCTTAATCAAGAAATAAATTGAAGATGTGTAATTTATTTATAGAATCGAATGTCTGACGTTTATAAATTAGTTGGGAAATACAAGATTAACTATAGAAAACACAATTATTTAAATTACATTGTACTATGAAGTACATTAATAAAGACACTTCAAAGTAAATTGGCAGGCTTTTATTGCAATTATAGATTCTAGCTTTCATTTTCCTTATTTGCTTGGTTCTGAGCTTGTTCATAATTCAATATGTCCATAAATCCTTGTAATGGAGTTTATTCTGAAAATGAAAACCGCGCTATCTTAACTGTTTATGTCTCACTTAAATTCTGTTCATTTGTTTGTTTCTATAGCCGTTTATGTCTGTTGGTTTTTTTCTGCAAAACGTTTAGAAATGTTTTTCTTTAGTGTTTTACTTTAATCGCATTTGTTATTCGGAACTCATACAACAGTTATCCACAACTTGTGTTTTACTGAATAAATTAAAGTATAACAAAATGACAGTAAATGTGCTGGTTTTATTGTTATTTCATCGTTAAATTCTTTAACTTTAATGTATTCTAATGCTTTAGAGTTAATAGACACTAATCATTCTTTCCTGCACCATTCATTAATTTCACTATTTTATCCAGTATTTCTTTTTAATTATTTAACCATTCTGTTATTGTATAGTTTTATTTAGCAGTTCTAATATACCTTGTTTTTTCACAACAGGATTTTTTATTAAATTCTTTCTATTAGCTCTCATTCAATTTTCGATCGTTAATAAAATACATTTTTATACATATAATCAAGTTCAAATACATTTCTTTTAACCTATGGTGGATGTTAATACAGTTTTTTCAAATACTTATTCAGTTATTAAATTATACAAATTTGGGGATTTAGGTCGGATTCGAACTGTGTATCTTCAAGTTCGAAGTCTAGTGCTTCAGCACTGAGCCAACTTTCTCATAGCTAGAAATATTCTTCCTAAAGAATATGAATTTTTCTTTTCCCTCATCTGGACCTCCATTTCACAACCTTAAATTGTGCCCATAGTTACCACGCAATATCATAAATAATTCTCTAAGATTAAAAATGAATGAAAAGAATAAAATAAACAAAGATATTAGATTAAGGGTACGAACCCTACTACACAAACGGACAATGCAAAAGGAAAGGAAAAAGATACTGAAACACGATGCGTGTTGAAAAAAAGTATGAATAATAATAAACACACACAAAATAGTCACCTCCATACATAGAAAACAAAATGAGAAATTGCAAGGAAATTAGTAAAAAAAGTAAAAAAGAATTTCTTTTGTTGATTTAAGTAGGAATTGGCTTTAAAAAAAAGCATAATACTTGTTTCATATTAAAGCGAGTATTACTCTTATATCCACGAATAATAGGAGTGCTTCTGAATGTACGTAGTATTAAGGTATGGATATAAAACCCCCTGAGAAAGGATAGATCAAGGTATCATGCGATGTGGTCACGTGCCTTAAGTGGACATTTACTCTCTATCGGGGTCACAAACAGGTGTCATTCGCAATCTTACCGCCACTTAGAGATTCTTGTAACTGCTTGAGGTCGTCAAGACTTCCAGCGGTAGGGTAGTACATTGGAGTGAATCGGATCCAACACACGAGCGACAGAACCGCTACGATCAGCCGCAACATTAGATAAATAAATGTCGATACGAAATAGTGTCAATCGCAAATCTATGGGATGGAATGACTACAAGGTAGGACTAGGAAACGGTTGAGCAAGGATGTGTAAGTCCAGAGGTCACCAGAGTATTTGACGATTAAGAAAAAAAGGAACAAGGAAATACTGAATGCCTTATTTATTTTTTAAATTCACTATCTAAATTAATTAGATAAGTAGTAATTTTTGATTAATTTTGGTCGCAAATAGAATAATTACAAATGTATCTTCAAGACAAGACAACATCTTGACAATGTTCCCACTGAAATGAGTTCAAATGTTCAATAGCAAATTAATCTTAAAACATATTCCTAGAAATTGAAATAACAGTGTTAAATATTAAATAGGGCTGCTGTATGGTTCAATGCGTGATAACTTTTATTTACATTACATTTAAAAAAAGGATACATCTCAATTTTTTCTATAAAGGCCAGTGAAGGCTGGAGCTCTATCGTATGCACAATTTAACGGTCTGCCAACATTAAAAGAGTGACCCCAATATTTCCTTGTTCTTTTATATTGTGCACCCAAATATCTTTTTGTCAAATAACGAAACGCGTGTACCTTATTAAAATTGAAATCTCACTTGTCGTACTTTAAAAGTTAAAGGGCTCTTGATACTACATTTATAGGGCTAAAAACTAGCGCTCCGCGGCTGACCCTGCTTCCGTGTGTAGGATCTCATTTCTGGAGTTGCTGCCAAGTTTAAGCGGTTGCGGCTCGTGTGCCACAGTCACAGGCCCTGCCAAAGTCTGTCAACAAGAATTATTTTTGTTTATGTTAAAGAAATAGCAGCAGATTATGTTGCAAGTACATATGGTTATACATTCTCCTAGTTTCCTCCTATCACATTCCACCATAACCTCTATTTTTTTAAGAGCGTTACAGAATTTTACCTGACAGTAACCGCCTTAACATACTTTTTGTCTTAAAAAGAGAAACATTTAAATTGTAATTTTTACTCTAACAATGTTTTAAAAAAAAATTAATAACAAACCGACAAGGTTATTACAATTAATAAATATCACGCAACATTATTCATAGACAACAATGGTATTTATAATCTCCATCTATTAGAAAGTCATCAATTGAGCCGAATGTATGTCTCTGTATTTAAAATAAATATTTTATGTAAGGAGTCTTTTTTCATATATAAAAGTTGTTTAAATAATTATGTCGGTAAACTAAACAAAATTGGAAAAGTATCAGGTTTAAGGCACGTTTGTAACTCCAGGCTGGAAACCGACACGACTTGGTTGCTGGATTTGTTTTAAATGCTGGAGTGTGAACGAACGTCAAACGGGAATAGATAATTCCTCTTTGGGATCTGAACAAGACTTTTGGGCGAAAGTTCGTCACCAGTTCTTCTACTCGTTGGACATTTAAAGATGACTGAGTACAAGTAAGCTGAAACCATGAAACATTGAAGGAAAGTGACTTAATTAATTAATTAATTGCGGTAACACGGCCTAGTTAGTTATTCAAAGCGACACAATATCCATGTTTACATTTGGATCCCTTGTCTACCTTCAAATTTCCAAACTCTTGAATGCTGGAATTGTTTGAAGTTCTGGAGTATGAAAGAACATCAAGAGGGACAGATAATTCCTGTTTGAGATTCAAACAAGGCACCCGGCAAAAGTTTAGCACCAGCTCTAGTAATTTGATAAAGATGGCTGCATCTAAGTAAGCCGAAACCATGAATCATCGAAGGAAGAGATGTGACTAAATTAATTAATTAACCGTGGAAAGACAAGTAACACAAGTGAATGCAAATGACACGGTTAAAGTTAATTAGTTTTTTGCTAGGATTACTGTCAAGGATATGAGAAATTAGAGCAGTGTAAATTAAAAAGTTGTAAAACGTTTTAGGTGTTTTGGAATGTTAGATATTACAGCACTTGGTTTAATTTTTTGCGTTAAAATAACCAGTAAAAGATGTGGTTTAATTCAGTTATATTTTAATTTATATAGTAACCCTACGCCCACCATTAAAGTCTATGTGGTTTAATTCAGTTACATTTTAATTTATTTAGTAAACCTACGCCCACCATTAAAGTCTATGTGGTTTAATTCAGTTACATTTTAATTTATTTAGTAAACCTACGCCCACCATTAAAGTCTAAATAATTGGCCACAATAAAAGCAGTGTAACAAGAAGACGCCATTTTACGGTCTACGTAGATATAAACCTTATAGTTTAAAACGTCTTCCAAACCACTAAAAAGAACTTCATAAAATTATTCTGTAACTTTCATTTGGAAACTTTTTTTATTGTTGTAATAACGTGGGTGCAGGCTTGAATTTAGTACTAGACCTAGTAGATACTAGTACTAGACTTAAGGGCGCGCTATACAGGTGTGCAAAGCACACGATACAAATTATTTTTTGAAGTAACAAAAATCTATTTATGATAAAGAAAAATAATAATATATTTTTAGTTATTATTACTTTATGCATTTATTGTTAGTTGAGGTTTCGTAGATGGCAGTTTTAAGAAAGTAATAATTGAGCTGGCTTGTGAGTTAAGGTTATAAACAAATAAATAACTGCTTACAAACTCAAAAACAATATACTTTATCATCGTACAAGTTTCAATAACTTGTGATATCATCAGTGACAATACAACAAATTTACAGCTGTAACTAAACATGTGACGCATATTACCCTTTATTTATACATGAAAGTAGAGCCTAATCTGTACGTGGCCACATTTACAATTACAACTCGGTTTACATAAAAAGTTATAAAATAAATAAAAAAATGAAAAACAATGATTACATGAACTGAAATGCAAGAATAACAACACATTTTGAAAAGTTTCCTTTACGTTAAAAACACAGAAAAAGGTCAACACAAATTTTGTATTAAAATAATATAGAATTTTGAATAGACCCTAATTCATTATTAGGAATTATATTTTTTAATCTATTTATAAATAAGGTTTTCCAAGCATCTAATTTTGTAAACTTTGTTACATTATTTATAAGGTTTATAACATCACTTACAAAATAAATGGTTCTCTTCTAAACAGTGCTTCACCATACCTGGGTCTTCTGACCTATTATACTCTAAATGAGAAAAATGTTTAGTTCCGAATTTATTTAGCTTGTTTACAGTATCAAGAAACTCAGTCCTCTAACGGTGTAAGAACCATGTTCACCTCACTTCAAATGTAATAGGGTCTTGTGTATGAGAATCAGTTCCGATACTTGGATTGATTCTGGAACTCTTTTATTATCAGTGCTTTTAACACAGAAATGATCCATTTTAAACAGAAGTCTACTCTACAAGTACAAAATCTTTCTACGGCTCGATGTGCAACTGGTTACACCTTTCGAGTTTTAAATGAAAAGAGAAAAGAAATTTTGGAAAATATTAATGAAATAACTAATAATAGTGAAGAAAGACTCTCAACAAGAAATGATATTTATACTTCAAACAACAAATTAAAATCCCTTAAGACTTGCTACATTCCGCCGTAGGAAGGTTAGAGAGTGAAATTATTCCTCCAAATAGAATTTAGAATGTCCCCTCTTTAAAATGAATCTTGATAAATAACTTACTCGGGCCGTGAACTGTGTGCATATTTACAATGTACCAAAGATTTGCCATTAGATTAGAATGGATCAGCTGTATGGCAACCGGCTGTTCATAAACGGATCACTGAGAAGTGCTGCTCCCGCGCGGCAACTTTCGAAACCAGTAGACTAACTATTTCGTCTCATTATATTTTATCTGCTGTTTGGCGGCTGTGCAAAAGGTAAACGTTACACCCTATATTGATGGCGTCTCCATGGAATACATAATCAGAAAGATTTAATATGGTAAATATAAAATTGCATGGCGAAACTGCACGTTTAGGGATACTATAACGTATAGTTATAGTCTTTTAGGGCCCTAAAAGTCCTTTTGTACTTTTCGTTAAGAAGTGAGGAACAATTTCGATAACATAAAGTACCGCGAGAGAGAAATGTAAGAAGTAGTATAAAGCAGACCCCTGACGCACGAGGAAGATACACGTACAGTATGATGAATAATGTGGAGATAGACTGCCGATGTCATTATAAAGCTAAGTTTTTATGGAAGAAACATTTAGGCGTAGGTGGCGTATTTCCTTTCAGGTATTTCAGTGACCCTAGTTACTCTTGTCGCCGTGAAAGTGTGGTGACGTACCGGCGACTACACAGCAAGAGCTAAGTTAGCGGCAAGAAGTGTAAGAACTAATAGACTGATTCGAGAGGGACATATGACTTTGATTATAGAAAAACAGATTTGACGATAGTCTAAACTTTTGTGAAAATGTAAAACCATCTTTTACGATAGTAACTAGGATACAAATGTCAAAATTCGCCCTCCCTCCGTAAAAACTATCGAACAAATGGCATTGTAACTTAGTTTTGACACCCTTGCACAGTAATAAATCAATGAATTGTTACTCATTAACTAAGGACGGGATAAAATATGTGAGATTTGTTATACATGCATCACAAGATTCGTATGTTGAAGAAATCTTTTGAAACTTATAAACTTTCCTCTAGCCATTAAAAAGCCATTAGCTTGAAATTTTCAGAACACAATTTTTTTAATATAAACTTCTTGATTGCCGCGTCTTTTACCAAGTGTAATCAAGAAATGTATATTACTAAAAAAATCGTGATGAAGCACAACCCAAAATTATGTATTTCTGAAAATAAACGAAAAATAAAATTAACAATTTTTGATTTGTTTATGATTAATTTAAGAAATTTTAATTAATATATTCTTTAGCGATTAGGTGATTACCAAGTAAATACACATTTAATATCGGAATATCACTGAATAGCAATTACGTCACGAGTCGAACTAACGATAAATTTTTAAAAAAGGGAAAACGTTTAATTTACTGACGTTTGATTGGTAATGCAATTAACTTATAAGAAAGAGTGATTCGACACTTATTTTAATTGAAAACACAACCATTTTTGTAACCCCTGGAGAGAGTATGTGACCTTGAACTCATGGCTTGTCCTCATTTTGCTACCTGGTATATATAAAACGTTAATCACGTCTTATTTTTTTAATAATCTATGAACATTTAGCTAATAATGAACTTTATTTTTTACACATTCTTAAACGCGATCAACTTTTATAACCTTTAACACTGGTTATATATTGTATTAGAAAGTGATAAGCTTTTACTAATTTAAGTAAATCATAATTAGCTAATCAGAAAAGAAATTAAAATCCCACATCTATTTGCACATTTTACATTCACGTAATTATAAATTACTTACGCAATATATTATTTATAAAAAGAAATGACTACCTTTAGGAAAACATTTTTTTATAATTCTTAAAATAAGTTATAAATTAACCCTTGACTAATAGTTACAATCGTTATTCTTATCTTTCCAATAAAACTTTAATAGCTTTTAATTGCAGTGATACTCTATATTAGTAAGTCAATAAATTAATAATTTAATTAAATTCGTAATAAGTTAAGCAGAAAATTAATTAATTGCACCTCACTTAGTTGTACATTTTGAACTTACATAATTAAAAAGTTACACGCACAATACGTTATTGTTAGAAAAGATCATTTAACAAAAATAGGAGCGGCCTTGTTAACAGTTTAAACACAAATTGTTTTTTTTTTTAACAAGCTATATATAGTATCATTTGACGAATAATGACTATTGTTAATATTTTTAATCAATAAGAAAATATTTTTAGCTAGTTATACAACACATCAGTAAATAATTTATTTAAATTAGCAATAAGTGAAACAGAAAATGAAAAATAGTAAATTTAATTACACCTTTACTTATTGTACACTTTGTATTTACATAACTAAACATTACATGAACACCATGTTATTGTTAGAAAAAATCACATAACAGAAATAAGAGCTACCCTAAGGACTTTGTAAATGTTTTATTTTAAAAATAAATTATAAATGGTAACTTCTGACAAATAATTAGTGTTGTTATACTTTTTAATCTACAAGGGCAACTCTTTATAGCTAGCTAAACAGTACAATAATCGATAATTTATAATTTAATTATATTAGTAATAAGTGAGGCAGAAAATAAATAACAACACATTTTGCAATAAATAAACTGCATCTACACTTTTAACCTTTATATCTGTGTAATTACTTAACGAATTTTATCCCATTACATTGCACATTCACATGGTACAAACACTGCAAAATCACCTCTGCGATATTTCTTAAAGGCAGAGAAACGTTTAAACACCTACACTGTGTTTATGGCAATGTGTGTTGTGTTGTACAGGAGAGATGGTCTCGCGGGAGAAGCAGAGAGCGGCGCTCCAAGAAGCGGGACGCGGGGCAGAGCGGGACTTCGGTGGTGGGGCAGGGCGAGAGCCACAGTACGGATTACGCGGCCGACAACTCCAGCGAGCACAGTAGTTCTGTCACGCCTATAACGCAGTCTCCGAGGCATCGATACCTTAGCACGGTACAATCACAAGGTTAGTGCACAGTGCGTATATTATTAATGCATATCGTACGTTAATACAGGCTTTAAATGTTGTAGTACGTTAATATAGGCTTTAAATGTTGTAGTACGTTAATACAGGCTTTAAATGTTTTATTACGTTAATATTATTATTTATTCATGTTATTTAAATTAATAAATATATTAATAATTTCTAATTTATTTAATTATTAAAAGTATTATTTGTTTGTGTTGACCTGAAACATTTATTTTTGTTTTATCAATATTGTCAAAAGTGGTTTCTATTTTAGTAAAAATAACCACTTTAATTTTAGTAGAATAGTACGATTCTCTATAATTATTATTTTCTCGTTAATTTTTGACTATCCAGACGTCAGTAGCATTACAAAAATAATAATCACCGGTGATTCAGAAAGTTCTCAGGAGTATTGAAAAAATAATAGATTAAAACAAATACCTTATATATATATATATATATATATATATATATATATATATATATATATATATCGTGTTAAAATTTTCAAAAGTTAATAAAATATATTTTATTTATCCACTCAACTTCAAATATATTTTTTTTAGTTGTACTTTATGCCACTTGATGCTAGTACAATTTTTTTAATATTAATTTATTAATTAAATTTAGTAATGAAATAATTGTAGTTTTATATGGGAGAAAAAGAAAAAAACATTTCACAAAAACGGGCAAGGTATGTAATAAAGTTGTCCCATTTAGCATAAAATAAGTGATAACATATGACTTCATAAAACAGCTGATTTTATGTTATAGGTTTTGTGGTAGAACAGCTGTTTTATCGCATAGGCTATGTCACTTTATGTATATTAGTTGTAATTATTTTTTTAAAAAGTAACTCAAATAATGTATTTGTGTTTACCTAAGAAATGACTTAAAAAAATTTTTTTTTAATATTATTTGTTATAATACGTAGTATAGAAATATATTTAAAAATAAATTTTTAAAATTTGAAAAAATAACCTAACTCCCAAAGTGGATAAACGAAAGATTTGCTTATAAATCCAATCGTTATATTACACTACATAATAATATAAGTCAATATTCAGTTATGGTTGATTTGCTTGTAGAAAAAAAAACCAATAAACTAGCTTGTTGACAAATAAAGTGTTCTCCATTTTAGTAAACGTTTATAGTACCGCTACACGGAACAAGGAGCAGGGTTTCACTTCACGCATAAACGTTTTACGCCGCGCATTAGTAAACCTTTTTATTAATACTTAACTAAACCTTACCTAACCGGTTACTTTGTACCTATGTTTTATTGTACCATAACTGTGAGTATTTTTAACTCAAAAACCTTTTGATTTTTAGTAATCGCTTGTATTTTTTTACTGAAATTAAAAATCGTGTGTGTGTGTGTGTTGTGAGGTGATGTTAAACGTACCTTTTTTAAGGGTTGTCAATTATTCGTGTTTCAGTACCAAGTTTTATTGTTTGTTATTGTTCCTAAGAGACTTTCGACACAGATATTGTATATTATTTTTAGACCTTTTTATTTACTAAGTTTGTGTTTCCTGTAACATTTCGAGTCTAACAATTGTCGTAAATCTACACCTTAACCTGAAGTGTAGCAAGTAGACATCAAAGGCTCATGCATTATATTCTAAATCGTTTTTTAGTCTTCGTATCCGTGAGTTTCAAGAAGTAGTCAACTAGGGGGAGGGGATGTGCTGTCAAAGTTTTCTTAGCGTCCCTGATACGTATACAATAGCGTCTAAGTTCAATACAACATAATATACCATTTATATTCACTGTAACAACATTTCTCATATTTACTTTATCCTTTGCGCGTATTTTAAAGTAGCTTACGTTTGCAAGAGTCTGATGTGTGTGTTATAGCGTGCCGGCTTGTGGAGGGTTTGATTTTTTTTATTATTAGTAAAATCTTCTTTGTCACCTGTTAATTAGATGTGGCGAATATATGTTTTTAGCTGTAGAGACAATATTCTTAATATTGTTATTATTTCCGTGTTTCTAATAGCAATAAAAATAGACATATTTGACAATAGATCATTAAAGTAGCCCATAAAACTGTAGTGCGTAGGTGTTTTTAAAACTCAGTTGAATCTACCACCCGACCAAGTAAACATTGCGCGCGGAAAATATATTAACTACCACTAGACCGAGTAGTAATACCAAAGAAAGCTGCTAAAGCGGGTTGGGTCTAGAAGCACTATTACCGGACCGAGGGAACATTGCGCGTGAAAATGTTTAAACTACTGCTACTCTACTGCTAGGATTTCCCTCTACCTTTCCCTCGATATTTACTCGGTCGGGTAGTATAGGCTGTACCACAGTTTATTAAAACTTTGAGTTAAACCCTGACATAACGTAAAATTAATTGTAAATGCGTAAAATTGTTTTAATTGCGTTCACATTTTGTCTATTTCCAGATTTTCCATTTAGTTTTATCGTCAATTAAATTAATTACATATTGCACGGCGGTCGTAAATTTTAATAATGTAATTATTAACAATAATGGTTATTATATGTATTTATAGTTATAGATATTTTTAATTGTTTTATTTTGAGCGAAAATACGAATATAACAGTAAACATATTTTGAAAAGATATAGATGATTCAATAGAATTATACGGTCAATGTATTTTTTCAAGACGTAATAGTTTTTTCGTAGATAACTGAAAACACCCGCTCCACACCTCCCCACATCACACTACATTAACGATTTAGCTCAGGTTAAAACTGTTTGATAAATAAATTGTTTGTATTATCGATTATAGCACTCTGTTTGAACTACGTTGTATTACGCAAACACTTTTTTTGCATTAATAAAATATCGTTTTACTTCAGTAGGGGATTTCAATGATTTAAAAACAAAAATATATCTAAATTAAGACAATTGTAACGGGGTTAGTTTGTATAAAATTAAATGCTGAAGAATTAACGTGGTAGCTTCCGAATTGTAATGCTTTTTTGGAAAAGTATTTGCAAAATAATAACACTTATGCCTCTCTCTCTCTCTCTCTCTCTCTCTCTCTCTCTCTATATATATATATATATATATATATATATATATATATATATATATATATATATATATATATTCTTGATATTTAACGTTATCCATTGTTTTTCCGTTGCACTGACTTTATGAAGTTAATATATTACTATGTAAGTAATTTTATCCACCGTTAAGTGCAATAATTTTACCTTGAGTGATGAGGTACCTTTCGGTCAATTGACCATTGTCGAATCACTCAAACGGTGGATAAAATTACTTACATAGTAATATATTAACTTCATATATATATATATATATATATATATATATATATATATACATATACACATATATCTTGTTCAAATTTTTAATCACTAATATAATATTGTTATTCATCCTCTCAAATTCAACTACATTTTTTTTACTTGTATGAATGTCACTTGTTGTTAATACAGTTTTTTGAAGTATTAATTAATTAATTAAATATAATAATAAATTAATTTTAGTTTGATAGAAAGACTCTTCACAAAAGGGACAAGGAATATAGTTATTTCGTTACATTTAGCTCAACATAAGTGTTAGTATATAATTTCATAAAACAGCTGATATTATGTTATGGTTTATGTAGTAGAACAGCTGTTTAACTAATAGATTATGTGACTTTATTTATAATTATTGTAATTGTTTAATAAAAGGTAAATAAAATAATTTTTCTTTTTAAACCTAAGGAGGATTTGACTTTTGACATTTTTGTTTATATTATTTTTTTGTTTTGAAAATATCAAAAATGCATATGTAATGCAATACGTAAATGTAATATAGTTTTATGTAAGGTAATTCTTCGATTATTTAAAAAAATTGCAGCCACAATGATCGGAAAAGAACACCAAATCTGGGTAACAAGAATTCAATGAGTAAGAATTCTACTTCCTCCTGGTAAAATCCAGAATAATTTAGCATATTTCTGGTTCCTAGTGTGACAGTTGCGACCAACGTTTTGCAACAACAATCATGCCCTTCCCTAGGGATGACCTATTGTTCTTGTCAAACTTACGCGATCACAGTCCTTACTCTGATGGGAATGTCAAAGGAAGATGGATAGCGAGAGGTTCCCTGTCCAGATATAATTCCCCCTGAAATATGTAAAATTTATCCTCAGATTTAAGTTTCTACATACGTGGGTGAATCGGTGTGTATCTGTGTGACCCGTCAGGTCGTCTCGAGCGAGGTGACGGCCAGCGCATTCAAGGTCGGCGAGTCAGGAGTGGGGGGACACAATTAGCAGGTGTGTATCTTTGTTTCGTCGGCAGTAGAGTCACGCCTGAGCAGGAGTGTTTGCTGTGCGATGTGCAAAGTATTAAAGTTTTATTGCCTACTTCTCAGAAACCGTTCCACCCACGACACTACCAGAATACTCCGCATTGTATAACCTCAAATAAGTTATTTTGTTCCAATCCAGTGTACGCTTCTATTCCAAACAGAAAAACAATTAATACATAAGCTCTTTATGGGATAGTATCTGTTGATAGTTTAATTTTTATGAATATAGCATACATAAAATTTTGTTTTCTTTTAACGGCAAAGTAATAATAATAATTAAATACAAATAAATAAGACTTTCTTAAAGGAAAGAAGCGGACGATTTCGATCTAAAATGTTGTAACTGGTAAAATTCATATTTCTAAATAATATTTTTGATACCATTTAAAAAATTTAAATAGTTTTTGATGAAAAATAATTTCCGCTCTATGCATATAAAGCATATCTAAATTTAATAAACACACAATATTGACAATATTACAATTTTAAGATAAGTACTACTGCCGTAGGTAATATTTGAGAAAGGCTTTGTGGACACTAACACACACACACACACACACACACACACACACACACACACACACACACACACACACACACACACACACACACACACACACATACACATACATATATATATATAATAAAAACACATGGTTTATAATTTAATTATCGCCTTACAATACACTTGTTTTAAAAACACGCTGCTGAATCAAGTAATTGTTGAGACAGTACATCGCTATGCTTTGCTATAGCTGTTAAAATAGACATATAGCAATAAATTATACGGTTAGGTTAGGTATCATGCGAATACTAATTTTCCCATTTAAGTTTCCAGATTGCGTCACTGAACTAACAGCATCGGCTCGCTTAGCCTCAACATACGTTGGTGTGTTTATTTATGACTGGTTCATGTTGGCAAACTCTATTTTATTTGTTTTTTTTTATATCGGGAGGCTATCCTCACTGGATTCTCGTTGATGTACAGTACTCATATTACTATAGTATATGTAGTCCGCATTACAAATATATGAAAATATTAATGTGATATAATATAGTCCCGAAGTATGTATAGAATATTGGAGATTAAACTGAATTTGTAGGTTAATTGATTTTGTTTTTGTATTTAAAACATTGGAACACTAATTATATGGTTCACGATATTGAAAATAATTATTCACTTGATCAATAATTGTAATGCATTTTTAGTTAGCATATTTCAACAAGAAAAAAAGTTTGAAATTTATTTCATGTAATATCTGCCAAAAACTCCACAATTATTGATCCTACTAAAATACTCCATAGTTATCGACCCACAATTAAATGTCTATGAAATGTATGCTTTGTTTTGTCCATTTCTCATGCTTGTAACGACAATATGCCATGGCAAAGCGAGGCATAGTACAACTGGTTTATTGTTAATATAATTATGCAAAACAAGGAATAATATTTGTATACAAATCAAGTTTTAATTATTCCAAATAGATTTATTAATCTTTAACTTTCGGAAATGATGGAACTATTGATTATAAAGCGAAAAGATTAACACTTTTGTATATAAATATAATTCCTAAATAATATTTCTATAAAAATAAAGAATAAATTATTGCAAAAAGAGAAGAGGTTAATAATTTATTTTTTTATATAAATATAATTCCTTGTTTTCCATATATATATATATATATATATATATATATATATATATATATATATATATATATATATTACATTATACTTATTACATTATGTTCCTCAAGTATAATATTCCAGAAAGATATGTATATTCAACAATTTTGTTCATGTCAGCAATTTCGCAGACAAAGGCTCCGATCCGATGCTGCTATCGCATTATCCTGTGAACAACGGGTCGCGTATTATTTATTGATGCACACACAAACGTCTTCCCTTTATCGTTTGGTCACGATCGCTTTTACATTTGAAATCGGTTTACTGTCTTTTATGTAATTGTTCATGAATGGTGTCTTTTAGCTCAATATGCAATGTGCCTCAATTCGTCTCTTTATAATAAAGTTATTCATTTATTTTTTATCGTTTAATAATAGACTTGTTTTGGTAACATTTTACCTACGAGGTACAGGGTGACACACGGGAGACAGGCGGTTTTTAATGAAATAATACTCAGCCAACTTTAAAATTAATGCATGTTTATTTACAGAAAATCAAAGCTCATGTTTTGCCATTTTATTTAACAAAGTTATTTGTGAAAAATAATGTCATAAAGGTGATGTCCATCATTTCGAATGCAGGACTCAAGTCTGTTCTCAAAATCCTCCATCACACGGACTACAATCTCTGCAGGGACGGCAGAAATTTCTTGAATGATTGCATTCTTCAACTCGTCCAAATTTCGTGGTTTGTGATCATAAACACAGTTCTTAAGGTACCTCCACAGAAAAAAGTCACATACTGACAAGTCGGGAGATCTAGGAGGCCAAGGAACATTGCCAAAACGTGAGATAATCTGGCCAGGAAACATGCGTCTAAGAACTGTCATTGAAATGTCTCGGGCCAGGATGCTTCTTAGCCAGTATACTTCCAGTTGATCTGAAGTTTTCCACCCATCTGAGGATTGTGTTACGGCTCGGAACAGCTCCATGGCGACCGACACTAAACCACGCACGAAACAATCGCTGCGTAGCAATTATAGACTCACAACTTTTCACGAAACTGTCATAGACAAACACTCGATGTTGCAAATCCCACTACTCCATAGTGACTGAGTAAATGAAATGGCGTGTTGTGTGGATCAGAATTATCCCCAGAGTCACCACGACCACCTCCCACCACAGCGCCCTCAGTACTCCGTAGTTCAAAACCGTCCGTCTCCCGTGTGTCACCCTGTATTTAGATGACGTAGGTTATATTAAAAAGATATTTGTTATTTTTTTTTGTTAAATCAAGAGTTAAGCTTTTAGAATCCCCCTGTGACTTCATGAAGAAGATAGCAGATTGATACCTCGGGGTAGCAAGTTAATACCTTAGGGTAGCAGATTTATACCTTGGGGTAGTAGATTGATTCCTTGGGGTGGCAGATTTATACCTTAGATTAGTGGGTTGATATCTTAGGATAGCAGACTGATACCTTAGGGTAGCACGTTGATACCTTAAGGTAGCAGATTGATACCTCGGGGTAGCAAGTTAATACCTTAGGGTAGCAGATTTATACTTTGGTTGAAGATTGATATCTTGGGGATAGCAGATTTATACCTTGGGGTAGTAGATTGATTCCTTGGGGTGGCAGATTTATACCTTAGATTAGTGGGTTGATATCTTAGGATAGCAGACTGATACCTTAGGGTAGCACGTTGATACCTTATGGTAGCAGATTTATACTTTGGTTGCAGATTGATATCTTGGGGATAGCAGATTGATACCTTGGGGTAGCAGATTGATAATTTGGGGTAGCAGATTTATACCTTGGGGTAGTAGATTGATTCCTTGGGGTGGCAGATTTATACCTTAGATTAGTGGGTTGATATCTTAGGATAGCAGACTGATACCTTAGGGTAGCACGTCAATACCTTAAGGTAGCAGGTTGATACCTCAGGGTGCAAGTTTGTACCTTAGGATAGCAAATTGATACCTTAAGGTAGCAGTTTGATACCTTAGGGTAGCAGGTTTATACTTCAGGGTAGCAGGCTGATACCTCAGGGTAGCAGGCTGATACCTTAGGGTAGCAGGTTGATAACTCATGGTAGCGAATTGATACCTCAGGGTAGCAGGTTGATAACTTAGAGTAGCAGGTTGATACCTTAGTGTACTAGGTTGATACCTTAGGGTAGCTGGTTGATACCTCATGGTAACAAATTGATACCTCAGAGTAGCAGATTGATACCTCAGGGCAGCAGATTGATACCTCATGGTAGCAGGTTGATACCTCATGGTAACAAATTGATACCTCAGAGTAGCAGATTGATACCTCGGGGTAGCAGGTTGATACCTCAGGGTAGCAGGCTGATACCTTAGGGTAGCAGGTTGATAACTCATGGTAGCAAATTGATACCTCAGGGTAGCAGGTTGATAACTTAGAGTAGCAGGTTGATACCTTAGTGTACTAGGTTGATACCTTAGGGTAGCTGGTTGATACCTCATGGTAACAAATTGATACCTCAGAGTAGCAGATTGATACCTCAGGGCAGCAGATTGATACCTCAGGGTAGCAGGTTGATACCTCATGGTAACAAATTGATACCTCAGAGTAGCAGATTGATACCTCGGGGTAGCAGGTTGATACCTCAGGGTAGCAGGTTGATACCTCAGGGTAGCAACTTTGTACCTTAGGATAGCAAATTGATACCTTAAGGTAGCAGTTTGATACCTTAGGGTAGCAGGTTTATACTTCAGGGTAGCAGGTTGATACCTCAGGATAGCAGGCTGATACCTTAGGGTAGCAGGTTGATAACTCATGGTAGCAAATTGATACCTCAGGGTAGCAGGTTGATAACTTAGAGTAGCAGGTTGATACCTTAGTGTACTAGGTTGATACCTTAGGGTAGCTGGTTGATACCTCATGGTAACAAATTGATACCTCAGAGTAGCAGATTGATACCTCAGGGTAGCAGATTGATACCTCGGGGTAGCAGGTTGATACCTCAGGGTAGCAGGTTGATACCTCGGGGTAGCAGGTTGATACCTCAGGGTAGCAGGTTGATACCTCAGGGTAGCAGATTGATACCTCGGGGTAGCAGGTTGATACCTCGGGGTAGCAGGTTGATACCTCAGGGTAGCAGGTTGATACCTCAGGGTAGCAGGTTGATACCTCAGGGTAGCAGGTTGATACCTCGGGGTAGCAGGTTGATACCTCAGGGTAGCAGGTTGATACCTCAGGGTAGCAGATTGATACCTCGGGGTAGCAGGTTGATACCTCAGGGTAGCAGATTGATACCTCATGGTAACAAATTGATACCTCAGAGTAGCAGATTGATACCTCGGGGTAGCAGATTGATACCTCGGGGTAGCAGGTTGATACCTCAGAGTAGCAGATTGATACCTCGGGGTAGCAGGTTGATACCTCAGGGAAGGAGGGGTAGCAGATTGATACCTCGGGGTAGCAGGTTGATACCTCGGGGTAGCAGGTTGATACCTCAGAGTAGCAGATTGATACCTCGGGGTAGCAGGTTGATACCTCAGCGTAGCAGGTTGATACCTCAGGGAAGGAGGGGTAGCAGATTGATGCCTTAGTTTAGCAGATTGATACTTGAGTTTATCATATTGGTACTTCAGAGTAGCAGATTGATACCTCGGGGTAGAAAATTGATACCTCAGAGTACCAGGTTAATACCTCAGGGTAGCAGGGGATATCTTAGTTTGCAGATTGGTACCTTAGGGTGGGTTTACCCTGTATACGTAAAAATAAGCATTAGAAAGCACATTAGTGTAATTAAAATTAAAAAGAATTATAACCGTAGCTACAAATATTTACACAACCTTCAAGTACATTTCCCTAGCACAGTTAGCATCATTAGAAGGATATTTGTAACCTTTTTTTGATATTGCACATAGTGGTTGTGTGAATATTTGTAGCAGTGGCTTATAATTGTTTACTAACGTGTATATTTAACTACCACGTCTTGCTAACGCACGGGTTTGCAATCATTTAGTATTTTATCTTCAGATAAGATGGTTCTTTTTTCAATGATGAATTTTACATTGTTACTGTGTAGAGAAATATCTGAAATCATTTCAGATGAAGTAAAAATGAACTGCATATCAGGAACTGTAAACTGAACCACGACAAGAAACTCATGACCTTCAGCTACTTCGCTAAGAGAGCAGAATTTATAATGACCGTATGAGGATGTCTGTGAAACATTTTTACTCGTTGCTGGCTAAATTCTCGTTTTCTTGAATATATATTTTTCAATAAATGTATTTTATTATTATTCTGTTCCACACCAAAGCCATCTTCTATTCCCGTTACAGTCTCTATTTTCTCAGAAGCTGCATTTCAAGTTTGCTTCTTTTTAGTTTTCACTAGTGATTGGAAAGAAGTTCCGTTCACTTAACTTAACAGTAGATTGCTGGTTGTTTAGGTATAGGTAGTGATTTGAGTGATGAAACACTCTCTGCGCGTAAGAAGAGAAGGACAGTTTGAGAAGAAGTTTACTAATTAGAAATTGTTTGGCTACTGTTGTACTATCCACCCGCCAAACATAGGGCCTTTGCTAAACTGTATGATAATTTTCCTGTCTGTAATTTTCCCATTTTTTACAGCTTCGTCTGTAAACAGCATTCTTTTAAGAGAATTGTGATTGCCATCAATCTCATTGAGCATGAAAGTGGCAAACCTGGTAAACAAAATTTGAAATAGTTTAGATGTTTAAATAGTTCAGTTATCTGGAATAGTCTTTCATTATTCCTCGTTCAAAATCCTGGAATTATTTCTGGAACATTCTGTAGGCCTATATCTAACTAAAATGTTACAAAAGTGTTCATTAAATTTTATTTTTGTATTTACTATAAGTTATCAAGCTTTAGGAATGGTCGATATTTTCTGTCACGGTGACTTGTCACTGTTATTCGTTTGTCGCTGGTGGTACCAGTGACCAAATATGGAAAATGCCAATTCTAGTGACAATGGATCGATCGGAAGTTTCCTGTAGTGTGATGGGAAGAAAGTCGCTGTCACTGAAAGAAGCTACTATCATTGGTTAATTTGTCGCTGTCACTGGCTCTACTCATTTATGTCGTGTGTGGGCGACAGATTTGTGTCAGGTTTCAGGATAGTGACAGTTTTGTGCCCAGTAGAGGCTATTTGGCGTTCGGTACTTTGTTCTTAATTTCTTAGGAGTTTATTTTTAAATAAAATAAGCCTTAAAAAAAGCGAGGTGTGGAATCATTTCACTAGTGTGGTATCCCTGCCTGTTATTGGCATATACAGAGCAATCTCAGTATCCCTTGTCACCGGTAAAAGTCACTGATCCAAATCTTACCCTGTCACTAAAATCACCTATCCGTTAGTCACTGAATCGAAAATCCCTAATAAGCTTACGAGTGTATAGCATATGAATAGCGTGTAAAGAAAGAATTTGTTTCTACATAATCTCTGTTTAAGGGACGAAATACCATAATTGACTCACATAACCAAACGCAGAGATTTTAAAAAATGAGTTTTGTTTCTTTAAAAATAATTTTGGGAAACGAAACAGAATAGAAATAAGTAAGAAATAATTTTTCCTTTACTGTTGAACTTTCGGATTTTTTATTTTACTTCTAGTTTATGCAGACGCTTTTGGCGCAATTCACTAGAAAACGACTTCCCTCTGGTGCGGTTAAATACGTTATGTTTTGATTCTCTGGGTAGGGGGAGAGGCACAGGCAGTGACGTCATCTCGTTAGCCTAAGCCACCTTCGTGTGGCGGGAGTAATTTCGTTGTATAAAATTCGCGAAACAAACATTCATTACTCTCTCGGTAGATGGCACTGTAATGCAAATTTTGTTTCCTGTGAGTCGCACGTAATATGATTTGTCATTCATACTTTCATATCGTAGACTTTGTACAATGATAAATCCAATTCTTTCTGTCTGGATTTGTAGAACCGTCAGTTACAAACATTCATATTTCCAAAAAAGTATATTAAAGTATAAAAAGAATATTAAGTTTATATTTTCAAGTAATATAAAAAGAGTTTAAAGTTAATTCCTAATTAACTCAACAAAGAAACATTTTATTTTAGTTACTTTATATTTAATAATTACAATTAATATAAATAAAGCAACATAATCTATACGTCAAAACAGCGGTTCTACCAAATAACATGTAACAAAAAATCAGCTGTTTTATTAAATAATATTTTATCACTTATTTTAAGATAAATAGGACGAAATAACTATATTGCATAACTTGCCCCTTTTATGAAGGTTTTCTCCCATATAAAACTAAAATTTAATGAATGTATTAATTTTGGAAGTGTAAAACAATAAAAGGAATTGAAAAAACAAGACAGTATATGTTGCCTGGGCTTTCTCCCTATTGACTAGAGTCATATGGCTGTGGGTATTTTATATGTTTGATCCTGAAATTCCCTTGTGTCTCCTAGTACTATTATTTATTAGTTTTTATACTCTGTGCTAACCTGTTCTACCGAAATTTGGTACTGTATTTAGTTCAGAAAAGCTCTACATACGTTAAGTAGTTAGTTTATGGAACTTTTTAATGTGTATTATTTTCATACTTTCAATTCTGGGTTAAGGAGTAACTTGGAGCAACTGTGTTATAGTTTTTAATTATAAATAAATAAATCCTCTTAAAGAACAAAAACATTTCGGTTCTAAAGCAATCATCTTCAGAGGAAATTCAGGGGGTAGTCTTGTAGTACTGTAAATTCCTCAGAAGATGATTACTTTGTAATTAAAATAATGTACATCAGGACATAAATCAAATGTTTTTGTAGTTTAATAATTTTTATTTATTTATAACTTGAATAAATGTTGGACTTCGTTACATATGTTCAGCAAAACCTAATTTTTATATTATAAGAAGGATGACGTAGGGTAATATATATCGTATATTTTACTTGCGTATACGATAGTGCTTTATGAGTCTGTAATAATATTTTCATCTAGTTTTAAAAACTGTTTTTTTAAGGGCCCAAAATATTTATAATTGTTAGATTTTGATTTAGTCTTTAGAATATAGGATGTAGACGTTTCAATACATATTATTTTAATAAATTAAATGAAATCAATCTATTTAAACAGACTGGAACACACTAAGCACGGCACTGTGTAGGCAATTTGCCTACATTGTTATATCCTTGGTACTGTATAGTCATTGTAATGATTTGCGATCATAAGCTTGTAATGACAATGTCGAGCTTCTTAATTAATTGTAATTGTTTAAAGAGATTTTATAAATGTCTGATTTTTATAAAGAGTTGTAGTTTCTTCTACTATTTAAAAGTTCAATATTAATATGTACCATAAGCATTTTCTATGTTTTTTCAATAAACTTCTTTTTTATCCTGTGTTGAACTTCATATGAGATTTTTTTAATTAAATTATATTTTTTTTGCTTTTTTTGTTTTTTACTATCTATGTTTTTTATTCAGTACACGAAGCTATTGCTGATATTATTGCATTTCATTTGCTGAGTTCATATTTTTCTAACGGGATTTTATTATTTTTGTTTCATAATTTAATCCATTTTTTCCCAACAGGATTTTATTATTTTTGTATTGTTGCTCAATTCCTCATTTCACAACAGTAATATACTATTTTTGTTTCATTATTGAATTCATCTTTTCCCAATGGGATTTTATCATTTTTGTTTCATTGTTGAATTCATCATTTCACAACAATAATATACTACTTTTGTTTCATTATTGAATTCATCTTTTCCCAATGGGATTTTATCATTTTTGTTTCATTGTTGAATTCATCCTTCCACAAGAAAGTTTTATTATTTTTGTTTCATTGTCGAATAATTCATATTTTTCCAACAAGTATTTATTAAGTTTGTGTTTTCAATCTTAAATTCATCTATGTGTTTTAATACATCTATCCATTGTCATCTGATACCGTATTTTCATTAGCAGTGCGTAGATGTAACATAGATGTTATGATGATTTTGTGGTGGCTTCCTTTGAATGGCAGTACTACACCGTTCTATGATTTTGTTTTGTACTTTTGTGGTACAAAGGTAGTCTAATTTTGTTTTAATTTCTGTGTAAGAATTAAATGATTTTGAATAAATTGTCAATATAGTTTAGGAACAATGTTTTCTTCCGAACACATAAAACGAATGTCACTAAGCCAGATATTAATATCTAAGCTAATGAGCAATGTTTTTATACAGTGGAACACAAAGCTCACCTCTCTGCTCTGTGTGGAAAATTTACCGTCTTAGTGATAACATTGTAACCGTTAATGACAATGACATGAGAAAAATGCCCAGTGCTCATTGGTTGCTTTCTTGTGGAAATAAAAGGGTTTTTTTTAATTGAGTCAATGTCTGGCATGTTTTTTTTAATTTTATTTAAACATCATGAAATTTAAGTTTGACATTATGTCATCATCTTCAGTGATGCTACACAATCGAAACATAATTAAAATAATCGAACATAACCTTTATATAATTGTAAGTTGTAGCCTATTTATTCTTTTGTTTATAACCTTCACTCACAAGCCAGCTCGAATATTGTTTATGATACAGATTATGTTTGATAAAGATCCAAAAAGCAACTACAACTTAGAAAATGGTTGTAATTCTTGTTAAGTTGGAATTCATTAATTCATAGGTCTCATTTTCATTCATTGTCATCATTGTAGAGTCTTGCTGTATAAACATTCTTTTTGTCAAACTCGTTTGTTGTCGATTTATGCTCTGTTTTGACCTGCTTCCGCTACTCATAACTTCGAAACTACTTAGCCTTACTAAAACTTATAGACGTTACACTAATAAAGTTTTTTATGAACAATTTTTCATTTTTTATTATTCCACGCATTTATGTGTAGTTACAGTTTATATAATTTTCTTGAATTTTGTAGTCCAATACGTTCGGTGAAACTTAATAATCACTCTTACATTAGTTTATGACTATCCGAACTTTAAATTTTGTAAATTTAGAAAAACTTACTGAGACATATTTGTAAGTTTTTATAAATTTACAAAATTTAAAGTTCGGATAGTCATATATAATTTTGTTATAAAACAATTATGATGTAAAAATATATCTTATTATAGCTATAAAATTTAATTAAGTTATTTACATTATGTGTTACGTCGAACTCATCACATGCATAGAAATAACGTTTTAAATATAGTGTGGGAACTACCCTACGTTAGGTTTACGTAAAGCAAATCGAGTTTTCACGATTAGGGAGTCACATTATGCCATACTACACCACTCCGCCGATCGAAATCAAACTTTGCGAAATGCTGAGTACACTTTTGCGAAGGTGTGTGGCATTACATTAATCCTACGAAATTTAGGTGCTTGAGTTTAGAATGAAATGCAATTCAGTTAAAGGCTGCATTGGTTTACGTTTTTTTATTATAATTCTAATCATTTTAATTTGAGCAAATATCCAAGTTAGACTCATTCACATTTATTTATTTCTTTTACACTGAAATATTTTTTAATGGTTTTATTTTGTTTATTTTTTTGTGTTATTTATTGGTTATATTGACTAACTTAAGAATGTAAAATACAAAACATGGTAATTTGTTTAAGAATTTTAATTTTAGGACAATAATATTTATATTCTTTTAGTTACTTTTAAACTCCTTTCAGGATGTATTATTTCGTTTATAATGATTTAGTCCATAAATAAACCCCGCGAACGTTTCTGCCATAGTGATCACATTTTCAAGCACTTGAATTAAAATCCACAAGCACTGGAATACATAAATAGATGTAAAACGTCACTTTGAAGTATTTATAAAGTAAATTACTTTATTCTCAATAAAAGTAAAAAAAATTATATTAATTTTTCAAGGCGAGGTTTCATGGAATTGCTTTTTTTTGAAATGTTAGCAACGCGCGATGGTTATAAATTAGTAGGCTATACGAATAGATATATAAATTCCAACAGCAATATAAGACTTTATATAGAAGGAAAGAAGGTTGTGCATTGGGTGAAACGGCCACTTAGTTATTTGTGGAATAGTATGCATTTGTGATTAAAGTTGAATTGCTTGTAGTTGAGACATATATGTCTGTAACAGAATTAAATCGGTTTCGTGCCCACACATAAAATTTCTGACACTGCTCATTACGATCCATGATCACTCGGCTTTATACAAACACACTATAAATGGAGACAGGGGAAATAACGTCTTAAGTGAATTGTGAAAAGTATCGAACCGTAAACTCTGACTCTCGGGCTACGTACACATGAGAGGGTTGCAACGCGCGTTTTGAAGTACTACAGAACAAATGTGTGTGTACACATGCGATGGGCGAGTGGAGGAGCGTCGTAATGCGTGTCATGCTATGTCCTAACTGGAGAGGATCGCGCGAGCGAGCGTTCAGCGATGGACGCTACATCGGACGATGAAAAAATCAAACAAATTAGGAAGTAGTGAACTGTCCTCTTTGAACCTAAGATGGGCTCGCACGACGGGGGAGATCGCGCGCACTTGTTTGTTTCAACATCGCGTCACGTACATCGGTCAATCGCGCGCACACCAAACATGTGCATGGAGATGGGAGTGGCCGATTTGGTTGCAGTATGCGACCGATGAACTGGACCACAGAACGCCTTATCGCTTGAAAACAAACCAGTTTGATTTTCATCGCGCTATCAATGTCTTATTTTCGAATTTAATATGGATTTTGAGGAGAAATTGATAAACGAAGTGCGTAATAATCGATTTTTATGGGATAAGCGGAGTGAGAGTTATAAAAATAGATTGAAAACTGATAATGCGTGGGAAAGTATTGCGAAGATGTTGAATAAACCAAGTAAGTAACCACACATAACTCATTTATTTATAGTTAATCATTTAATACAAAATTAACTAGCTATATTGTAAGTGTCGTTATTGTAAAAATAAGTAGTAAATAGTTCTCTGGTGTTCATTGCTGATCTGGCTGGCCGATTGTTTTCTCTAGATGTTTCTATGTTTCGCATGTTGGCTCTTGGAATGTTGCTTTCCGCTAATGTTACCGGACCATCGCTGTCTATAATAACGTTATGCAAAAGGCAAACTGTCTTCACGATTGTTAATGCATTATCAACAGATGTCTCAATAGCATTTAGTTATATTCTGAATTTCGAAGAAGCAATGCCGAAGGTGCATTCCACTGCCACTCGTGTGGAAGATAATATTGCATTGAAAAGTGTTCTGTAGTTGTGACCCTGTAATTGTCTTCGGGGATACGCTCTCAATAGGAAGTTAGTTAGAGGGAAAGCTTCGTCTCCCAGGAACACGTATGGAGCAATAATATTCGAGTTGGGTAATGGATCTTCGCCTGGTAAATGGCAATTGTCATTGCTGTTTTCTTGGTAAAACTTTGAATAACTGAGAACTCCGCCGTCACTATCTTTCCAGAAGAGACAGTAAAAAGTAGATGGAAGGGGCTGAGAGATGTATTTCAAAAAGAAATAAAGAAAATGCCCAAGCCACACTCCGAAGACGAAGGCAGTCCATCTAGTTTAAACTACGCCGGTAAATGGCCACATTTCCATGATATGTGGTTTTTGAAAGATGTGATGCTACCCCGAGCTACGCAACACAACTATGCTGCTGATGAAAAGAAAACTAATCAGGGTAACATCGAGGACGGTGACACAGCTCATGAATCACAGTTAACAGAAGACAATGTTGTACAGGAAGTCAGTGAAGCAACTGTTTATCCTCTCCAAGAACATGTCGTTACTCATACACCGCCACATGATTCACAGATTCTTGATATTTCTGACAGAACATTGGAACAATCTTCGCCATCGTATTCATCAGCAGCAAGAAAGAGACAGAAAAAACCTCCAGAGTTGACAGAGTTTCAAAAAAGAATGCTTCAATTAGAACAGGAAAAAATTATCGCCTTCAAAGAAAAACATAGTTAAACCGAGGATGATGAGGACACCTGCTTCCTGAAATCGTTAACTCCCTATTTCAAAGGTTTGAACCCAGTACAAAAACTGAAACTGAGAAGCAAGATTCAAAACCTCATCGCTGATGAAATATCTTCTTCATCAAGTTTATCTTCTAGCCCAGCAACTGTTTTCCCGTCATCAATGCACAGCGAGTATACTGATTACCAAACCACAACATCTACATCTGCGCAATTCTCCGACTTGGTCCAGGATACAGTATCAGCACAGTGGTGACAATCATAATCAAATTTATTTATACTAATATCATAAGTAGCCTATATTATAAAAAATGTTTGTAAGTACATTTAACGAACCATTTGCTTTACAATATACACTACATAATTATGATTGAGTATGAATATTATTAACCTTACCTTATTGTTACCAGCAGTCTTTCCTCTACGCTTATTGGCATCTTGAAATTAGTGACTTAGTGGTTACACTCTTGTTCAATTTCCTTGCAGATGTCGTCGAATGTTGACGCTGACATTCTTGTATATTGGTAAAATACGTCTTCTTGACTTCGCAGCTCGTGACATAGATGACGAAACTCTCCCAGTTTAGATCGACTTCGATATACTTCATTAGTATGTTTCCTTTTATTCTCACAAAATTCTTCTTCAAAAACCGTCGATAAATACACATTACCTAGCAAAAACGCGGCGTCTTCTCTTCTCGAAGTCATTTCAACTTGGAGAACAACTGAGTTGGTCGCGCTATGGTGTGTTGTGAACGTACGACGATGTCTGGTCGTACGAATGGGTGACCTGTATGAGGACACACATTTAGATAGCGCGATCAACGCGCGATGTATCCGACCATCGCATGAACGCTCGCTCGCGCGATACTCTCCAGTTAGGACATAGCCGAGTTTAGTCGTGGAACGCGCGACTGCAGCGCGCTTCGAGTTCCCAAGGTCTATATTAGACCGTTCACATGATTCAGCCTTGCGGGCGCTCTAGTGCAGTTTACACCTACTATTATGGAAGGAAATGTAGCATCGTTTGACACTGAGCTCCTCATTGAAGAAGTGAAAAGTCGCCGTGCTATATATAACTATATTTGCAACATCTATTTTAGGCTTATACATGTAGATAAATCCAATATAGAGATTTTTGTTTCTCATGTATTACAATCGTATTGTACTCATGTGGACATTTACTCCTATATAATTAACACACATTTTTTCATTCATCCGTTTTCGGAATTGTACTCCTGTTCCCTTCATTTTATCTTGCCATCTTTGTTTTAAACCAGACCTTAAAATAATACTCTTTACCTTTCATTACAAAATTAAATAGCTCAATATACCTTTATATAAATATATATATATATCGAAAATGTTTTAACTTTCGTCATCTTTTGTATTAGTGATATATCTACTAGCATACTTACGAAGTTTGATCAGGGATCAAAATTACCACTTTTAAAATCGTCTATTTCTACCTTTTTATAAATTTTAACTTAATGGTCAATACAGAACATAACATAACCTTGTAATATCCCTTAATAGTTTACCTTTCTTACGTTTGTTCTACACCGTGCAGAAAATACATTAACTTACACAATACAGAACATAACATAACCTTGTAATATCCCTTAATAGTTTACCTTTCTTACGTTTGTTCTACACCGTGCAGAAAATACATTAACTTACACAATACAGAACATAACATAACCTTGTAATATCCCTTAATAGTTTACCTTTCTTACGTTTGTTCTACACCGTGCAGAAAATACATTAACTTACACAATACAGAACATAACATAACCTTGTAATATCCCTTAATAGTTTACCTTTCTTACGTTTGTTCTACACCGTGCAGAAAATACATTAACTTACACAATACAGAACATAACATAACCTTGTAATATCCCTTAATAGTTTACCTTTCTTACGTTTGTTCTACATCGTGCAAAAAATACATTAACTTACACAATACAGAACATAACATAACCTTGTAATATCCCTTAATAGTTTACCTTTCTTACGTTTGTTCTACACCGTGCAGAAAATACATTAACTTACACAATACAGAACATAACATAACCTTGTAATATCCTTTAATAGTTTACCTTTCTTACGTTTGTTCTACACCGTGCAGAAAATACATTAACTTACACAATACAGAACGATACATAACCTAACTAGGTTAAAATAAATTCTTATTTATTATTTTAAACTTTGATAAGGGTACACTAATAATTAAAAATAAGTAATAACCATTTGCTGCAAGCATATAGCCTAATTAATTAATTGTATAATGTACGATATATGTATATATATATATAATAAATCTAAATTGAAAGTAATGTAAACTTGACGTCTATATGAAGAGGAAAACAGTGGTTCTATGAAGCCGTATAATTTGGTTAGGACACCCGCTTAAACTACCCCTAAATAGAAATGACAGATATCACGATTGTTTCCACTCCCTATCCATGTGACGCGTCTTAGACGTTTACCCTAAACTAAAAAAAATTTGACACGTTAACAATTTTCCTCCCTTTTAATTAATAACTCGTGTACAACTTTCTCAACTAGAACTTACTGAACTACCTAGCCTTGTCCTAGGCGTTAATGTTCTTACACTTTTGCAATGACAGAATGTGAATTATAATTAATACTTGCAAATCATATTTTAGCTGTTGCAAAAACACGTGAAGGTTCAGCTCAACCTGATTAATGCTATATGTAATGTTCTATATCATAAATAAACGCCATAAAAATCTTATTCTTTAAATACACTTGCCTATCACGTAATTCTTCAGAAATTACCGCACTATGGCATCACATTAATATATGTAAATGTGTTTAAAATTACCATTTAGAATAACATTTGTTACAAATTAAAACGTTAAATTACTTGATGTGCAGTAAACTATTGGCAAAGCCGAGCAGTAGATGTCGGCCTGTTAACTGTCATCTCGTAACTGTAATGGTACATCCCGTGGTGGGCAGAAATTACCGCACTATGGCATCACATTAATATATGTAAATGTGTTTAAAATTACCATTTAGAATAACATTTGTTACAAATTAAAACGTTAAATTACTTGATGTGCAGTAAACTATTGGCAAAGCCGAGCAGTAGATGTCGGCCTGTTAACTGTCATCTCGTAACTGTAATGGTACATCCCGTGGTGGGCAGAAATTACCGCACTATGGCATCACATTAATATATGTAAATGTGTTTAAAATTACCATTTAGAATAACATTTGTTACAAATTAAAACGTTAAATTACTTGATGTGCAGTAAACTATTGGCAAAGCCGAGCAGTAGATGTCGGCCTGTTAACTGTCATCTCGTAACTGTAATGGTACATCCCGTGGTGGGCAGAAATTACCGCACTATGGCATCACATTAATATATGTAAATGTGTTTAAAATTACCATTTAGAATAACATTTGTTACAAATTAAAACGTTAAATTACTTGATGTGCAGTAAACTATTGGCAAAGCCGAGCAGTAGATGTCGGCCTGTTAACTGTCATCTCGTAACTGTAATGGTACATCCCGTGATGGGCAGAAATTACCGCACTATGGCATCACATTAATATATGTAAATGTGTTTAAAATTACCATTTACATTTGTAACGAATTAAAACGTTAAATTACTTGATGTGCAGTAAACTATTGGCAAAGCCGAGCAGTAGATGTCGGCCTGTTAACTGTCATCTCGTAACTGTAATGGTACATCCCGTGGTGGGCAGAAATTACCGCACTATGGCATCACATTAATATATGTAAATGTGTTTAAAATTACCATTTACATTTGTTACGAATTGAAACGTTAAATTACTTGATGTGCAGTAAACTATTGGCAAAGCCGAGCAGTAGATGTCGGCCTGTTAACTGTCATCTCCTAACTGTAGTGGTACATCCCGTGGTGGGCAGAAATCACCGCACTATGGCATCACATTAATATATGTAAATGTGTTTAAAATTACCATTTACATTTGTAACGAATTAAAACGTTAAATTACTTGATGTGCAGTAAACTATTGGCAAAGCCGAGCAGTAGATGTCGGCCTGTTAACTGTCATCTCGTAACTGTAATGGTACATCCCGTGGTGGGCAGAAATTACCGCACTATGGCATCACATTAATATATGTAAATGTGTTTAAAATTACCATTTACATTTGTTACGAATTGAAACGTTAAATTACTTGATGTGCAGTAAACTATTGGCAAAGCCGAGCAGTAGATGTCGGCCTGTTAACTGTCATCTCGTAACTGTAGTGGTACATCCCATGGTGGGCTTAAGCTACTAAACTTATCATAACCGGATACATTGATGCTTTATTCTAAAATAGATTTAAAGAAATTAAATTTAATATAAAATAGTGCTCGGTTTTTAGAGAAATGAATTTCTTGAATAACATTTCATGTGTTTTTGTGTAATTAGTGTATTTTCCTAACCTTTTATATTTGAAGCACTATTTATGGTTTAAGATATTCAAAATAACTTTATTCTTGTGTGTAATTTATTTTTGAGCGACATATATAAACACAAAAATCTTGATCAAGGTAATGCTTTTATTTAAAACAAATTTTTACAATCACCTTTACTATGCTATTTTTCTTTTACTACAACACGGCTGTTTGCTATGATCTTAGGTTTGTCAATATATGTTGACAAATATGAGGTTTAAAATTAACGACCATATATTTTTAAATAAAAAAGCCACAATAAATCTCACTTAGTAGATATTTCGGGGTAAAGAGATATCTCATTTTGAACTCGGCTTTAGGTTTACTGTAGGCAATCTAATCTGTCCACGCGATGCTATTATTTTCCAATATTCCTTGTAACAGGTTATTCATGGTAACCCACCTTGATCGTATCTTTTATCATCCTCCTTTATATGGGCGTTTAACGGTTAGACACCATCCTATGGGCACGATAAGTCCCCATCACGTGTTAGACCTTCCATCCGTTATATAATTAACCTTTCCTATCTCTAATTAGAAGTCGTTGGCTTAGTTCTTATTAACATTCATTTGCTATACTTCATAGGCGATGATACTCGTGACGTCTTTAAACCACTAGACTTGTGTTTTTATAAAACAAACCTGTATAACGGGGGAAACAAACCTTATAACCTGTTGTAAGGGGGAACGAAAAAAAACAGGACTTTTAAAAATAAGAACTTATATTACATAAAATATTTATCTACACTTGTCATTTACGCCCCAAAGAAAAAAAAACATAACAGCTCAAATCTGATGACCTTGGAGGCCACGCTATTTCACTGAAAAGTGAAATGAAACTTCCTAGAAAAATTGGACGCACCGCGGCCATTGCATATCGAGAAGTGTGCCCAGTGGCGCCATCTTGCTAGAAATAAACATTAAACTTGACCATTCAAATGAAAATGACCCTCATCACTTATCTTGATTATTGGATTTTTTGTTTTTCAAGCAACACTTACAAATCAAAGCTTGCCTAGGCATTCCAACGTTTTGCGACATCCTAGCAGACTTATTTCGGCCAGGGACCCTTTTTTTGAAATATTTTTCCGTTGTTCTCAAGTTGTTAACCGACCTAAGAATCATGTTCCGGCTGGAAAGCATATCATTGAGTAAAAGATAAAAGTGAACGCGAAATCGCCGCTGGGTAGCTGAGATAGGTTCACTATTTTCCATTTATACATCATAAGCAAACATATGGTATTTTGGCGTCCACTGTTCCATGAATAATGAAATAGCATCATGTGCATAGATCAGTGGTGCATTCCCCCCTCCAAACAACGATTTCTGCCCCTAAGTTACCCATTTCAAAAACTACCGGTTTTTTTCGCTCACCTGTTTAATCAAAATTATTGTCTTCTTTAATCTTTCACACAATCCATTTATAATTCTTGTACCGCCTTTAAACCGCTAGATTTGTGTTTTTATAAAACAATCCTGATTGTAAAAAAGGTTTCTTTTGTATTCTTTAATCCTTCCCACAATCCATTTATTTTATTAGTGGGTTCTTTTATGTGTCAGCTGGTTGAGTGAGTTGAAAGGTTGGATAGGTTTTATGACGAATAAAATTTACGTGTTTACTATCAGCGCGTGTTTACAATGCCTGAAAGTATTTAAGCAGGGAAATTCCAAGAAGAAATTGTAATAGTTCACCTTTATTGATGAAGGTTGAATTTAGGAATGAAACGTCTCCTGAGACACGTTAAAGCGGAAGTGATGCACCGGATGCAAATGATAGCACGACGGAACTTGACAGTTGACCGAAGTGGACGACTCTCGCCTTGAGAATACGTTTAAGTGATCAGTGGCTGAATCTAGGTTAGCTTTTGTTATTCCCACCAATTTGTTGTCTTTGTAACGTTAGCTAAACTCTATTAGGAAAATAACGCAAAACCCGTACATATTCGTGTTGGATTTTGTACTCTTCTTGGAGTAATTAAATAAATAAAACAATAAAAAAAATAAGTATCTCTTAGTGGTAAACTTAAAAATCGCTTCGTTTTGAGAAGTTCTGAATCACACAAAATGCAATATATTGAGCATTAAAGGTTTAAACTATAAATTACGAAATAAAGTTCTGACGAGATTCAAGTTCTTTTTAAAGAAGAACCATAACGAATGTTGTGCAAAAAAAGATACACACCGCAAAGGGAGGGTATTATTAGTGTATGGGTAGTGGCAGACTTGTCACGTTGAAAATTACAAAAAAGAAGACAGGCGTACGAATGCATTGTAACGTCAAATAACATAATTTATAAAATAAAATTTTGTAAGTGATTAATTTGTAGTTAAAATGTAACAAACATTTTATTAAAGTCTTTCATAGACAACTTTCGTTAGGTATTTATTGCAAATTTTGATAGATTATGGAAGAGGCTGAAAACGCATACAATACATTACGAACAACTTTATTTATTAATAAAGCTTTACGGTTTTAAATTCTCCTTTAAAACTTTATTAGATAATTAGTCGTTAGAAATACATATCTAATAATGGACCAAGTAAACATTGCCGTCGAAGGGGGGAATACAAGCAGAAGTACTACCGAACCGAGTAAACATTGCGCGAAAAACTATGTGAACTACTGTGCTGGTAGTATTTCCCTATTCGGCCGCAATGTTTATTCGGTCAGGTAATACATTGTCTTTGACGTAGACTACTATTTTACCTTTCAATCTTCTCTTAATGTACAAGACATAAAATCACACAACTTGCCAGTGATAAAACCACCTGATGTATACAATCCTACTTTATCACATAATTTAATCAAATATACAATATTTCTTAAAATGTAGAAAATTATACTTGAAAATTATTTAAACCTAACCTCTAAAATACTACCATCTACAAGAATGTCTTGTCTTTGGAAATTTTCGGGACAAAATTCGCCGACCTCCGGATTTTTACCCACTTTCGTGTGAATTCCTAAGCTATGACGTCACTGCAAACCGATTCACTTTCGATGTTAGCTAATGCCTCACAGGATCTGGTTATTCAATAGTAAAGTGTTTCTGAAAAAAACACAAAATTAGTAAGAGCTTTAAAAAAAATGCACAGTGGAGGGAAGAAGGAGAGGAAAATAAGTAATCGAAATTGGAGGACATCTTTTAAAATATCTTAAATAATAAACACAAACTAAACAATAGACATTTTTTCGTTTTTTTTGGTTTAGAAGGGATTTTAAAAAAATTAAATTCCATCTCTCTCTTCTACATTCTCTCCCTCCCTCCTCTCTCTCTTTCTCCTTCTCAAACTCCCTCGCTCACTCCTACTCTCTCTCCCTCCCTACTTCTATCTCTCCCTCTCTATTACTATCTCTCCTTCGTTCTCCCTCCCTCTCTCTTTACCTCCCTCAGCCTTCAAAAGGACCGCTGGTGTAACTTACACAAAACCCTCACATTATACAAGCTAGGAATGCATTAACGCAATGGCACGGTACACACATTCTAATCCTGATAGCTTATAAATTGACACGAAGTTGCTTAGGATCCATGCATATGCGTAAGAAACCTAAATCCTTGCTCTGAGCACTCACTAGATGCTTTTAGTACTGTATTCTTTTATTCCCAAATGGTAACTTCAAATACTCTTCCATCATTTATGTACACTTTTTAAACATATAGTGGATGATAATAATTGATGTTATTACTGTTTTTTAAATATTTGTTCAATAATTGAAAATTAAAAAATTGGGGGTGTACCTTCATGTTCAAAGTCTAGCGCTTTGGCATTGAGCCAACTTTCCCATAGCTAAAAATGTACTTATCAAAGATGTATATGAAATTTTTCTTTTGCTCCTAACTAGTTGTAGTCGAAACCTCCATTGCAATGGACAATGCCAATGGAAAGCAAAAAGAAACTACTGCACAATGCAAGCGACGTAAAAAGTAACAAAGAAGTTTATAAATGGTAACAAACAAAAATAATAGTACCCATACATAGAAAGGAAAATCAAACATCGTAAGAAAACCCGCTTTCTATTATGCCACTTAATGTCGGTATTTAAAAATATGTATACACATACTATATGTATATTAATTGTAATTATAAAATAAAAAGAAACTACAACAAAACTGTTCTTAGTTGTCTTAAGTAGGAATTGACTTTTTAAAAAAATTTGTTAATGTAATAATTCATTTGCTAAAATCTTTTCGTTGAAATTTATTTAAAATTATGTAAGATATGACAGCACTTAGCTGACTAGATGGTATCGCGACAAAAATTTTTGTAAATTTCAAAATGGCGTCAGTTCAATGATGCCTATTTTAATTTACTTATTTATAGATCAGTGAGTAGCTTGTGAAGATTTTTCTGTGGTAGCGAAGGTGCAACATGTATAAATCCGTTCTCACGCGAGTCATGATTTTACGTCACGTTTCGGTCAAGTTTCATGTCCGTACTTTAACACTATTACAACCCTCTCCGTTAATGCGATACGCTGGCTTTTAAACAGTAAAAAATGTATAATAAAACCTGCAATGATTTTCGCCGTATTGTTCATAAGAACTACTAGCATTATATTTCGTGAAACCATTCCTGTATTCATAACATTGTTTCCTGTCTATTAGTGATTTCAACACACGTACATCCTGAAACCTTTACTTTTAATTGCCCTTTAGTAATAATACTCGTACAATGATGCAGAATAATCGTATACTATGTTAGCTGTTCTTACATTTAAATTTGAAATAAATAAGTTTATATAATGTATAAGTTAAAGCTTATCTTGTGAGATTAAATATCTATGAAATACACATGGGCATAAAACATTTATCTCAACACATATATATCAGAACATGTTTTCCACAACCGTGTTGCCTACATCAGTGACTTAAAATGTTAAATAAGATTATATATTTTCAAATTTATTGTTTAGGTATATTTTTATTCAAAAATAATTGTTTTAAAATTACGAGTAGTTATTAGTAATTATTAGTAGTTATTGTTTTATTATTGTTTCTCAACATTTTTAATTAATTTTTATATTATTAAATTATTTGTAACTATTTGTTTGCTTTGAGTACATAGATAAAATATTATATATTCTAGACTTTTCCAATGTTTCATATTGAACTCGGACGATGTCTGACTTAGGATGGTTTTATCGTTGATGAAGCCAAAATGGTTGCAGAAAACATGTTGAGGTGAGAAAAGTGTGTATTTCTTGTTTAAGCTTATAATGAATTCACTTTATATCAGGCTACACAGAATTAGTCATGTACATTTGTACACCCAGCATCCTTTTAAATTTATCATCTCTAATTTAAAGATTGTCTATGATTTACTAATTGTCGTGGCAAAGCATACTTTTATAAGAAAAGTGGTGTATTTATAATTAAAGTACATTCTGGCAGATTTGTTGCTGTTCCAATAATAAAAACCTATTCTCGTTTCCCTTTACTACTAATATTTTTAATTCATTTACTTTTTTTCAAAAATTTACAACTAAAAGGTTTTACATTAACTTGATTTATCACTTGTTAGGACTCTTCCTTTTATACTTTAGATTTCTTAGCGTTGATATTAGCGTTGGTATTTATATTTCATTAGTCAACTAATCAAGCGTTATGTGTTGTGTATTGTTTTGTTTTGTTTGGATATATATATATATATATATATTCTCGATATTTTAATATATATAATGGTGGATAAAATTACTTACAATAATAACTTCATATATATATATATATATATATATATATATATATATATATATATATATATATATATTTATTTATTTATTTATATATACCAACCAAAACTAACCTATAAATATATATATATATATATATATATATATATGAAGTTAATATATTACTATTGTAAATAATTTTATCCACCATTAAGTGCAATGATTTTACCTTGAGTGATGAGGCGCCTTTCGGTCACTTGGTCATTGTCGAATCACTCAGTCAAGTGACCGAAAGGTGCCTCATCACTCAAGGTAAAATCATTGCACTTAATGGTGCATAAAATTATTTACAATAGTAATATATTAACTTCATATAAACACGCGCTTGCTTCACGATGGGGCTAAAGAAGATCATAATTAACGGTTTTGTCGGCAAAGTTACACCGGTCGCGCTACCCTCTACTTGCACCAGTCAAACAACACTCTCGCGTTGGTTTTGCGATATAACTTTATCCACATTAAGAAAACCCCTGCCGGCAACTTGGCAAGTTCTTTACACACAACATATGCTGCAACCGCCCGTGCAGGTTGTACACAATGGAAGTGTTGGGGACGAAGCGAATTATTAGGTTTTAAGTTTAATATGATAAGGCTCTGTGATAAGGATTTTTTTTATTTAAAACATTATTAGTAAACATTTCTGAAGAATAATTTACGGAAAGTATTCGACACAAGAGGAATAAGTCAGGTAGGGGTTTTAAAAAGTACTACTTGCGTTGTTTGGAGGGAACCAGTGAAAGGAAGAACGGTTAATTATTATCTGTTATTATTATGATAACCATATTGTCTGAGGAAAAAGCGTCTCACAAATGTGTAGGAGGGTGATTTGGTTTGAAGTGGGGAACCGTGCGGAAGTTTACAGAACAACGCGGTACAACAATGCTAACTTTCAGCTAGTGGATGACAGAGTCTGGGGCACAGTATAAACATAAATAGAAAACAGAACATTACCTAATGATGAAAAATTAATAAAATCAAAACGAAACTAGGAAATGAATTAGTTTTATATTGCTATTCAATACAAATATGGGTTCTGCACAAATTTTAACATGACAAACTTTTCAAGTCTTATTTATCTTTAAAAATAAACAGAATAAATATTGACGTTGCTAATATTGATGTACCTCTATATTATTAATTTGTAGCATAGCTGGTGAATAAATACTAACTTACAAATATCCAGTAATACATTACGGAGATAAACATTGTACTATTCTAACAATGATAGACCTACTATCATCCGTACACTGAAACTAGTCTGTTCCTAAAGACTGGATTACCCACCATCAATCCTCGTCTCGATACCTAGGCGATGTCCTAAACCTGCTTTATTCTTCTTATCGAGACAAAATTACCAAAACGTCCGTCTCTTCTCGTGTATCGATATATGATGAGTCGAGAAATGTCACGGTTAAAGTAACGGACGCTTCACAGTGTATGTCTAGCGCATTGTTACCCCTCAGATTCCTTGTTTGCCCATTGTCTGAGGAACGCTCTCAGCTGTAATGATTATGTGTTCAAGGGTTTGCTAGGCTTTTGTTATCTCTCACTTTGGAACGACACCCTTAATGGGCATTCTGAGACTTGTTGCTCCGTCATAGTTACATTCTATGATGTTACTTCACTTCAAGAACTGCGGTCACAATAGAGTCTTGTGGGGTCGGGAATATTTCAAGGTCATGAACGTTTCTTAGTTTTATCCGAAATGAGCCTAGAGTGTTTTGTACTTTCATGTGTGACCTATAAATTCTAAAAATCCATTTGCTTCTTTACCCTTTAGCAAAACACTCCTGTTTTGCAATTTGTATATATATATATATATATATATATATATATATATATATATATATATATATATTTATATATATATATATACACAAATATATATATATCTAAGTCAAAATACAAATACAAGAATTATTCTTGTATTTGTATTTTGACTTATATATATATATATATATATATATATATATATATATATATATATATATATATATATATAATAAATATTGTCCATTGGCTCAATTAGTACATTGGAAGTGGTTCAATTTGTGTCCGAGATTAAGGAATAGCTTCTTCATTATCCTTTGTGTCCTTTCATTTTCGGCTCCCTGGGTTGGACTCCTCTACTTACGACTACCAGGCTTAGACTACCTCTCCGGCTTCTAGAACGTTTGGCCTCTTCGGCCCCCGGAATTCTGGCTCCTCTGACGTCAACTCTCTGCGACTCCCCGATCCTCTCTCTCTCTCTCTCTCTCTCTCTCTCTCTCTCTCTCTCTCTCTCTCTCTTTCTCTCTCTCTCTCTTTCTCTCTCTCTCTCTCTCTCTCTTTCTCTCTCCCTCTCTCTCTGTCTTGATTCTAAATATTACTTACATTCTCTCCTCGACTCCATGATACTCCTTCCCGCCTGTTTTTTGAAATAATAGCTTTCTCCAAATAATATCTACTTTAGCAACTCCATACTGCTCCTGTCTGTTACTCTTTGTTAGAGTTTCCATTATTTTTGTTCCCCGCCTTTGTGTGGATTACTGCTCTTCCTCCAAGGTTCGTGGTCGGCGGTACAATTCTTGCAAAATTTATAATTACCTTACTAATTATAATAATAGACCTAACAATTTACCTTAGATATCTTGCTTGGGTCGAAGACAACCTTTCAAGGGTATTATGGGAGCTCAGGTAAAACTACCTTTACACAAACTGCAGCAAAGATCTGGGTAATTATAATTTCTATTTTTACAATTCGAGTGCAATTATTATATATATATATATTATAAATAATTAGACAGTTAAATAGATTAGCCGGGTCGTCTAGATAGTGGATGGTCTGTGGAACCTTCTCTGTACTGGATTTTGTGATCCAATCCGACCGCTAAACAAAAATATAAAGATAATTATTTAATATCGTAATCTTGTTGCTGTTCATGACGAGCTGGTTGTAAATTACAAATTACACTTTTGCTATTACTTGCAACCAGACATTTGTTAACTAAAATTGTTGTCATGCAAAAGTATGGAAAATAACATGAGCATCCTCCACACATGCAACAAAGGCCATAAATTAAACACGCTAGAACAGTTAGAAATATATAGACATAGCATCACACATAAAAATGACATCTTAAATGAACAAACACGGCACAAAACGCATGCTCTTCGATCACATCACTTCTAACTTTCAAAAAAACTGTACCGAGGAAGCACAACAGCAGCATTCCTAGCGGCAAAAATACGAGGCCGAAGAAATCGTAAGATGAAAACGTTTCCTCCAAGTGTAAGTTAACAATTAACAACTTTTACTTAACAAATGTCTGGTCGCAAGTAATAGCAAAAGTGTAATTTATAATTATTTACTAGTACCCACTACGGATTACTTTATTTCTATTGCTTATGAAACACTTAACAGACTTTGTGGGGGGCTGGAACATGTAGAGTTCAACTGCACCAAGTTGTCTGGTGAAAAATTATTTCGGCCGTATCTTGGATTTTACTCCGTCCGTATCTTGGGTTTTACTGCCCTATTTCGGATCGTATCTTAGACTCAACACTGTTCGTACCTTGGATCTTACTGGCTCCGTATCTCGGACTCAGATTTACTGTTGGACACAAAAAACAATTTACAATCCATTACAGAACTTTATTACAGTTTCATTTTTTTCTGTTAAAACGTTTTAGTGTCCAACATGTATAATCAGGTCACTGAGGGCGATTAATTATAACAATCTGTTATTATAATTTGTATATAGTACTTTATATTGGTTTTCCTGTATACAATATCAAGAGCAATATATAACACTGAAAATATTGGAAAGAACCCCAATACCACAAAAATAATCAAAAATAACAAATAAAACTAGTTACTTAAGAATGAACCCTTTTGTACATTTCGATGACCAAGTCAACATCATCAGAGAGTCTTATTACAAAATTAGTTACAAACTACAGTGACACAAAAAGACTAGAAGTCACTCTAGTATGTAACGTATTGTAGATTGTAATTTTGTAATAAGACCCTCTGATGATGACTTTGTCATCGAAATGAACAGAAGGGCTTAATGTTAAGTAACTTGTTTTATTTGTTATTTTTTTATGATTTTTGTGGCGTTGGGGCTCTTTTCAATATTTTCATTGCTTTACCTATGTGCAGCTGATACGGATATCTTCATACTTTATACACTGCATATCTAGGACGGCTACATACATGGCTCACATCCTGATCGTCCAGACGTTCGGTCTGATCTGTCGGTTTGTGAACCTATTATCTCTAATACAGACTGAAATAGTTACCCTGCGAGGTTCTGGGCTCTATTGTAGCTATCGGAACTAGCTCTAATTTTTATTATTACTTACTTACTTTCTTTAGCCAATGCCAGATCTTGGCATTTCTGCCATTCTTCTCCTTGCCTCCCAGTACAGACAATGCAACGAAGATGTGGGGCATCCATCTTTTGGCAGTTGGACAGAGGGCAAATATCTGAGACTGCTAATCCTATTTTATACAGGTGGGCTTGCAGATAGTCATGGCCCGTAAGCATTCTGAATCTGACAGCAGCTTTTACTCTAGGTAGGCTATATGGTATTAGCACTGTGTGCGCCAGGTCCTTCCATATCTTTCCAGCGCTCATTTCATTTTGGGTTTCCCTTGTTTTGTCATTGATTGTAGATTCAATCAGGCTTCTTGCTGTCAATAGAGATATAGGATTGTCAAGCTGTGTTACCTTTCTTTGCTAGCCGGTCTGCGCGTTCATTTCCTTCAATGCCGACATGGCTAGGGAGTCATTGCAGCACAATGTATCACCCTTCTTCAAGCATCCCTGCCAGGGCCTTTCGTCCATTCATTGTTTGCACACAGTCGGTGGAGGTATTAATAGTTAGTGCAATTATAGCAGCCTGTAAATCCACAAAAAATACAACTCTTGCTGACTTTCCAGAGATCGAACAAAGTTTTTCGGGTTTTTATTATTGCTTTATGTCCTGACAATTTTTTTCCTACGAAAAGATGTATCAATATTAATTTGAATACACAATATCAAGAGCACATTGGTACAATATATTACAATGAAAATATTGGAAAAAACCCCAATACCACGAAAATAATCAAAAATAACAAATAAATCAAGTTACTTAAGATGAAACCTTTATGTACATTTCGATGACCATGTCATCATCATCAGAGGGTCTTATTACAAAATTACAATCTAGCAAACAAGAAGTTACAAACTAGAGTGATGATTATACGATCATACTCACAGAGGGGATTCATCCACCTGTACTGATACTTACTTTAAAGTATCGGATGAACTTCATTCGTGTTTTCCTTTTATTGTTTATTCATAACAATAATTTTTATATTTAGATATCTGACTAAAACTACTAACTCATGGACATTGTTCAACAGAAAGGTTCGCCCTGTATCAATGCTTTGAGATGCAAAGCGTATTCGTATCTAGGGCATTAAATTTGTTTATTTTCTGAAAGGCGTCCTTAGTGAGATATTTCTGTCCCTTATTGTTGTTGCACAAGTCTCTTATATAGGCTGTCTTTATATCCTAGCCTGAATCTATTTGTTAGATTATTATTGGTAAAAGTGAATCAGCTTAATGCTACTAGTCAATTAGCCGATTGGCACTAGATTATTTGTAGATAATCTGAATTTAAGTCAATCCTAAATAGAAATAACTTATAAAAGCTTTCTTCAAGAAATCCAAGATTGTTTTCAGGATCTCATTTCATTATTTCATTACCAGACGCCTACCATTTTGGTCTTGTTTTCAAAAAGATTTCATATCTTGAGTTACACAGGTTTCGTATATTGCTTATTCAGGAAAGACTGTA